>OY744482.1:237538496-237947496 GCA_963556165.1 Tipula helvola | reverse complement strand
CTGGTGCTGGAACATTGGAAGAATTAAAAACATTGCGTAGCCAAATGATTGAAATGTTAGCTTCTGCTGGGTTTAATTAGCAAAATGGGCTACCAATAACTCGGAATTGGCTAAAGAGCTTGTTCAAAATGAGTTGCGTGAAATCGAACTACAACCTAATACCGGGATATTAGGTACGATGTGGGATCCAAGCAAAGACGATTTTAATATCAAAATCAATGATTATCCAGCAGACAAACATAAAACCCTTACCAAACGACGATTCATCAGTCGAATTGCTCAAGTATACGACCCTACTGTACTTTTCGCACCAGTTATCATTGCTGATAAGATGGCCATGCAAGAGATTTGGAAACTGAATATTGGTTGAGACGAGCTTGTCCCTAATCACATTATGACATTATGGTCATCGTTTCAAGATGGATAGCCTACTCAAAAGAAGTGCAAATGCAGCTGCATTTATTTTCAGATGCCTCGAAATCAGCATATGGATCATCTGCCTATCAGCTCATGATGAACTTGCGCCAACTAGCAGCGAAAACATACAAACCTCCAGCGACCATAAAATGTTGGGTTGTGGTTTTCGTATGCATGACGACTCGAGCCGTGCATTTGGATCTTCCTCATGGTCTATCGGTGGAGGGTGGGCAATGTAGTCAGTTATGCAGCGATAACGGCACGAATTTCGCTGGTTCAAATAAGGAATTGCAACGTGTTCGTCAAGCATGGCAAAATAAAATCCCCCATCGAGAGTTGGCTAATTTGGGGACAACCTGGCGGTTCAACTCACCTGCTCCTCCACACCAAGCCGGGCTTTAGGAGGCGTGCGTGAAATCCATGAAGTACCACCTGAGAAGAGTCGTCGGTCAGCGTATATTGTCAGCCAGTCAACTGTATACAGTGCTCACTCAAATCGAATGTTGCTTAAATTCACGTCCACTGTCACCATTAACTGATGATCACGATGACCTCGAGGCTCTTACACCTGGTCCCGTTTTGGCTGGTCGATCATTATTGCATCATCCACCATCAGAAGACTTAATAAACTGCAATGACAACCGTGTCACACTGTGGGGCCATGGGCCAACAGCAAAAAATAACTCAATCATTCTGGCATCGCTGGAGGGATGATTTTCTTGTATCATTACAGAAACGAAGCAAATGGTATCGACCACAGGAAAACATTAAAACCGGTGACATGGTAATCGTACTGGAGGAAAATCTACCACCGACGTGTTGGGCCCTTGGTCGCATCGATGAGGTTCATCCTCGCCATGATGGTCTTGTACGCAAGGTGACCGTTAGAACAGCTGCTGGCTCCAAAGAACGCCCTATTCAGAAACTTTGCGTTCTTCCCATCAATCACTCGTAGGTGCGAGTGCTTCGTGACTTCTCAAACCCCGGTGATCTGGAAATGCGTTTTCCCCTAGCTAGGTTTTTCTATTTCCCTTACACAAATGTGGGATCATTCTTGGGCCCTCAGCCGTTGGGGGAGAGGGGGAGAATATTCTAATACCATAGCGTATAGTATAGCAGAATATTATAGTATATATAAATGTACAGAGAGGGCGAGCTGTGGTGGTATGACGAGAGCATGTAACCGTGCGACGCGTTTGGTTGCTGGGTTACTTGTTCTCTCCCCACCATCATCGCTCTACTCTCTTGTTTTTGTTGTTTTTCGGTTTTTGGTTAACATTGAGCAGTCTTGTATTACAACTCGCACAGCGCGCAGATAAAGAGTTAGAATAAAAGATAAAAAGTAAAACGTACTCAAACTAATATGTAGTTTGTTTTATTATTTGGAAAATTTCCACAAACACAACAATCTAGATGGAGTAGTTTTTGGTTAAGTTTGATCTTAGCGGTATGAATCGATTGGCCTCGATGTTTCCAATTCACCACAAAATATCCTGTTTTTATCTACATATTAAGTAAATATTAAAGATACACCATATAACACGTATTTTTCACACTTTAACCCTTTTTTAAGGGTATTCCTGTTATTTTCTCTCCCGGACTATTTTATTTGCTCCATATTCTACGCACAAAAATATATAAAAATCAACCATAATATTGCTTGCCCCCAAAATTCATGATTTTTACTGCTTCGTTGACTGTACTATTTGTATTATTTCATTAGATACTCATCATACATAGCTAGACTATTTCATTAAAAAATAGTTAAAACGAATTAAATGAACAAAGTGGTTAACTCCATTGATAGAAAATATCGTCGTTGACGTGACATGTGTTGAAAATTCTCATCAAATTATGTGAACTTGCTGAATAAATAATATTTTTGAAACAATGATTTTACATGTCGTATACTTACTACATACTTAGTAGCTTTTTACTTTCAAATCAGTCGGTTGTATTATTCATTTGTGATATGAAACTGTTTGCAGTGTTTTTTCTTTAATTTAAAAGCATTGATTGAGCAGGATCGTCTGTTAACCAAATTTATACATCTAAGCAAAGTGCAATGCATCAACATTATGAACAATTAAAGTTTTCATATTTTTAGAGTATTGCTGGTTGCAATTACTATTTTCCTTTTTTAATGTGTAAACAACGAAAAAACCTCAATTGTATTTGTTAATATAACGACTTAATGCTGATTTTTTTTTATTTACTAACTTTTAATTTCAAAGAAAAATATCAGAACAATCTATGCGTATTTATGTATGTACATACTATATTATATTTGCGTATTGTTATTTGAAAACTCCAAAATCGTAAAATATTTGTGGTGAACGTTTTGCTCAATGTGTTTTATACCGACTGGAAATTTGTGAGGTAGTTTTTTCGTCCCTATGAATGTAACTTTCAACCAAGAAGAATTTTTGATAACCCTAATTTTACACCATTTTAAGCTATAAACATGTTGCCAGGTGAGTAAAAAGTTCCAACGCTATAAACCCGTCGAAGTTTTATTTTTTAGTTTATATTTTATAAATTAGAATGTACATATAAAATTTATTATTTAAATTAATTAATCAATTTGTATATTTTATAAAATTAAATTATTTTTTTTAACTTTAATTATGAATTATTTATCATATTTTAATACATAAATTGAGCACAAAATTCTTTTCAAATAAAATGTTTCCAAAACTAAAAATGTGCACGCGAATTACAAGAACATTATGTCTGAGTGGGGATCCGCTCGAAAGGCGACATTTCAAAACGCGATATTTCAAAACGCGATAAAGTACAAAACGTGATATGGTACAAAATGGGATATGCTATCATACAAAACGAGATACGGTACAAAATGCGATATTTCAAAATGCGATATGGTACAAAGCGCGTTATTTTAAAATTATAATTTTAAAACAATAATACACTGTGCCAAGTAAAAAACGAAACAGAAATTTTCTTCGAAAAAATACCCAAATTTGAACGTTTGTATCTTGGTGAAATAACACTTTTCAAAAAAAAAATTTTGTTTCTTGTTGAAGGAAATTTTGGTTTCTATTCGGTACTGGAAACCGTTTTAATTTACTTTGTTTTTTATGACTTTTTTAAGTAAAACCATAGAGTAAACATATATAGAGTATGACACCGCAAATTTCAAAGCGACATACCAGCCGAAGTGTCTAAAAATAGTACCAAAAATCTCAAATGGATTGAGTCTTTGGTTATTGTGTCCAAGAATATATTTTCATTCATAAAAATTTTTACCGTCTTTTTTGTGTTTTTTTTTTGTTTCATCTTCAACATCTGTTTTCACAATGACAAAACCAACAACAAATCTAATGAAATGAAAACATAAAATGATTTACAATATGGGTCGTTTATTTTTAAAGTACATAAGTTCATATTTCGTTGAAATGAAATAAGGAAAGAATTGAGAATCAGTAAATGAAAAATTATATGGGATTTTCAATTTTCTTGTTTTTTGCATAAGTACATACAAGAGTTGCCACTCGTCCTCGTTTGGCGAGGATTGTCCTCGTTTGACTATTTTGTCCTCGCGTCCTCGTCGATACTGAAAAATCCTCGTCATTTAAAAAATTGTGTTCTTATCGATGATTAAAACCAAAATGACCATGTTTAAACTATAGATTTAAACGGCCAGTAATATTTGTTGTTTATTTATTTAATAAAATAGATTTATCCTTTCAATATTATTGGTTGGGTAAAAAAAGTAACAAATTGTGTAGTTTATTTTAAAAAAACAACTCTGTAAACTCAGCTAATCAAATCACAAGAAAGCTAGAACAAAATGGTTTTTAAATATAAATTTCTCATCTCTACTTGTAATACAATTTTAACACATTTAAGTTTGGACAATTAGCAATTTATCAATGTATTTTTCTATAAATTACTCTTAACTATTTTTGTTTGCCTATCTGTACAAAAAAATGTTCTAAATAAAATTTGCTGGTTAATTATTACTTGTATTTATAAACACTAACGACTTTAAATTTGACATGAATTTTCTTATGGTAGCGATTGTAACTTACTTACGGATTATAGCAAGCAATAAAAACCCTATTTAAACTGAAAAGTAACTTCTTGTTTAAATAAGAAGAGGCATAACTTCTTATTTTATTACGTTGTGTTTTAAAAGAGATCAGTTTAAAGATTCTACTTTTTATTGAAGTTCAAAGCCGTTAATAACTAAATAATATATTAATATTAAGACTATTTGATTTTTAGAAAAATTTTATAAATTCATTATTTTTTTATTAACTGTCATCAAATGATAATGTCATCAAATTCAAATGAACCTGGAAAAAATAAAAGAAAACAAGCAATGAACTTTAGTGATTCTTGGATGCAATTGAAAAGATGGTTAAAATAAAAATTTCAAGTGATAAATGGTGCTGTAATTTATGTAGTGTAGAAATATTAGTTTCTAATAAGAGTTTTCGGGCCCTAGAAGATCATGAATGAACCAAAAATCACCGCAGACAAAATTACCGGATGCCGGTTGCAGTGCTGTAATCTATAATATGCCGATTACCTTAATTGCATCGTTTACCACGCCAAGTAACAGTCAAGTTTTAATATTACTTCTATAAAAACTTAACGGCTTCTATGCAAAACAGAGCATTGCACTGATTTTTTACGACAATCATTTCAAGTGACTACCAGTACAGCTCCTGATCACTTAAAAATATATCATGACAAAAAAAAGCTTTTGAAATAACAATTGTAGTAAAAAATCCTATACTTTTTATAGAAGTATTATTAAAATTTGACTGTTACTTGGTGTGATAAACGATACGACTAAGGGAATAGGTCCTACATTATAATATGAAAGATACAATTGATGAAGAACTACAGTAAAAGAACTTGTCCATATTTAATATTGTATCAAAGATTGCTGCATAAAATGAATTAAATCTAAATATTTTAACACCAAAATTGGAAATAAAGTGAATTGTGGCTGAACCAAAGCTGAGGCGATTGTGACAGACATATTGGCTCCTGAAGAAATATGCGGTAGACATTATAAATAATTTCTAACAAAATTTGTTATTGAAAGTAGGTGCTTCGAATCAAAAAAATAGAAAATCCTACAGTATTAAAATATTACACGTTCGGGAACGGAATTGAAAATTAGCTTATAGATTTTTTTTAAACCACAGGTGGTATGTTTAGTGCAATGCATGAATCGTTCAATTCCTTATGTTTATCTCTAGAGAAAATTTCAGCTTTCAGCACGAGTAATACAATTCTAATTTCGGAAAAACAATTATCTGTATCAAAACTTGAAATTGTTGAATCCGTATGTCTTAAAAGCGAATTGTTATAGCAATGTCGTCCATAATTCTTTTAAACGTTGCTTAAATATGCTGTCCTTTGGTTTCGATAATTTTATGCAAAATTGTTTTAATTTCTTTCACTAAATCAGCAAACGGACGGGAAAAGCTAATTTTTTCAGAGTTATTGTAATCTTGAGTTTAGGGAGCTAACCAAACACTAGCCTATTAAATGGGTTTCTTAACTTCCAGCTTTAGAAATACATATACAACCTGCGCCATTGAAATGTTTGGTTTGAATTTTTAAAGTAAATTTTGGAAATACCGCCATTTGATTCAAAAGTAGATGGCAGAAATGATGGATCCTGATTATCAACACAATTTTTACACCATTTCCAAATACATATATTCAAATAAAAAAGAACGGCGGTTAGATACCTCGAAACAATTTGGTAGGTCTTTACAGTGTTTTTAACAAAGTCATTTCAATTCAAAAAGAGTTTGTTGTTGTCAATGGTAATTTTTATTCAAAATAAGGATTAACAAAAATAAAATAATTCATCTCAACCAAAATAATTTAAGAGAAATTGCACTTTTTAAAATCAATAATTAATGACACCGTCCTTGGCTTTTATGATGGCCTTAATCCGGATCGGCATTGAATTGTAAAGTTTGGTTAAATAATATATTGTTATTTCTTCAAGCCAGACTATTTCTATAAGTTTTTTCCGCTCTTTAACACTTTCCAGCTTGTATTTTTTGATCTTCTTTCCCATGAAAGGCAAAATATTTTCAACAATATTGAGGTCAGGACTATTTCCTGTTCAGGGTAACGACTCAATCCCAAGCTATTTTTAAATTCGGCTACCTACAAAAATTAGACGTTAAAATTAAGCATTCTTACGTCACAAATAACGTCAATAACTCACAATGGAGCGCCCTGTAACATACGGAGCTGAATCGTCGTGGAAGAGTGGAATACCGATGTATTGAGTCGGGTCCTCAATAGTGACGTCGCAGGTTTCGATAATTTTTTTATATTTTTCTCCATTTACTGAATTATCCAGAAGGCGTAGTGATCAAACAAAGGCTGTTATGGCTCCCCAGGCCATAACATATGGTGAAAGTTTTACTACCTGCGAAATACATTCTGTTAAATACATTTTGCCTTTTCCTCGCCGAACACTTATCCTTACATATAGGGTCCAAAGGTATTGATCTTGGATTCATCCGAGAACATGAACCAACTCTCTTGCAATTTGTGAATGTGTGTCCTTTTCTGCCTTTAATTGCAAAATTTTGGCTTTTTCGTCAGGATTTGATCTAGAGCGACCCATTTTAAAATTAACTCTTTGACTACTTAATTGAAACTAAACGAATAAGTCATCCTTATTTTGGTTTTAAATGTGTCATAAGACGTGAAGTATGAAAGAAAAGTAAAAAACAAAAGAAAACAACAAAAAAAAATAGTGAATGAGGTAAAACAATGAGAGAACTGCAAAAAATAGTAAATAATCAAAACCGAACATATTTGGTATTTCACTTTTTTTATTTTAACTATAAGTTGTATAAATGCGTTGAGAAACCAACACGTGCACGCGCCTTTACAGCACATACAGCCGAGAACATTGCAGCTATTGCTCAGAATGTGTCTGAGCATCCATCAACATCGCGCTCAAGAATTGAACATTTCACGCAGTTCTTTGATGAGAATTTTGCATAAAGTCCTCGGTATAAAGGCGTACAAAGTTCAATTAGTACAGTAGCTGAAACAAAATGGCCACCAGCAAAGTTTTTGGTTCGCTAATTGGATTGTGGAACGCTTGGAAGAAAATGAGCATTTTTACCGAAAAATGCTCTTTTCCGACGAAGCTCATTTTCACCTCAGAGGCTATTCAACAAGTAAAATTGTCGCATTTGGGGCTCATTACCACGTTACCACAAATTTTGTTGACAATGTCATAACTCAATAAATCAGCATCAAATTGTAACGCATTGTTCACAACGTGCAACGTGGACCGCACACTCAAATCCAATGATGTTATCGTTTTGCAATTTATCTGAAATAAGTTTAGATTTTTATTCTTGCGAAATATAATGAAATTCCTTGAACCTCTGATTCTAGAAAAACCATGCCACTAGCTTTTTGAAAGTTGATGTTCTTCGAGAACCTTTACAAGCAATTCCGTAATTAATTCGGAAGTTTCTCCTGGGAGTGACGCAAGTTCAAGTAATTCAACTTGAATTCCATTACTGGCATTAAAATATCGCATAAGAACTGGGAATAGTTTAATGTTTTTGTGGTTCGAAGCATCAGTAAAAACAGTAATAAAGTTGGCATCATCGAAATCATGTTTTACTTTTTGTAAACTAAGTGGAGCCAAGACGTTTTTGAATATTGCTTTCGATTTACAAATCACATGAAAACAATCCATATCAAGATATAACGCACTCTAGAAGCTGATTTTATAGAAAGTTTCTAATGATTTTTGGAAAATCGAATTTTCTTAGATTTCCTACCGAGAAATTTTTATTGAATTTTTTTCTTGCGATAGCTATTGACATAACACGCTAGAGGCTGATTTTTGAGCAGGTTTTGTCACTTAAGAATATTGACAAACATTTTCAATGCTATCCATGCATCCATAGTAATTTTCGGCTAAACACTATCGACTGTTTACGACTTAATTTTTTACTTTCGGCTGGTAATTTTCGGTTAACTTTAACAGTATTCAAATATGTACTTATGTTGGTTTCTTTTTTCGAATCCACGAACCATTCAATTATGCATACAATGCGAGTGCTCATTCGTGCAAAACACAAAATTATAAATGCTTCGGCGAAAAAAAAAAAAATAAGAAAATTTGGTACAAAAATTGTAAACCACATTCAAATTAGCATACAACTAATTACAAATACATAAACAAAAACGTAATTTATCATTTTTTCATTGTGTATGGAATATGAATGAATTGAACATTAAAGAATTACGGTATTTAGTGTATAAAATAAGCAAAATAGAAAATCAATAAACAACAATGCGTAAACACGCCCCACTTTTTTGTAAAAAAAGTAGTAAAGTAACAAACCAAAAAATGCGATTGCAGCGACATACTGAACTCGTAGCGGCGAAATTACCCGGTGTCATTTCTATATGTAAATATTTTTTGGTAAAACAAAAGGTGTCTATAAAAATTTACTGCTGTTTGAAACTGTAAACGAACTTGCTCGATATTTCATTCAAAAATCCAAATCTGCCATTTTATAGAGAATTTAGAAACCTTGCAAAATAATACTAGGAAAATTTCTGTGCGGCCACTCCTTGTCGAGTTGTTGAAGTTTTAGAGAAAACGTATCAAAAAGCGGTATACACGTTACCAAGTATATTTTTTTATCTTGTAATTCGATATTTAGAAACAGGCAGTGTGAGTCGGCGCCGAAAGTCTGGTCGTCCAAGAAAAACTACATCAAGAGAAGATCGAACTATCGCATGTTATGCTACAAAATACAGGACAAGCAGTGCTCAAGAAATAAGAAGTAATGTATACCTATACAAAACCAGTCATCGTCGACCTGTTAGAGTTCCGTATCTGATTGATAATCATCATCTACAAAGAAGAAATTATCCATTGCAGTATGGCAACTGAACTCAGAGGGACTGATGTAAGGTCCTTTTTTCGGATGAATCGCGGTTCAATTTGTATGCATCAGACGGCCGATGCAGAGTTTGGTGTTCACTAGGGGAACGATCACACCCTAATTGCGTGATGCCAGTTGTAGCATTTCATAGAGGTTGATGGTTTGGGCGGGTATTTCTTGGAATTGCAAGACAGATTTGATAGTAATACCACATCCAGCTTTAACATTAGCACGATACGTGGAACAAATTTAAAGGCTTCATATGCTTTCTATGAAAAGGCAAATTAGTCGCGGATTTTTTTGTATGCATGATAATGCCCAGCCGCATACAGCTCTAAACACACTCCAATTTCTGCAACAGCACCGCATTAATTTAAGAAGCCATCCTCCGCGAAGTTTAGATTTAAACCGTATAGATCACGTCTGGGATGTGTTACAACGACGTGTAAGAAAACGGACAAGCCAATCAACAAATTTGCAGGAACTTCGAGACGCTTTACAAGAAAAATGGCAAAAAATCACCATGCATCAAATTCGCAATGTTTTAAATATGCCACGGCGAATTAATGAAGTAATGCGGGCTAGAGGTGGTAACAAGCGTTATTGAAAATTCCAGTTTGTTCGTAGATTTTAGTTTTATTACGCTTGAATAAAGTTTAAAAGGATTTTTGTTGCAATATACCTTATATGAAATAAATCATATTTCTTACTGAAAAAACATTCTTCTCCTTGATTTTGGAATTTTGGATCACCAAAATTACGCCTGATATCAAAATGTGGCTCAAAATTTTATCGTAGAGTGCTTAGTTTAAAAGATAAAAAAATTTACTTGTTAACGTGTATACGCTTTTTGATACGTTTTCTCTAAAACATCAATAACTCGACAAGGAGTGGCCGCACAAAAAGTTTCCTAGCATCATTTTGCAAGGTTTCTAAATTCTCTATAAAATGGCCGATTTGGATTTTTGAATGAAATATCGATCAAGTTCGTTTACAGTTTCAAACAGCAGCAATTTTTTTTTCTTAGACACCTTTTGTTTTACTTAAAAAAGTAAATAAAATAAAACAAATTCTATCGAAAAGAAGACATAAAATAATGACGTCAAATGAGAGTAAACAGCTTTGTTTCACAATATTGTGTATGTAATTGAATCCATAAATTAAATTAAATTAAATAAATAACGTGGTGCACCTTATTTAATTGTTGTAATAACAATAAATAACTGTCCGTATAGTTTCCATTCTTTTCCAACAAATAAGAGATTGTTGAAAGCATGGATTCTATTTTGTCAGAGGAAAGGAATATTCAACCATAATATATCCATATTCAGCCATAATACATCCATATATTATACATTTATTAGACAAATTCCTTATTTTTCATACATTTCCTTTGCAATATCTTACTAGCAACTCTCAGTTGACGTAATGCGCAGTAAACTACGAAAACGAAATCCACGAAGGTGTAATCTATTATAAGTGATTTGTGGGCGCAGTGTATTTATTAATCTTCCTTCATTTAACAAAATTTTCCTTCACCTTTATGATGAAATTGAACATGTACGATCAGAACTAGGAAATCGCGTTATGAAATATCGCGTTGTCGGGTTCCATTTGAAATGCGATGTTTTAAAATGCGGTATTTCAAAACGAAATATGTACAAAATGTGATATTTCAAAACGCGATATTTCAAAACGTGTTACGGTACAAAACGCGATATAGTACAGAATGCGATATTTCAAAACGCGATACGGTACGAAACGCGATATAGTAGAAACACGATAATTTAAAACGGGGTATTTCAAAACGCAATGTGGTATAAAACGAGATATGGTACAAAACGCCATATTTGAAAACGCGATGTGGTACAAAACGCTATATAGTATTTCAAAAAGCGGTAATTTTTTAATTTTTTTTTTGACAAATTGCTGGAATTTCGCTGATTGGGATGTAACTTGTTTATTTCTTAACCAATTATGAAGAAATTCGTCATGTGCGGTTGAAATGGCTTTTTAAAATGATTTTCTGATTATGTTCTGGAATATAACCAGTAGGATATAACTTGGCTATTTCTTAATCGATTATGATTTAAACAGCATATAGTACACTACAACATATGGTACACTATGGCATATTTCAAAATGGCAGATTTTAAAATTTGTTCATTTGTTAAACGATTAAGATGAAATCCGACAAGTGTTTGGGAAAAAGGATTCTAAAATATGTTTGTTAACTTATTGTACACTTACAAAAAATAAAAGTGATTTTTTGAAATTTTATTAAGAACTCTACTGTTTTTTTACGTTTACTAAATTATTATGGCTCTAAATTCCTCTGTTTAATAATTGAGTAATTTTACACCTTTCATTCAAAATTGAATAAAGTTCAGAATCAAAATCATGCTTTTTACAGATTTATAAGATTTCCGACAATGTTCGATTCTATTTGCCTAAATTATCTGTTACAACGAAGATGAAAAAGCTGAACATTACAAATTCACGATTGTTTTTATTTCTAAAATAATACTCAAATAGCTTCTGTTGTACTTCGACAGTTGTTTTTTTTAAGTAACCGCAAAACTGAAAAGCGGTTACTAATCGAAAATATAAGTACAATAAAACATCTGCTATACTGTAGTTCCGTAAAAAAACAACAAAAATTAAAATTAAATGGATTTCTCAAGAGAATAAAAACAATCATTACAAATATAAAAAAAAAAATCGGCGAATTATTAAGCGAATTAGTTAGTGTTACGTTCCTAACTGTTGATGTTACTTAAAAATTTTCAGAGATCAAAAATATTCATTCCGTTGCAACTTCGTGAATGTATTTTCATTTTTTCCTCTTTAAAACTTCGTGTATTGTACATATTCTACTTTTCATAAAAACATCAAAAATACTCAGGTATAATTTTTGAATTTCATAATAATACTGAATGTTCTTATTTGTGCTTCGTAAATTTCGTTTTGCATTATTCATGTATTATGATTATGAACAAAGTACAAAATTTAAATTCTATTTTCAGAATGAATAACTAAACCAAATATTCAAAAATTCCCGAATATACATACATGTATGTATAACGAAATTGAGAAAATACAAAATACAAAAATTTTTGAATAAGGATTATACTTATTCGCAACGTGATGAATTTGGATTTTTTCAATTTATGAATTTCAAAATCTTAAGCACAGTATTTCGAAGAACGAATATTCAGTATAATAAACGTATGAAGAATGCAATAAAGCTAAAATAAAAGTACGAACTTCATCGTAATCTTAAGGTGCGTAAGGACACCTTTTGGGTAAGATGGGTTACTATAAATGGCCATGGTGATAGTTATGTAAATGACTCAGTTCATTTATCTTCGCTTCCAAAACCATCGGGTGGCCAAATATTAGAAACTTGTCTATTCCTTAACCGATTTTGATGAAATTTGACATGTGCGTTGGAATTGGGATTCTTAATTGATTTTTAGATGAAGTTCTGGAATATGGTCATGTATGATGGAACTTGCCTATTCCTTAACCGATTTTGATGAAATTTGACATGGGCGTTGGAATTGGGATTCTTATATGACTTTTAGGTGAAGTTCTGGAATACGGCCAAGTATGATGGAACTTACCTAATCCTTAATCGGGATTCTTAAATGATTTATTTAAGATGTTCTGGAATATGGTCAAGTATGATGAAATTTGCCTTCTTCTTAACCGATTATGATGAAGTTAGACATGTGCATTATAAATGGGATTCTAAAATTATTTTTTGGTACAGTTTAGGAATATGGCCAAAAATGAAGAACTGGCCTAATCCCTAAACCGATTATAAGATGAAGAGTTCTAGATGACGTTCTGAAAAATGGCCAAGTATGATGAAACTTACCTATTTTCCAATGGACTTTAGTGTAATTCGACATATACAATGGAATGGTATTCTAAAATTATTTTTGGGTAAAATTCGGGAAAATGGGCAAGGATGATGGAACCTGCCTATTTCTCAACGATTACGGTGAAATTCAACATGTGCGTTGGAAATAGGATCCTAAAATGATTTTTGTATGTCGTTTTGTAATTTGGTCAAGTATGTGGAACATTTTTCTCAAGCGAATTTGATGAAATTTAATTTTTATACTAAGTGGGATACTGAAACTTATCTTTATCTATTTCTTATATTTCTTACCGGATTTTAGTAGGATTTGACATGTGCGATGGAAATGGGATTCTAAAGTGATTTTTGGATAGAGTTCTGTTTAAATTCAAGTTTTGCGATGGAAATGGGATTCTAAAATTATGTTTTAATCCGAGACTCTACACTATCGTTAGTAGTTTCAATTCTGCTGCACGTGTCCGTCACACACTATATTTATTAAACGTGGTAAAATTTACCTCTCTTACAGCAAATAATCAGGAAACATAACGTTAAGTTTCTAACTGTACTTCAATATTATACCGGAGATAATCTCAATCATTTGGCAATTGAAATAGTACGTTTGCGCAACCCCAACCGCTGCATGATTCACCCAAACTTCAACGGACAACATTATAAAAGCCATATTGACATATTTCACACAACCTCATTCAAAAATAATTGTTGGGTCACATTTCCTTGTATTCATTGAAAACGTCAAAATTCATTCCAGAATTTCTTTTAAGATCACTTAATAATACCGTTTCTAACCCAATTGGCACATTTCATGATATATGGTTAAAGAATAGCTAAGGTTAATGCTACTTGGCCATATTTCAAAATTTTAACTAAACGTCATAGAATTACACTTTCAATGTACCTGTTAAATATCATAATAATTTGATGAGAAATATTCAAGCTCCATCATATTTGCCCGTATTCCACACCATTATGTACAAATCATTTTAGAATCCCATTTCCAACCCACACGTCAATTTTCATCACAATCGGTTCAGGAATAGGCAAGTTCCATCATACTGGACCATATTCCAGAACTTCATCTAAAAATCATTCAAGAATCCCATTTAAAACGCACATGTCAAATTTCATCAAAATCAGTTAAGGAATAGGCAAGTCTCTATTATTTGGCCACACGATGATTTTGGAAATGAAGATAAATGAACTGAGTCATTTAACTATCACCATGGCGATTTATAGTAAGTAATAACCCATCTTACCCAAAAAGGTGTACTTACGCACCTATTAAATAATTATTATAAAAATAATACAAATAACTAAGATTACGATGGAGTTCGTACTTTTATTTTAGCTTCATTGCATTCTTCATACGTTTAATTATACTGAATATTCATTCTTCGAAATACTGTGCTTAAGATTTTGAAATTCATAAATTGAAAAAATCCAAATTCATCACGTTGCGAATAAGTATAATCCTTGTTCAAAAATTTTTGTATTTTGTATTTTCTCAATTTCGTTATACATATACATACATATTCGTGAATTTTTGAATATTTTGTTGGTTTAGTTATTCATTCTGAATAGAATTTAAATTTGATCTATGATTGTACCATCTATTAGCAAATAATTTTATTTAATAAAAGATAGATTTAATTAAAATTAGATTTACATAAAAATTGATTTCCATTAGAAGAATAAATTTAATCTTTTTAATTACATATATTGAATAAAATAAATTATGTTTTTAATCGTATTTTATTTAATTTTATTTATAGATTCCTTAATGTCAAATTTTATTTTTATTTTTATCTTGCAAATAAAATTTCACAATAAGGAATCTACAAATAAAATTAAATAAAATACGATTAAAAACATAATTTATTTTATTCAATATAATTACAAATAGTGAAATAATCCACAATCAATATAAATATTTTCTAATATTAATATCAATTTTAATTTTTTTAAGTGACGGGAAATTCTGTTAAGCGAAGAAAAGGTCTGGGTACTAAATCTTACTTTACAAAATCTTACTTTTCAAAATTTTTCTTTTTGACGAATCTTACTTTCTTCAAAAATTGGGATTTTCATGGGGAAAACCTTTTGGTGAAGGAGCATTTTAATTTAATGGAAAATAAAATTTAAAACTGGGATACAGGAAATGGGAGCGTATCGAAATCTTAGATTTCAAGAAAGTAACATTCGTCATAAAGTAATGTTTTGATAAAAATAAGATTTTGATACGCTCCTGAAAGAAAATTTTGATAACCGAAAATAATTCCAATAAGCGAAGGAAAATTTGAGTACCTAAATTAACAATAATTCTACTAATTGGAAAAAAATTCTATGAGGTGAAGATTTAAAGGAAAAACAACAAACAAAACAATAATTTAAAAAAATTACGCCTCCAGAATTTTTCTAATATCATTTTTTACCCCATTTTATGAATTAAGTTTATTTTATCTTGTATTTTGGGGTTTCTATTTCACTTTACAGCCTGCTAGTTTCAGGTATAATATTCACGGTACGAACATAAATATACCTTGCCACACAAAAAAAAATAAAACACATCAGGCGAAAATGGTGAATTATTCTTAAAAAACTTTCTATTGTATATGCGAAATGGTTAAATAAATCTATAATATCTATACATAATTTGAATTTCGTCAAGAAAATAATAACAAAAATTTTAATTCAAATATATTTTAAAAAACTTTCACCATTGTCCATGTTTAGTTCACCAAAAATAGTCTAATCACTTTCCACATGTCCACATTCTAAACTGTTATCAAAAATAATTTGTACCATATCGCGTTTTGAAATCTCACCTTTCGTACTTTACCCCGTTTCGTAGTTTATCTCGTTTCGTCATATCGCGTTTCGAGCGGATCCCCGCTTTTTGAATTATCGCGTTTTGTACTATATCGCGTTTTGTACCATATCGCGTTTTGTATCGTATCGTGTTTTGAAATATCACGTTTTGAAATATCTTGTTTCAAATGGGACCCGTCTGAGTGGTGGGATGGCTTCGGACACTATATAAGGCGAAACGTGACGCGCATGCATCAGTCGATTTTCTTATAAATAAAAGGGTACGGATAAAATGAAAAATTGAAAGTGGAAAATAGAAACGTAGAAAGTGCTCATTCATATTATCGTATTCATATGTATTTGTGCAGTATCCATTTTTAATGCAACGCCACACAAACTTGTTTAAAATTGATATAAATAAAAATCTTTTTGAAACTAATAATTTTTATTTAGTTAGCGTAACTATTTTGATGTATAATTCAATAAAAAAAATTGTTAAGTTTAATTCTAGGAAAAAATACAGATGATTTAATTTTATTCAAAATTAGTTGTGCATACAAATTTTTATTCATAATTATTTGTGCACATTAAAAATTAAGATAAAAAACTATTAAATTAATTAAAATTATTTTTTTTTTGTGCTAATTAAATAGTGATTTAGTCAATTAAGATTTGTATGCCCTTGTTTAGATTTTATTACTTCTCTTTGGCATCTCGCAAATGGTCCAGATTTGTTGGTAAAATCTCCTGGAACCTTGTCGCTTATGATTTAATTAGCACCCTTCTATAAATGTTTGGTCTTCCTATAACATGACTATTATCTTTCGCTTTCATTTAAATTCTCGAAAGTTTAAATCGGAACTCTGCGCTTGTCCTGGTACCTAATTATATTCAAAAAATGTGTATAATTTCTCAGCAATGATTCTTCTTGCATTTGGGAACATTATTGCGCTGAAGAGCAAATTAGGGCGGACTAATTTATTATCATTAATGATTGTTACCTCATTCAATAAACCTGAATTGAGCTTTGGCCTTGAACAGTTTTTAGGGCCGCTTAACCTTTTATTCCTCCCGCAAGAGTAATATCAGAAATACTGTAGTATTTACTCTATTTAATACTCACAAACAATTATTGTAATCAAAAAATATCTTCCATATTATCAAATTAACGCAAAAATGCACAAAAAATTCCATAACTCACAAATGTTGGCTCTCGTAACGAAAGATTATTGGAATGCGGCTCCACGTGTAGTGAAGCTTGGCCATCTCTGCTATAGATAATAAATCATTAGACGCTTATAAGTTTTACCAAAGCGGCTGAGTTCAGCATTCAGCCGTGAAAAAGCTTTTATACGGACCCATCATATTTGGCAAAGAATTTGATTTTATAGAAAATTTGGTAATCATCAAAGCTGTATTCTCAATAAGTGCTACATTCTCAGGCCTAAAATATACCACGTTTGGGGTGTGGATCCACCACAAGTCCACAATGAAAATGGCATCATTATAAAACCACATTGCACCTGTTTCGTAGGCTTGGTGCCGTTTTGCTTGCTATAAGATTTTGTTAACTACCCCCATTATTATTTTAATGCACATTTCTACTTTTTAGGAATCAGTCACTGATGTTAAGGCATATTGGATGGTACTGTCATACAAAATCTTGAAATATTATGAGACAATAAAATAAAAATATGATTTAATGCAATTTGATATTTGTTATAGTTTATTGTTGATGATAAATCAGATTGACCAACGTAACAAAAATATATCGAATTAAGAAATAACTTACCGCAATATAAAGTAAAGTTTTAGTCACGAATTTCTAATATAGATGTCGAACTAAACACTGCACACGATATTTTGATCATATAGCCGAAGTACAGATTTTCATTACTACTTTTAAGAATTGGATGTAATTGATTGAAGGTTCGTCAGTATTAAAAATGTCTACCTTAGGACTCCGATTAGATACTTGCTCCATGTGCAAATTTACACTGGAATTTTGTAATTTAAATTTATGGTGCAATCAACACGTGCATTATTCATGCCCAGTTGCACCCTATTGAAGAATGTAATCGATTTTAAACAAAACAAAATGTAAAAATTCAAATCACTAAAACGAATGAGAAATTGTTATGGACATAACATACAATGCGTTCCAGTATGCCATATCGTTTGCTACATGGATAGAAGGACGGAAACTAAATACTTTTCTAGTTCAATATTTCGTATTCATGTTATGTATTGAAAATAAGAAATAAATATAATTTATGTATGTATCTCTGTCAGCAGCGCAATAATGATAAACAAAAATAGATATGAATTAAAAATAGAAATAAGATCATTATTGCGGTGACCATCTTTTGAAATCCATCAAATATAAATTTTGTAAATTTTTATTAATTGTAAAAATTGAAAATAAAACATATAATTAAAATAAAATAAAATTATAATAAATTATTTAATAAATGTGTGATGGTGTTTTTTTAATTGGAGTCAGATTAAAACCAGTGAATGTTAGTGGTTTCCGAAACATACATTTAGAACCGCGAAATTAGTTAGCGGTATCGTAGAGGAACCACTACAATTGGTGACCCCGACGTTTTGTAATTTAAATTAAATTAAATTATTTTCAAAGGAGATTGGTTCCACTTGAGATTTACCATTCTTAAATGACGTCGTCACCAATCTGGCTTTTTAAATTCTCCTTCAATTGTGAAAAACTTTATTAATTTGTGCCCTTCAAATCGATCTTTAATACATATTTTGATGTAGCTGTTGGTTGGTCAAGTTCCAGTTTTATATAACCCAATTTAAGAGACAGAACTCAATCGAGATTTAAATCGTCTTTAACACTAGTGCTACTTCTAGAAGAAATACTTCGACAAGCCGTAGTGTACTTCAGTGATGAAACTTTGAAATTTTTTCTATTGATTACCTTCAACCACCCCTTTGGCTCTCTTCAGCAAGTTTTAATTTTAAATATTTTAAGCAGACTTTCGAAAAGGCTGGAAACCGAAAAAATTATATTCCTACCCGCCCTCGTATAATAAAGATTACACAGGATTTAAGCCCATTTTAAAATAATACCAAACAAAATACTCAATTAAAAAATTAATTAAATATTATTTGCAATAACTTTAATTTATTTTAGTTTTATTAATCACTTTTATTGTGCTTTATTGAAAATCCTTCACGAAAATGTAATGTTACATTGGCCTACAGATAGTGGAAAATTTTTCAAAACTGAGCTAGCTGATAATTAGACGTTCGAATTTGTTGTAAACAATTCTAATTTTGAAATGTAAACACAATTTTTACTTACAAGATTGTTAACTGTAAGTAATTCCAATTTTGGATTATAAAAACAATTTTTAATTACAGGATTGCTAAATTTTCTTTCGTCGCATTTGTGACAAGTGGCATTTTTTCAGTAGCGTCATTTTAACTTTTTTCCTCGAGAGGCGCTTTCGCTACGTTTACAATCGTCAATAGTTATTTTGAAATTGCAAAGCATGCTAGATTGTTTTGATTTTTTGTTTTCTTCGCACTCATTGTAATGATTTATTTTTTTCTGTTTGGCTCTTTCTGATTTATTTTATTTTGATTGTTAAGCGGAGACGTGTTATCTTTTTTCTTACCATTGGTTTTAGATTTGAATATATGATGAATTAAATTGAATTTTCTCTTTGTAATACATTTTGCTTTTTTAATTCATGTTTTATCGTCAATTAAAATCGCGTTTTTGCATACAAACTCTATGAAAATAAATGAATTTTTAATGTTACTATATCCCTTATTTTAAGGGGTTCTGGCTCTATACTCTATAGAAAGCTCTGGTGGGAGAGAGGCGTTATTGTGCGATTGGGCATAAAATGCGCTGGCATATCGCGTACGCTCAAGGGGTTAAGGAGTAAATACTGAATTAGGAACACTGGCAAAGCATTAATAAACATAGTTAATACCGCAAAACGATCGCAAAATATTTTACGTTTTATAACCCTGTCGTTGATAAAAGGCTTCTTTAAAGAATTCATTAAATTTCCAATCATGTTTTAAGAAATACATTACTACATCACTAACATTCATTCGTATATTGTATCACTCTTTTGATTATTATTAGACATCATGAAATAAAGATGAAGGTCGTTTATGCTCTTGATCTTGTTGTGTAGTATGTATATGCATATGTATATAAACAGAGTATAACCAAGTTATCAGTTAGTATTTAAAATCTCAATCACGTTTCTACATTAAGTGACCCAAAATTTAGTTTCTGATTTATTTAAGACAAAATAATATTTTTAGTCATAATTTCCTTATTTTGAATTGTAGACGTATTTTTTAATAACCTAAATCCTAAACAAAAGTGTTTTGTGTTTTAAAGTTTTGTAAGACGAAAGCCATTGATATGCAGCAAAATACTACTTGTGGAAATTTGTTAAATTATACATTTAAAATAGCCGTGTCATCTCTATTACTAACATTATCTATTATATTTATACAAACATGTGTCATTCCAACGCAAAGTTACACGCCAACAGCTTCAGCGATAACTGACATCGGTTGCTGCAATGGTAGTTTTGAAAATAACACAGTCGGAGATGTTTATGAAGAACTCGAAAATGAAAATAAGAAACACTCTGTTGTCGATAAATTAACATACCGCTTACCAGACGATATAGTTCCGTTTGCTTATAAATTATATTTACATCCCGATTTAAATGACGATACGTTTTCAGGGAGTGTGGAAATTTATTTTAAAATTCTAAAGTGTACGTCATTCATACCAATTCATATGCAAAGTTTGACTATAAGTGAAACTATACTATTCGGGGACAGTTACAGTGAAAGGACGCCGATTAAAATAAAAGAAGAGTTTGAATATGTACCATTTGAATATTGGGTAATTGTTTTAGAATCCGATTTAGCAGTAGGTAACTATTCAGTTTATTTTAAATTCAATGGCACATTATCGACACAACTTTTTGCTATCTATAAAAATGTTTACTTTGACCCAAAGCGAAACCAAACTAGGTATATAAAAATATGTTTAAACAAATCAGACAATATTATGTATTTAATTTAATTTAATTTAACTAACAGGAAATTAGTCACGTCTAAATTCCAACCAACGTATGCACGAAAAGCTTTTCCGTGCTTTGATGAGCCAGCCAAAAAAGCCGAATTCGAGCTTACATTAGTACGCCCGACAAAGGATTATGGTGCTTTATCGAATATGAATATGGTTTCCGAAGTATTGTATCCAAATAATACTGAGCTGACGATTGTTAAATTTGCTAAAAGTGTTCCGATGAGCACATATTTAGTTTGTTTCACTATTTCCGATTTTGTAACGACAAAATATCCTGTTAAATCTGCAGGCTACTATGATGATTTTGAAATAGGTATTGTTGTTTCGCCTACACAATTAAATAAAATTGAATATGCCGGAATTAACACAGCTAAAACTATTGAGTTCTATACCCAGCATTTTGAAGTTCCATATCCATTACCAAAATTGGACATAATTGCAATACCTAATTATGGTTCTGGAGCTACCGAGCATTGGGGAATTGTTACGTATCGCGAAATGTTTTTACTATACGATCCATTATATACTTCAACGATAAACAGGCAATTTTTATCACTAGGATTTGGTCACGAACTGTCCCATATGTGGTTTGGAAATCTGGTCACAATGAAATGGTGGGATGAAACATGGTTAAATGAAGGATTTGCACGTTACATGGAATATAAATGTACGGATACATTACGACCGTGGTACGGGGTTATGGATCAAATAAATATAAAATTTAATAGTGTTTATGAATTAGATGGCACACTTAATTCACACCCTATTTTACAAATGGTTAAGAGCCCAAACCAAATTACCGCCATTTTTGATATCATCACGTATAATAAAGGTGCGGCTGTAATTCGAATGACTGAACACTTTATTGGGGAAGAAAATTTCCGAAAATCTATTTCAAATTATCTAAAAGAACACAAATTTTCGTCAGCCACAACACTCGATCTATTGACACAAATTGAAAAAATAGTTCCAAATATTGACATTAAACTTTATTTGAATACTTGGGTAAAACAGAAAGGTATCCCCTATATAACTGTACAAAAACTCAATAGCAATACATATAGGTTATTTCAAAAACGTTTTTTGATTGATCCTGAAAATTACGGAAAGGATATCGAATCAGAATACAAGTAATTAAGGTTATTGATTAATTATTCAAAAATTGAAGTTTTAATAAAATTTAATGTTTACAGATATCGATGGCAAATTCCTATTACATTCCAGACAGATCTAACACGCGATAATGAACTCAAGAAAGAATTGTTTTTATGGGATAGCGAATACATTGACATTGAGGTGGAAAGCCAACATTCATGGTTAAAATTAAATAAAGATCAAGTTGGATTTTATCGCGTGTTATATCCTAATAATACGTGGGCAAATTTAATATCCGCACTTAAAACGAATCGAAACGTTTTATCAATATCGGATCGAAGTAACCTTATAGATGATGCATTTAGTTTTGCCGAAGCCCAATTATTACCATATGATACAGCATTCGAGCTATTAGAATATTTGCACAACGAAACTGATTATGTACCGTGGGTTATTGCAGCTAAAAAATTGAACAAAATTGGAAATCTTATTTATCATTCAGGCTCATACCCTAAATTTGCAATTTTTGTACGTCGCCTGATTCAAAACGCTTATGATTATGTGAATTGGAACGTTGTATTACAGGATGAACACCATTTAAGAAAGTACGAATGTGAGAATAAATGCTTTAATCGAATCACATTACTAAATTTTATTTTTTGTTCCAGTTTGCTTCGTCCAGTTGTTTTGAAATTAGCCTGCAGTGTAGGTCATTCGAATTGTTTAAAATCTGCTGGTGATCACTTTCTGGTTTGGATAAATAACACGACACAAAGATCTCATCCAGATTTGCGTGATGTTATGTATTATTATGGGATTCAAAGTGATGGAAAAGAACTTAATTGGGAAAAAATGTTATCCATTTATAGAGACGAACAAGATTCTCAAGAGAAGGAAGCACTTTTATATGGTTTGACTGGAATACAGAATCCTTTGCTTATAAACAAATTTTTACAATTGGCAAATCACTTGAATAGCTATATAATTCATCAGGACTATTACGATTGCATGAAACATATTGCATCAAATAAAATTGGTGAACCATTGGTATGGGATTTTATACAAAATGAGTGGGAGGCTTTGGTTGATCGTTTTACATTAAATGATCGGTATTTTGGTAGGATGATAGAAAAAATCCTGTCGAAATTTACAACCAATATTAAACTGGAAGAGGTATGTAAGTATTTATTATGTCTTGTTCTTTAATTCTAACAATATCATAATAATTATAGGTGACCGAATTGTTTGCAAAATACCCCAAAGCTGGAGCAGGTACTACAGCTCGTAAGCAAGCTATTGAAAATATTAAAAATAATATTAAATGGGGAGAGTTAAATTCAAGGACTATTTCGGACTGGTTGGACCGAAAAGTGTAATTTCATTACAAATGTTTAAAACACTGAATATTTTAAGTTTAGATCAAATAGAGAATAATCCTTTGCCATGAATGCGGAACAGAGTGAAAAACCAAGAAGATATTGTAATGTTTTCAGTAATTCATTTTGCTTAATAAATTCATATACATAGTCAATCTCTCTCTAATTCGAAATGCCAAGGGGACCGAATTTTACTTCGAATTAGGGAATTGATTTACACAATTTTTTGTAATTTATTTCTAAAATATAGATTTACGAAAGAAACAGAAAAATATTACGTAACCAAATTGTTTAAAGTTACTGTTTTATTTATTGGATGTATTTTTGTGGGATACTCTTCCATGACGCCCATATGGTTTCGTTGGATGCACACTTCACGGAAAGAAATAATTATGCAAAACCGATCTAAAACGCGCATATACGCTATCGTTTTCGAGTTAAAAGTTTCGCAGAGTACGCATAAATCTACATTATGCATTCACAAATTGCTAGAATAATAATAATTAAATTTAATTTAATACATTTTTGTTGTTTATTCGTGGACTATCGCAAAAGGTTTTATATAATAAAACACCGAATATTTTTTATCTTATAGTGATAATTTAAAATTTTATGTTTTATAAATATACATACACCGACTAGTTTCTAGCAACCAAGCTCTTTGTCAACAGTCTTAAATATTCTCGAGAATATTTAAGACTATTGACAAAGAGCTTAGTTGCTCGAAACTAGTCGGTGTATATTTATAAAATATAAAATTTTAAATTTTCACTATAAGATAAAAAAAATAAAAAAAAATATTCAGTGTTTTATTTCATTTTATTTATTTTTAATAAGGTTCAGCGTATGGCCTGCATTGGGGTTACGGGCTCAATGAAAATATGTCCGACCGCAGCAATGGAGACACTCCTAGGACTAACTCCATTGCATCTGCATGTAAAAAAGGATGCTGCTACTATGGCCCTTAAGATGCTGGCGGAGGGTAATATCAAATCAGGCAATATGGTGGGCCATCTGGAAATCCTTAAGGAGTTTCAGACAGACCCCACTATAGGAATGCATTCCGATTGTATGCCAGCCAAACTGGATTTCCACAAACCCTTTTGTGTTAGGTTACCTGACCGGGAGGAGTGGAGTACAGGGGGACCATCCTTTGAGCGAGGGTCATTGGTGTGGTTTACAGATGGATCAAAAACGGAAGATGGGGCGGGGGTAGGAATACACGGGAGTGGAATATCACTCTCGAAGTCCTTGGGTACCAATGCAACCGTCTTTCAAGCAGAAGTGCATGCTATAGAATTTTGTGCTAGGATAGGCATATCAAAAGGCCTAAACGACGCAAAGGTTTATATCGTATCAGACAGCCAATCGGCCTTAAAGGCTCTTAGGTCCTTTACCATTGAGTCAAGGCTGGTATGGGATTGTCTGAAGGTTATTAAGTTGCTGGCAAGCTCAAATAAGGTAACACTTGTTTGGGTGCCAGATCACATTGGAATTGTGGGAAACGAGGCAGCTGATGTCCTCGCCCGTGAGGGATCTCCCTTTCCATTAATTGGACCAGAGCCCTTCTACGGCGTCTCTAAGGGGCACCTTATGGCAGCGGTTAAACGCTGGGAGGATGTGCAAAAGTCCTCTTACTGGCGCGGAATTACAGGTTTGCGACAGGCGAAGGAATTTATTTCACCTTCGTCGACCAGGGCCAAGGAATGTCTTGTACTTAGGAAACCTGAGTTGAGGCTGCTTGCCGGCTTCCTCACCGGTCACATCCCCTTAAGGTATCACCTTAAGAAAATGGGCCTAAGTTCGACGGATAGATGTCGCTTTTGCGACATGGAAGCGGAATCAGCGGAACATGTTCTGTGCCATTGCCCAGCCATTTTCTGCAAAAGGTTACAGCATCTAGGAGGGAGAGTAATGAGCCCGGATAGTATGCATCATATACCGGCCGGCCGGCAGTATTGTCAGGTTCATTAAGAGCCTGAATATTGACTGGACGGCTCATTAAGTAGGGTCCATGCACAAAAGATCTTTTAGGTCGCCTGAACGCCCGCATGGCCCTCAGCTAATAATAATAATAATTTCATTTTATTTCTTACAAATAAAAATTCATTAATAAAATAAGTGATAAAAGTGCACACACAAATGGATCTCCTCCAAAACAGTAATTATTATTATTATTATTATTACTTGAGGGCCATGTGGGGGCTCAAGCCACCCCGCACTGCGACCTAAAAGATCTTTTGTGCATAAGCCCTACTTAATTATCCGTCCAGTCAATATTCAGGCTCTTAATGAACCTGATAATACTGCCTAACGGTACGTGATACATACTATCTGGGCTCATTGCTCTCCCTCCTAGATGTTTTAATTATCCGTCCAGCCAATATTCAGGCTCTTAATGAACCTGATAATACTGCCGACCGGTACGTGATACATGCTATCTGGGCTCATTGCTCTCCCTCCTAGATGTAATAACATTTACTTCTGCTAGAAGAGCGGTAGCATTGGGACTCAAGGACTTCGAGAGGGCAGACCCACTCCCGTATATTCCTATCCGTGCCTCGTCTACCGTTTTGATTTTACTCTTGAGAGTTGCTGGGACATACTATCTGGGCTCATTGCTCTCCCTCCTAGATGTTTACTGTTGGAAGTACTTCTACACGTGATACATACTATCTGGGCTAATTGCTCTCCCTCCTAGATGTCTACTGTAGGAAATACTTCTACACGCGTTACATACTATCTGGGCTCATTGCTCTCCCTCCTAGATGTAATAACATTTACTTCTGCTAGAAAAGCGGTAGCATTGGGACTCAAGGACTTTGAGAGGGCAGACCCACTCCCGTGTATTCCTTCCCGTGCCTCATCTACCGTTTTGATTTGACTCTTGCGAGTTGCTGGGAATAAAAAAGTCGCCTGTAGGTCACCCAGGTTTACTACAGGAAGGCTAAATAAAACTGGAGGGTGCCTGGTATCCAGAGTCCGCATATATAGACTGATTAACCTATCAGCCATTCATCCATCGGCATATGCTGTTCCACCTTAGATTAGGGATTTTTTGTCAAGGTTTTCTCCTTTAGCGCCGTACTTTAGCCTGTCACAAAAGTCTATATTCAGCCTAATGGTTACAGTTACCGGTGGTTGCCACGAGGAGGCAGTACGTACACTTGCGCCTACTGGAAGGTTACGGAGCCCCTTCCAATAGACGCCAAAACAGTAATAAAACACCATTATTTTACATATGTAGTTTTGTCACTTTCTTAATGTGATATTTGTTTTTACTTGAAAACGAATACCATCGTTTTGGACGTTACTCTGTAACGTTCAGTAAGTTCTAAAAGTCATAAGTCGTTCGTTCTAAAAATCTAGTTAAGTCTCAAGTGAGTCTCATATTTGATGAAGAGCGATTTTGGTCACAAAATAAGGATTTAGTTGAGGATTACCGGAATGCAATAGTATTGGTAAATTGTATTTGTGTCGAATGTGGTTTTTTTTTAGTTTTTCATTTAACATGATGCAAATAAGACAGATATAGTGACATGAATAAGAGGGATAACATGATGCAAATAAGATAAATAAGCTTAAAAGAGAACGATCGGAAGGATATATTAAAATATTGACTACACCTTATCATGCTCTTATCCCACACACAAATAAATTATAATACCTATAAAGGTCTTCGCTGTCAAAAAACGGCGATAGATGGATTAAATCTAAAGATGACACTAGTAGTATTTTTTAAATTTTTTTTTTTGTTGTTTCGAAACAAAAATGTAAACAAAAGCAAAAAACACGAATAAAACTTACAACTAGACATGAATTATAAAAAAATTAATTTTATTTTTTATTTATTTATCAAAAGCTGACATCTTTAGAAGTTATCCCGTACTATGTTTTCACGTATTAACCCTCTCAAACGCCTTGTACAATATATTGTACATCAACTTTCATCGCTTCGACCAACCGTAATTTTTAATTTTTGTCTCATTTCTCTTGTGCGATCGTTCTCTTATGTATTTATGTTCACACTACAGTTTTATGAGCAATCCCATATCATAGCAGTGCATAATTGTGCTACGTATTTTATTTTTGGAAGAAAGTCAATTTTAAATGGCGTTTGAAAGGGTTAACAAATAAATTATAATACCTACAAAGGACATAACTATACTTTTCCATAGTAAACTTGCGGTCAATGATATTGGCAGATTTATCGATAATATATTGTCAAATAATATATTGTCAAATTGTTGGTAAATAATATATTGTCAAAATAAAAAAAATGCATCCCTAATATATGTGCAATAAATAAAAAAATACAAAATCTCGTCATTTATTGTTTTTTTATTCTTTCAGTATCTCGTTTCAACATAATACGGACTTACGCCACTTTCAAAATAAACGGCTCATTTAGTTAAATTGCTTTTTGTTTCTGCTTTTTATTTGTTTTTGTCAAATAAATTATAATACCTATTGGCAGATTTATCGATAATGCAGTAGCAGTATTATTTAATCAAATAAATTATAATACCCTATAAAGGACATTAACGGTCAAAAAACGGCGATAGATAGATTAAATCTTAAGATGGCACTAGAATTTTTTTTTAAATTTTTTTTTTGTTGTATCGAAACAAAAATATAAACAAAAGCAAAAAACACGAATAAAACTTACAACTAGACATGAATTATAAAAAAAATTAATTTTATTTTTGATTTATTAACCAAAAATTAAAAATTGTTAAAGCTGACATCTTTAGAAGTTATCCCGCACTATGTTTTCACGTATTAAATAATACTGCATTATCGGTAAATCTGCCAATATCATTGACCGCAAGTTTACTATGGAAAAGTGTCATGATGTCCTTTATAGGGTATTATAATTTATTTGATTTAATACGTGAAAACATAGTACGGGATAACTTCTAAAGATGTCAGCTTTAACAATTTTTAATTTTTGATAAATAAATAAAAAATAAAATTAATTTTTTTATAATTCATGTCTAGTTGTAAGTTTTATTCGTGTTTTTTGCTTTTGTTTACATTTTTGTTTCGATACAACAAAAAAAAATTTTTTTAAAACTACTAGTGCCATCTTTAGATTTAATCCATCTATCGCCGTTTTTTGACAGCGAAGACCTTTATTGGTATTATAATTTATTTGGTTTTTGTTCACGATCACGAGTAATTTTTCAGAATAGGACGGTCGAGAGAATGTAATAAAATGGTGGCTACACTTTATTACATGCTTATTATATACTCACACGTCATAACTCTAATGAAACAACAAATTCGAAAATAAAAAAAAATTAAAAATATTACGAATATGGCCGACGAAGAATGTATAAATTAAAAACTATTTATTTAAGTTAGGTTAGATTAGGTTGGGGTGGCTGTCGTAAGGGACCGGCATAGACACAAAAGTCTACGCCTAATTACTGTTTGAAATAATTTTTTTAATCAAAACAAACAAAGTTATGCCAACTAATAAAAAAAATAATAATAATGTGCAAAAACTGCTGTAACTCCCTGTAAATAGCATAATTGGGCTATACTTATATACATTATACACATAATATATTTTTAACCCACATACTCTCCTCACTAGCAAGCACGGGCGCACGGTAGAATTAATATTTAAACGATAACACATATGTATATACATATATTTTATCTTTTAGGTTGGTTTTCGTAAATAATCTGGTTAGCTCTTGCATAATCTAGACGTTAATTCGATTTTTGTCATTTTTTTTTTAATTTATGTATCCAGTTAAATTTAAATGTTTACCGTGAGAGGGGTTTTCCCTACTTTTACAATCGTCAATTCAATTTAAACTATTTTATTAAATCATAATTTTATTAAATTATTATTTTATTAATTTCGGTCATTATTAGATCTTTGACGTACCCTTTTTAAGTGTAGGCATTTTGATTCGAAAATAACCAATATACATAAAGTAGATTTTTTTATAACTTTCGTTTTGACAGTGACATTGACGGTAACTTTTAAATTGCAGAAGTGAGATGTAATGTTGTCTGAAATATTCAAACCTGGAAAAAATTAATTTTATAAATTTTCCTTTGTTTATCATAAAAATTATGTAGTACTAACCTGCACAATCATAATTTTTAATATTGAAATTTTCAAGTCCTGGGATTTTTTCAAGATCTTCGCGTACTTCGTAAATTAAATCGTAAATTTATCAATATGATCTAGACTAAAAATGTAGAAATCCTACGAAAGTTCCATTCTCTATGGTTTCTACAAGAAAAGTTATTGCAACTTGAAAAACGTAAAAAGGTACAATTGTACCTATGCCGCCTGAGGAGGGTTAACAAGTAATCCCAGCTTAAACGTACACTGAATTGCAAGATCTTTAACTGTATTAACTGTGTTTGAAATTTCTGTATCTGATGGTAAATACACCGGAGCTGGATTACAACCAATATAATCGTTAGAAAATCATTTGTGACACTTTTGGAATGAAAAATTCGAGGAAGAAAGCTTATTCTTTATTTCATCTTGAATGTCAACCCTCTTTATTCGAAATAAAACATCCCTCAGACTGAAATTTACTACAGTGTTCTGAGTGGTTGCCATGGATCTTAAAGTTTAAAAAAAATGGTCACATGGTTGACTACTAAATAACCATGGCTTAGAAATATCTGGTAGATTATCCTTTCTTAAAAGTGATTTAACATTAATAAGTGCATGGCCATTAACCTCTATACAACTGTAAACATACGATGTTACAAAATTATCCATACTGTAGGTTTTGTTATTGATTATTAATAAAAATATCACATACCAAAGTTGATGGATTCTTTGTAGGGTGACAGTTCTTTGTCTAAGAAAGAATATACGCTATAATTAATTAATTTAAGAAATTCGATTATGCCCTCTGATTGTGCAACATTTTTCGATAACTCTACGCGAACAATTTCTGATACAAGATTTTTAACCGCCTTAAAAATAAAATTTATTTTACATCTGTACTGTTTATATCCGTAGATTTCTCAAATGTTTTGGTGATAATATGAATTTCCCTAAAACTAACTTTTTGTTTTGTTTAAAAGCCTTGTGCGTATTTTTGTTCCAATATGAACTGCATCTTCGATATATTGCGTTTCAGTTCCAAAATCACATTTAAAAAATTGTTTCCGGCCCCTGTTTTCTGATTCTAAGTGGTTAGAATTAGCTGGTAGATTGGCGTTAAGTTTCTTAGCACGAAGTAAACGGGTATCACCATCTGATGACCTGTGGATTATTATTATATTTTAGATAAAATAAATAAAATTTTAATAAAAAAAATCTTTATCCACCATATGTTACATTTCTGCAGTTCTTGACTTAAGAATTTCCAATGTTTTATTACATTAGCTAGTCGTACAGAATTTATTATTTGTACCATAAACCAACAAGCAAAAGGTAGGACCGTCTTCCATTGAATTCTTACTAAATGTTTGAACAATTACAAAAGTTGAATATTCTTGAGTCTCAAACATTTTATAAATTTCTAAAGCCGAATTAGCAGGAAATGATAGTGGCACAGGAATTCCTGTAGAGCTGTCAATCGGAAGAACAAACCCAATTATTTGATTTGATCCTGGATCATATTCTAGTTTCTCCACAATTTTTGTAGCATCTTCACTTATCTTGTTTAATACGTAAAGATCCTCCTGTTGGCGTAGGTAACTCATTTTTCATGTAATTGGAAATCGATGTTAAAGACGGTAATGTAAGGTTTTGTTGCACACATAAAATTGTCTTCCAGCTACGATAAAAATATGACAGGCAAACAATTTTATTTTATACAACATTACTTATTGCCATTTCTTTTAAATCGTTTGCATGAATGAATACCATTGAATTGGAATCATAATTTATATTAAAGGTATCTAAGTTTCGTTCCATCAAATTGAAAACTTCAATTTGATTTAAAATTGGGAACAATTCGTCAATGTTTGATTGATTACAACAAAATGTGTCTCGTTTTCGACGCTCACGTTCTGTTCTTGAAAATTTCGGATTACACCATTTGGATTTTTCTGGAGCTTTATTGTGGTGAATGAGTAAACTAGGTCCGATGTTTAGCCATCCACAACTTCAAAAGATGTTCGGAAGTGTCGGCTGGTGTATTGATGTCGTTCGATGAAATTTCTCCAAATTTTCGACATAATAGAATTCAGTGGTTGAGTCAAAGTTAGTAGAAGACATTTCGAACGACATGTCATACACCAATTCTAGTTCTGAGGTATTTAGTTGTTCCGTTTCGTTTTCTACGAACACTGATTTTCAAAAATCGTTGCTATAACAATAGGAATAGTTACGACTATAAATTTGGGACTTAGTAAATTGGATATTCTATATGCGTCACTACTAAACCGAAAAGAGCTGGGGTGACTTGTTGCAACATCACTTCGATTCCCTTCGTTTTATCATCGAAGCGAAAAAAAATATTTTCGGTATGTTACAACTTTTTCGTTCGATTGTCGATATTCTAATATGGCAACCCTTTTTCTATGTTTTAAATGACAGATCTACAGATGTCAAAACTGGTCCATGAGGACACCATTAAATACTTCATTGAAAGGCGCTATCTGAGAGATCGATACGATGTGATGGATATGGAAAATTACAAGAATGTTTTTTGATATACATATTTACATACATATTCATATTATTATTCATTTAAATTAATAAGAAAATCGTATTTTTTAGGTTTGTTGAGTCGTTTCGTGTCACAAAGGACATATTCAGGTATTTAATAGATGAACTTTCTCCACACATTCCTCATGGCACACGGAACACAAAAATTTCATTAACAGCCCGATTAGCGGCTGTAACGAATTTCTACGCTACAGGTTCATATCAGCGAACAGTACGGGATATAGCGCTACATTATATGGATCAATCGATGATTTGTTCGTCAATAACAGAAATCACAATGCTTTTGGAACAAACTATTTGTGCAAAATTCATTAAATTTCCAAACGAGCAAGAAAAAGCTGCCAATAAGCAAAGACTTTTTGAAAAAATCACACATCCTGAAGTTATTGGTTGTGTTGATTGCACTCATATAGATATTATCGCACCAGCCGAAAACAAACACATTTTTGTTGATAGACGTAGAAATCACACTTTAAGGCCCGAATCGATAGACACAACTACAACTTTTAGTTGCAGTCACTCTTTTTTCGAAATTGATGTTCGAAAACGGTATTTTTAAACCAGAATAAAACAGCAAATTTATTCAGAAATCTAGTACAATTTTCAAATAATAAATTTTTCCAAATAAATTCTAACTTTTTCAACGCCAAAATCACAATAAAAATAATATTAATTGATTAATTATTGCTAAATAAAGGTATTTTGTTTATTATTATTTATTATGACCTAAAATAAATAAATTTACATCGAAATTAGAAATGATAAATTCGATTTTAAACGTCAATTATATTCACTGATTGTAGTCGCCGATATCCACGACTACAAGTTCAATCTACACTTTAATTTGTGATTTTATTGCGGTTTAAAAATACCAAAAGAGACAATTTAGTCGCAGTTGCGAATTAATTGTGGTTTTTCGATTTGGTCCTAAATGTCCAACTAGTAAGTATACCGCTCTTTGCAGTACAAAAAACATAAAGTATATTCAAACTAACCATGATTTATTTTTAGCTTTGTAACTATGATCTTTTAATATTATCAGTATGTACAAGATATCCAGGATTATCAGACGATGCTGCCATATGGGGCCTTTCAAGAGATAGGCAAAAAATGGAGGAATCCTTTCAAAATGGGGAAATTAACACTTGGATCTTATAGGTGATTCCGGCTACCCATTACAACCATGGCTTATGATACCGTACCACAACCCCACTGAAAGTCAAAAGCGGTACAATTTATTACACGATCGAGCAAGAAACCCCATAGAAAGGTGTAATGGTGTTTTAAAAAATACATTCTGCTGCTTGGTGGGGGAAAGTTTGTTGCGCTACTCACCACAAAAAGTTATAAAAATTATAAATGTTTGTTGTGTGCTTTACAATTTGGGAATAATCAACAAAATTGAGATGAACAATGAACTATTGCAGCACGAAAAAAATGAATCAATAATTTTAGAGCAGGAATTCGATTTCGAGGAGCTTGAACGTGAACCAACGGCTGCGGGAATAAGAAACAGTCATCTTATTATATATTATGTATTTATTTTATTTAATTTAGTTTTAAATATTTTTACAAGTTTAACTATAAAATTTACAATAAAATAAAATAAAACAATAGATGCCTTGTGGATAATAATCCAGTAGCAGGCATTGATTCTCTTAATAACATCACAGAATATATATAAACAGAACAATATCTTCTATAGCGCTTTAGTCCTAAGCTGGTGAACAAATATTTTCGTTATTGTTTTTTTCGATTGATTTTGATTTAGAAAAGATAGAAAAATCATTTTATATGCAATCAATGAAACAAACAAAAAATTACAAAAATGTTTGTACCCACCTCTTTCTATTGATAAATAAAACTCAGTACAATTTGAAAACGAAAGAGAAATCTTTAGACTTTATAATGTGCTTAAAAGAGATAGACATTCGTGAATAATTTTTGATTTTGGTCTAGTTAGCTTTGCGAAACTTTAAAATCAAATCAACAAATAAACAAAGGACCAATACTAATAAATTAGAAATGCTACACAAACTCATACACAACCTTATGGGAGTTGCAAATTTTTTTTTTTATTTCTTTGATATGATTTTAAAGTTTCGCAAAGCTAACTAGACGAAAATCAAAAATTATTCACGAATGTCTATCTCTTTTAAGCACATTATAAAGTGTAAAGATTTCTCTTTCGTTTTCAAATTGTACTGAGTTTTATTTATCAATAGAAAGAGGTGGGTACAAACATTTTTTGTAATTTTTTTTTGTTTCATTGATTGCATATAAAATGATTTTTCTACCTTTTCTAAATCAAAATCAATCGAAAAAAAACAATAACGAAAATATTTCTTCACCAGCTTAGGACTAAAGCGCTATAGAAGATATTGTTCTGTTTATATTTATATTCTGTGATAACATTTAAAGAGAAAAAAGAATTAAAAATATACATATCCATCTATAATCAAATACCAATCAGTTATCTAACAGAAAAAATAAATAATGTTACAAATACAGTTAAATTAAATCGTAGCTCTTAAGAGCAACTGTATAACAAAACAAATCAATTGATAACGCAAAATAAATGAGAGACGTCTGGTGTTTCAAATAGCCAATTTCTAACATACGGCAAGAATTGTTTAGAACAAATGTGACGTCTAATGTGTTCTGGTAGCGCATTAATAAACATCGAAGCGGTAACAATAATGTAGCGGCAGACGTGCTCATTACTAAATCTGGGAATACTATAAAGAAGACGATGATTAGCGCGATAGTTATATCGAGCATCACTTCTTATTACATGCTGACCTGAAAAGTTCATGATCCACCATATCAAATGCCTTAGAAGCCTCAATAAACAACCCAGCACAGATTTTACCGTTGTTTAGCCCATAATGAATAAAATCTAAGAAGTCCAACATAACTGATTCAGTAGTACTCGTACCTTTGCGAAACCCATGCTGATGAACGCTTAATGTTTGACACTGATCAAGGAAAATGGTAACTCTGTTTTTAACAGCTTTCTTCAGAACTTTGTGAATGGCTGGTTGTAGTGCAATGGGTCTATAGTTACCCATAATACAATATGGTCACCACTTTTATAAACAGGAAAAACAGTAGCCTACTTAAGCCTCTCAGGCACCACTCCCTGCTCAAAAGAAAGATTAAAAACATGAGCAAGAATAGGGCTGATAACTCTAGAAATCGATTTCAAAATGTTATTGCTAATACCTTCACTATCGAACCACTCTTTCGGCTCCAATGAATTAATAATATCTAAAATCTCACCATTAGAAACCGGAGTCAAAAAGAATGTTTCCGAACAGTAATCATACGAAAGGTCATGGTTTATTGTTGTGATACTCGAGAAAATTTTTGTTCTAAGCTTATTAGCAACGCTAGTAAAATAACAGTTGAATGCATTGGAAATATCTACTTCATTAGTAAGCAGAGTGCCGCTATCAGATAAAATATTTCCAATAGAAGATGCTTTAGGCTTTTATGTTAAAATTTCATTAACAAGGCTCCAATTTTTTTTAACGTCACCTCCATTAATTGAGAAACGATTCTCAGACACGTATCATTTGGATGTTTTTTTTTTGCGAAATTGGTTTCTTTTTTCAATTCGACTGGCCAGATTAAGTGAGATCCATGGCTGTAAAAGCCTAATATTTTTGACCCGAGAATAAAAATAACACAAAATAAAAACAACATTTTATTTAATAAAAATATATTTTAAAATAAAACAAAATTTTAGAATTCATTGTTATAACTAAAAATCAATCACAAGATGGATCAATTTAATTAAAAAAATATCACTTCATTTTTATCACGGATTAAAAGTCTATAAAAATTATAAAATTAAACTAGAGTATTTTAACTCTTTCAGCTCCAAGACCCTCTCCTCAATTTTCAGTCTTTTCAAATTTATTGCATTGCTTTCTTTTAGTAGTCCTTTTAATTCGTTGAATCGGTCACCTTGTGCCTTTCCTTGTCCTTTCAATTCTTCTAAAATTTTCTGTTGCGTTGTTGTTCTTCGTTTAACAACCGCCCGTTTTCTAACCTTTTGGATCGCGTTTGATACCGTTGCCTCCTCCAAAATATCTTCCCCCTCATCTTGGATTTCTATATTTCCCTCATTTACCACCACTACCTCTCCCCCGCTTACGTGTCCGAATTCCCGGCCTTCCAGTCCAACTACACATTGTCGCATACCACTCAGCGTTACAACACGCTCTTCAAAATCAGAAAGTGTTACGCTTTTTACCCCCCCCCCCCTCCCACGGTCATATTTTTGTCAATATATTCATTTCTTAACTTCTTTTTAACTTTATTCTGTAGCTCAGCCCAACCGACAATGTTATATTTTGTATTATATTTTAATGATTCTGTTGCATATATGTCTTACCTTTTTCCAGTCATCTTCGTCTCGTAGCGGTGGCCCAATTGAATTTAAATTAATAGTTAACCATTGCCACAATTCAGCTTTAGCTTTTTAGCATTTTAGCTTTTCTTTTTCGATAGAAATTGTTTGACAAACGAAATAAAATTTAAAAGTAATACAAAAGCGAAAAAAATGATGGTCGAAAATGTTAGAACATACCCTTCTTTCGAAAATATCGATAATATATTGAACATCGAAAATTTCAAAGTTATGATATATCACCCCTGTTCAAATACAATTATATTTAATTAATTTCAACGACCATTTGGACTATATTGCTAAAAAAATGAATAAAAAATTGGGACTTTTTAATAGAATTAAGGACAATTTGCCGCTCGAGACAAAAATTATGTTCTACGAACCAATTGTCGCCCCGCATATTGACTATTGTTCATCAGTATTTTTCATAATGAACCAATCACAAATATATCGTCTTCAAAATATACAAAATAGATTTATGCGAGCTATTTTAAGGGCAGAAAGTAGAACCCATATAAGAGGAATGTTTGGAGTGTTGGGGTGGAAGTCCATAAATCAGAGGATTAACTTTAATGTTCTAAAACTGTTGTTTCGCCTTGAAAACGGAAACCTTCCAAGTTATTTAGATTCAATGTTTTGTACTAATAGAGAAGTTCACAGCTATAATACGAGAAATACTCATTTTCGATTACCGCTATACAGTAAATCTTTTTCACATAGATCGTTAGGGTCGAAATGGGTTACAAATATTGTGGAGATAAACGGATTACATGAGTGAATCCCCACATGACTCCACCGCAAATGAATTCCATCCATAAAAAATTATTCGGCTGAAATACGGACAGTTTTAGGTGAACGATGAACTGATTTTTGCTCAGTGGAACATCGAACCGGTCGATTGAAATGGTTTGGTTTTTACCATTAATCAACATACGGTGAATTGTTTGCGAAGGCGTCGAATGACTTATATTGACCGTCGCATGGAGGTGATAATCCGGTGCGAGCCTTGTCTGTTCTTACGAACAGAAAATCGCAATTGTTGAGCGATTTTGGAATAAAAACATCGTCTTGTTTGGACTGACGAGTGGACTTGATACAAGGTTTTGCATTGTTTCGCGTAATCGGTCGGTGATTGTATCGGTATTTGGTAATGATGAAAGAGGATTTTCTACAAAGAACTCACTAGGTAATTTAATGGTTTGATCGTAAACTAATTCTGTTGGTGAACATTTTTTTAGATCTTCTTTCACTGTTGCTTAGTAAAATAATTGGGATTTCCGAGTTCCAATGAGTTGTATTGCTTCTGGCCATTATCGCGGTTTTGAATTGCCGGTGGAAGCGTTCGACCATGCTATTGGCTTGCGGATGGTAAGCCGTTGTATGTATCCGATATGAGCCAAAGAGTTTTGTTAACTCGGTGAAAAGCTTGGACTCAAACTGCGTTCCCTGATCAGTGGTGATATTAAGGGGCACGCCGAATTGAGATACGTAGTTGTTGACGAATGTAATGCCAATGGTTGCTTCAGACATACTGGTCATGCACCAAACTTCAAGCCAACGAGAAGCGGTCGACACAGGTAAGTAAATATGAGTATCATTGTAGATGGAGGAAGTGAACCTACTATATCTAAATGGATATGTTCAAATCGACCAGGTAGAATTTCAAATTTACCATGGGGTGATTTTATATGGCGTTGTACTTTTGGACGTTGGCAAGATAAATAAGACTAACAATAAGCCAAATTTCCTACGTATTTGTTTATACAGGACCAAACGTAACGAGCAGTTATCAATTTACGAGTTGCTCGGACACCAGCATGCGAAATTTTGTGCATTTGAAGATGGTTGGACGTAATGATTCTGCAATATATGGGCGATTGTACCCAGTGGATGTTTCGCATATAATTTCAATTCCAGGCAGTTTAAAAAGTTCTAGTTTCAGTGATGAACTTATGAGACATTCGGAACGAGAAAATAAATTCTGAAGTTCTAGGTGAACTTTTTGATTGTTTGCAATTTTTATCAAGTCGAAATGTGTTTCGACTGTGGCCGTTTCGTTGTCGGTAGTGCGGGTTAATTTATCTGCGACAACATACAGAAATTTCCATAGTATCATTTTCAAGATTTCTAAATTCTTTATAAAATGGCTAATATGTATTGGGGAATGAAATATCGAGCAAGCTCGTTTACAGTCTCAAATAGCAGCATATTTTTTTCCGTTTGGACAATTTTTATTTTACTCAAAAAGTCATACAAAAATAAAATAAATAAAACAAATTCCAGTATCGAAAAGAAGACAAAATTTCCTTCAATAAGAAACAAAACATTTTTCTCGATAAGATTTATTTCACCAAGATACAAGCTTGAACGCTTGTGGGTATTTTTTCGAAGAAAATTTTTGTTCCATTTTTTATTTGGCGCAGTGTATTTTAGACTAGCACTTTGTATTGACCGCCAAGGTGTATGTAACCGGGTTAGTTTCTATTCTATTACTAATTCGTCATACATATCATTTTTTTTAATTTATGTAAAAAATGGTGTACAGTAAACCCAGCGTTGAACTTGCTAAAAGCTTGGTCATATTTCATATACACAATCAATTTATCAAGTCGGTAAAGTTTTTGAATGTGAACTTTAGAATTCACATACTAAGAAATTTGATTTTTGCAAATTAATGTTGAAGTATGATAAACCCTACACTTAATATAAACGAAAAAATTTAAAAACATATGATGTCATAGTTTTTATTTTTTGTCTTTTTAAGTTTATTATCAAAAGTTAAATAAACTGAAATTAGACCAAATAAAAATATCGACTAGACAGTACATTAATCTTCAAAAAAGTTTGTTCATTTTTTTGTTTATTGATAATAAATTCAAACAAACACTCAGATTTAAATTGATATTTAATAGAATACATATACCTACACAAAAGATTACTTATAAACAGTGCCGATCATGGAAACGTCCTCAGTTGAGGTATAATTGAAAATTATCTATGATATGACTATTCTGATGATAATGAAACGTTTTTTTGTTATCACTAGTTTAATGTTTCTTTGTTTTATGTTGTAAAGTTAATAGTTGCTTAGATCCGGGTTTTTTTTTCAATTACAAATACATATATACATAATACATTATGTATGTGTTATTGTATTATTATAATTACTAGCATAATATAAATAAATCAGCTGAAATACCAGTTGTAAGAATTCTCTGGTTAAGCAATTCGTACGTAAGAGATAAGCTGTGTAATAACAAGTGTATTAGGATTTCAAGTGGCATAATCAATCAATATTATTTGTTTTATACATACGTATGTTCAATATACCAATAAATATAAAAACAAAATAATTACATATTTCTCATGATAAGAACGACATACTATACAAAATTATGTCAGTATTATCTGAAATTTCTTGTAGTAAGCTTCATTTGTTCGACAATTGGATTTGAAATAATGGCGAGTGAAGCGGAAAAACAATCAGAAATAATAAACCAATTAACTTATCGGTTACCGAAAGAAGTCGTACCAACTTTGTACGAACTATATTTACATCCAAATTTTGAAAGTTACACGTTTACTGGTAGTGAAAAAATTTATATTGATGTGACGCATCCAGTAAAGTTCATTGTGCTCCATTCAATTAAATTAGTGATAAGTGACACAAAGTTATACGATGAAAGTGGTAACCGTATTTCAATCAAAGCTACATTTGAGCATAAACCATTAGAATATTTAGTTATTGTACCAACAAGTGAAATTGAAAAAGGGAAATACGTACTTGAGTTAAATTTCAATGGGGATTACTCCAATCGAATTGTAAGTTTATACGGCAGCACATATTATGATAAGCTAACTAATCAATCAAGGTATGCTTAAAACACAACAATGACATGTTTTAGATTAATTATAAAAGATAACATTTTAGAAAAATAGTGACATCGAAATTTCAACCAACATATACACGACATGCGTTTCCCTGTTTTGATGAACCGGCAATCAAGGCTCAATTTGAAATCACTTTGGTGCGACCCTCTGGGAACATTTATCATGCTTTATCAAATATGAATATAATTCATGAAACGTCTCATCTTACAGATGATTCACTAACAATAGTAAAATTTGCAAGAAGTATTCCGATGACCGCTTATCTATTGTGTTTTATTATTTCTGATTTTGCCTCGAAAGAGTATTTAATTCCATCAAATGGGGTAGGTCAAGATGTTCATATGCGTGTATTTTCAGCTAAATCGGAAATAGTGAAAACGAAGTTTTCAGCGGAACTTGGATATAGAGTAATTCAGTATTATCTAAATTATTTCAACATTCCGTATCCATTACCCAAGTTGGGTATGTATAAATCTCTGTTTAATTAAATAATACTCGCTAAATAATATTATGTTTCATTTACAGATATGGTTGCCATTCCGGATTACATCTCCGAGGCTACGGAGAATTGGGGTTTGATCACATTTCGCGATGGGCTCTTTCTATATGATTCAGAAGTAGTTTCAAGCGAAAGTAAACAGTATACTATGATTTTAATTGTACACGAGATAGCTCATATGTGGTTTGGAAATCTCGTTACGTTAGAATGGTGGGACCAGTTGTGGTTAAATGAAGGTTTCACTAGCTTCATGGAATATAAATGTGGTGATGTGATGTATCCGCAATATAAGATGTTTGATCAAATGATAATTGATATTCAAAATGTATTAGCAATAGACTCGACGGTAGCTTCTTATCCAATCGTGTTATCAGTTGAAAATTCTGACCAAATTAGTGAAATTTTTAATCCAATAACATATCTGAAAGCAGCTGCTGTTATTCGTATGCTCGAAGATTTCGTGGGAGAGAGAGAGTTTAGAAACGGTATTTCTAATTTTTTAAAAGCACATGAATATTCAATTGCAAATTCAACCAATTTAATTAACGAAATTGAGAAGGTGGTACCAAATCTAGATATTAAGTATGTGATTTATTCTGATTACGCATCACGTTTAAATAATATTTTAAATCAGTATTAACTTCCAGGTCGTTTCTAAATACATGGATCCACCAAAAGGGATTTCCTTACATAAAAGTACACCATACCAATAATTGTAATGTATATAAATTAACCCAACACCGATTTTTAATTGGTAATGGGAGTACGGCAAATGATACTCATTCAGATTATAATTACCGATGGGAAATCTTGGTAACTTACTTCTCAAATTTATCACAAGCGGAGGACATAAAACGAAAATTATTTTCATGGCAAAGTGACAGCCTTGATATTGTGATGGAAGACAATCATTCTTGGATCAAGCTAAACAAAAATCGCGTAGGTTACTACCGTGTTTTATATTCAAACGAAATTTGGTACCAACTAATCGACCAACTTAAATCGTATCCGAATACCTTTTCGGTTAGCGACAGAGCAAATTTAATAGATGATGCTTTTAGCTTGGCCGAAGCGAAACTTTTATCGTACGAAATTGTAATGGATTTACTTCAGTATTTAATAAACGAAAAAGACTTTGTTCCTTGGTGCATAACTTCGATTAAATTGAACAGTATTTTTGGGATACTTGATTCCCCAGAACTAACAAGTAAATTAAAAGAAACTATTAAAACGCTAATAGATCCGGTTTATCAATATGTAGGATGGGATTTTCAAACTGGAGATGAATTTCATCTTAAAAAGTATTACGATATAATATAATTAAATTAAGAATTTAGATAAACGCTAATAATATTTTTGTTTTATAGTCGCCTTCGTTCTGTCATACTAGAATTGGCTTGCAATGTTGGACACGACAAATGCTTGGAACGTGTTAAACAAGAATTTCTAAAATTTTTAGATAATCCATCAATACGTCCACATCCTGATATTAGACGCATAGTTTATTATTACGGTATAACTAAAGCGGGAAACCTCGAGGTTTGGAGCAAAATGTGGCAGTTATTAGTTCATGAACGTGCACCACAAGAACAAATTAAATTGATGTACGGTCTATCTGCAATACAAGATTCAAATATATTAAATAATTTACTAAAGTTAATGAATACTGAAACAAATGTGATCAGAGACCATGACTACTTTAGCTATCTTGAGTATGTTGCTGGTAATAAACTTGGGGCGCCTTTAGTATGGAGTTTCTTTCAAAATGATTGGCAATATTTAGTGAATCGATTTAGCCTAAACAGTCGCTATTTTGGTCGTGCGGTAGGAAATATACTTTCAAAATTTAACTCACTTGAAAAATACAATGAAGTACTAGACTTTTTCAAACTCAATCCCGAATCGGGTGCTGGAGCCGGTTCTCGAATTCGGGCATTAGAAAATATTAAAAATAATATGGATTGGTTGAAGAGAAATGATGAAGTGCTATTGCAATGGCTTAACACAAATGGTTGATGTATAAAATATAACTATTGACAACAATAAATGATTAGTTATTTTTCTCTAAAATATTGTATAATTTAATGGTTATTTCCTCCAATAAATCCTTACCTTTCACAGTGACGACGATAATAAAAGAACAGCCCTAATCGATGATATTGAACTATTGATTTTCCGGGTATTTTATGTGGGTTGAATTCTGCATTACTCCTGATACATTGAGTTTTAAGTTAACCTAACGCGATTGTGACAGGCTTGATTGTGCAAATAGTTTTATCTGGAATGCAAGGGAAGTTATCACAACATTAACAGGTTTTAATTTAGCTATTAGTACATTTTGTTAAGCGACTGTATATTGCAACTATATGACAACTATTACAAAAAAAGAATTTTTAATTATTTTATTGGATTAACTGGAAACAAATCGAAAGAGGAGATTAGAGTTTGAATATTCGAAATGAACGGTTGAAAATGGATAATTTGGCACATGGTTGTATACTGTAACGAACGCCAATTGGCATTCCTTACCTTTTTTCTATATTTAATAAAGAAATATATTATTTTCCAATTCGCAAATAAATTTTCTTGTTTATAATATTTCATAGTCGTCTTGTAGGCGCCCAAACAATCATATGTTTGCTTGGGCGAATACAAGCGTAACCCAATAAAAAAAAAATATAATTGTACTACGTGAGATAGCTGACATCGGCATATCAAAATAAATATATTTAAGCTCTTAATAATGTAGGTGATAAGAAACAAATTTCCCAATTAGCATTTTTTTTGATTATATAAAAAAAAAATTAATTGGGTCTATCCGACTCTCGGGCGACACTTTTCCCAGAAAGCATCCGTTAAAGATCACAAAACCAACCATTTATATTTTACAAACATTTGGCGTTATTTTGGGCAGGCAAGGTCCTTAAAAGATATCACGATGTCTCGGCTTTAAAAATATAGATCGTCAACTCTCATACCGCCAAATCACAGACTCACAAATATAGATTATTTAGAACCGACACATGTTGAGCAGCAATCCAAGTCGCATTTGCCATTTTTCATCTTCGACCTACACCCTGATTCTCTAAAAAATTAGATAATGGGTAAATGTGTAAACTTGGAAAAAGCGGGGCCTACTCTAACGAATTCCCAATTTTTCGATTTGATTGCTACTTCAAATAAAATCGAAAAATTGCAAATTAATAAAAGAAAGCTTTGCTTTTTACGAGTTTACACGTTTACCTATTATCTTATTTTTTAGATAATCAGGGTACTGTAAGAATTACACCCTGCGCCATCAGTGGCGGATTAAGGTCGGTTGAGACCCCGGGCGCAGAAGAAAAAATAGAGAGAGACAGGAAAATAAAAATACATGTTAACGTATTTAAGCAACCTGCGGGTGTTGATTCTCTAAAATCAGAAAATTAAGCCGTCGCTTGCTTTGTAAAATAAATATGAAAACGCCACTATGCCAAGTTATAAAATCGATCATTGCGCATCTTTTTGATGAATTATCTCAAAAACTCAATTTTTTAAGTTGTGTCACTTGTAAAAAGCAAAGCTTAATTTTATGCGTTTGAAATTTTTCGAGAGGACTACCACTAACATAATATCGAAAAATTGCAAATTCATAAAAGAAATCTTTGCTTTTCACAAGTTTTCACGTTTACACATTATCTTTAGAGAATCAGGGCACAGTTAGGTGTAACGAGTGGGATATTTGCGAAATGAGTGAAACGTGTTGCGCAAAATCGCACAAGTTATAAAAAATGATATTTCTAACATCGCCTTTTAACGCGAAGTGGCTGAAATCTGGCGGATTATTCAAGAACTAGAGCCAAAGGTGGCCAAACGTCAAAAAAAAATTGACAATTAGCTAGTGATTTCGTTTCTTTAATTGTGTTTTAAAATAAGTTTTTATTAGTATTTTTACTGAAATTTATGGAGTATGAGCAATTCATCTGAATAAACAAAATTATATTATATGATATAATATACATTTTTACGTAAATAGAACAGGTTTTATGTATTAAATTATGTAAAATAAAAATAGTTTATCAAAAATACCTACATTACACTATTTACCAAAGCAGTTTGACATAATATGACCACCTTTGGCTCATAGCTATTGTAGCGCCTATTGCGGCGCTTTAAAGACGAATAAACAGTAAATTATAGATCATATTTAAACGTCAATTATTTCTTTAACCGCCGACAATGTCATCTTCACACAAAAAAAAATGAACATTTCACATTACATGGATTATCAATAGATGTCAGTGTAACAATACAGACGATTTCCTAAATACCGATTTTTATTTAGAATAAATTATGGGATATTTTTGATTTAAATTAATATAAAATAATTTATTAATTAAAATAATGAAACTGGAATAAATTAGCAATTTTTATTGAATAATGGGCAATTTCAATTCTGCCGTTTCTGGGAACGGTATACACTACTCCAAAAAATTAAAGGAACACTAATTTGTTTCTATTTTTTTAGTGTTTTTTGAAGAGCTGTATCTTAGTAAAATACGGTCGTACAGAGATGAAAAGAAAAGCATTTTAAAGCTTCAAATCTCTAGTTTTGAGACTTTTGAACGGAAAATTTTTGTGAGATACCGTTATCACGCAATCATAAGAAAGAGCGCGAAGAAAAAAAATTCGATTTTTTTTTTTTTTTTTGTAAGGTGCCATGGGCTCGGGAAATTTGTTTTAAGTTAAGCCAAATAGGTTGGTTAGCCTGTTAACTAGGCGTAAATTTAATTTCATTCTGGTCGCTCTATGTCAATTTTTTGCTAAGATATCTGACTTTGAATCAAAAAAGATCCTTTTGCCTTTGATCATCGATATCTCAGCAACCAATGATTGTACAGTAAACTTTAGGGCAGCCTTAAAAACTTCAGTAAATTTCCTACAAGACCCTTTAATGATTAGTTGGAAACAAATTTTTTTTTTCACCCTCAATACTGATTTGAAAAAAGTACAAAAAAACGACTTTTTAGGTTGTCTTAATAAATCTACCGTTACTTTACAAATATTGATGAAAAGACTAATGTTGCCATGTCATTTTACAGTTTAATGTACTCCTAATAGCCCTGTATTATTTTCAAATTGATCCATCCAACCGTATTTTCGGACAGATTGATCAAAGTTTTACAAAACAATTAAAGGAACAAGTATTCATCAAAATAAAAAAACAACTTTTTTCACATTTTGCGTTAGTTACTTGTTAACCCTTAATGATCGTAAGATTTTTTTTGTAAGACTCGCCGATAAGAGAACATAGAAAATTAAATAAAGTTCTGCAATATGACCAATTATTATGCAACATGGCCATTTTTCATCTAATTTTAGTGAAATTTGGTATGCGTTATTGAAATGGGATTCTAAAACGATTCGTGGATGAAGTTCTGGCAAATGACTAACTAGGAAGGAACTTTGCCATTTATTAACCGATTTTGATGTAATTTGGTATGCGCGATGGAAATGGGATTCTAAAATGATTTTTGGATAAAGTTCTGGAATATGGCCAACTAGGATGGAACTTGGCCATTTCTTATCCGATTTTGATGAAATTCAGCATGTACGATGGAAATGGGATTCTAAAGTGATTTTTGGATAAAGTTCTGGAATATGGCCAACTAGGATGGAACTTGGCTATTGCTCATCCGATTTTAGTGAAATTTGGTACAGGCGATGGAAATGGGATTCTAAACTGATTTTTGGATAAAGTTCTGGAAAATGGCCAACTAAGAAGGAACTTGGCCATTTCTTATCCGATTTTGATGAAATTTGGTATACGCGATGGAAATGGGATTCTAAACTGATTTTTGGATGAAATTCTGGAAAATGGCCAACTAGGAAGGAACTTGGCCATTTCTTATCCGATTTTGATGAAATTTGGTATAAGCAATGGAAATGGGATTCTAAACTGACTTTTGGATAAAGTTCTGGAATATGGCCAACTAGGATGGAACTTGGCCATTTCTTATCCGATTTTGAATAAATTTAGCATATACGATGGAAATGGGATTCTAAAATGATTTGTGAGTGAAGTTCTGGTATATGACCAACTAGGAAGGAAATTTGCCATTTATTATCCGATATTGATGAAATTCAGCACGTGCCTTAGAAATGGGATTCTAAACTGATTTTTGGATAAAGTTCCAGAATTTGGCCAATTGTTATGGAGCTTGGAAGTTTTGTAACCTATTTTTATGAATTTCAGCATTCACGATGAAAATGAGATTCTTAAATTATTGATAAAATAAATCATTAATTACATGGAATAACGATTTTAGTTTTTCACTTTTAAAGCACATGTCGAATTTCTTTTATTCGTTTAAGGAATAGGCAAGCGCCTTCCAACTTTTACATATCACTTTAACCAAAAATAATTTTAGAGTTTTATTTCTATAGTACATGCTGAATTTGATTAAAATCTAATAAAAAATGGCCAAGTTCCATCCTAATATGGCTTATTCCAAAATTTCATCTAAACATAATTTTAATACGGCTTATTCCAGAATTTCATCTAAACATAATTTTAAAACCCAATTTTCATTACAAATGCTGAATTTCATCAAAATTTTATAAGAAATGGCCAAGTTCCTACCTAATTGGACATATTACAGAACTTAAGCTAAAATTCATTATAGAATCCCATTTCCATCGTGCATACCAAATTTCATCAAAATCGGTTAAGAAATGGCCAAGTTCCATCGTAGTTGGCCATATTCCAGAACTTTATCCTAAAATCATTTTAGAATCCCATTTCCATCGTGCATACCAAATTTCACTAAAATCGGATAAGAAATGGCCATGTTCCATAATAATTGGTCATATTGCAGAACTTTATTTAATTTTCTGTCGTCTCTTATGGGCGAGTATTGCAAAAAAATCTTACGATCTTTAAGGGTTAACAAATATTAACGCAAAATGTGAAAAAGTCGTTTTTTTATTTTGATGAATACTTGTTCCTTTAATTGTTTTGTAAAACTTTGATCAATCTGTCCGTAAAAACGGTTGGATGGATCAATTTAAAAATAATACATCGCTATTAGGAGTACATTAAACTGTAAAATGACATGGCAACATTAGTCTTTTCATCAATATTTGTAAAGTAACGGTAGATTTATTCAGACAACCTAAAAAGTCGTTTTTTTGTCCTTTTTTCAAATCAGTATTGAGGGTGAAAAAAAAAATTTGTTCCCAACTAATCATTAAAGGGTCTTGTAGGAAATTTATTGAAGTTTTTAAGGCTGCCCTAAAGTTTACTGTACAATCATTGGTTGCTGAGATATCGATGATCAAAGGCAAAAGGATCTTTTTTGATTCAAAGTCAGATATCTTAGCAAAAAATTGAATAGAGCGACCAGAATGAAATTAAATTTACGCCTAGTTAACAGGCTAACCAACCTATGCATTGGTTTAACTTAAAACAAATTTCCCGAGCCCATGGCACCTTACAAAAAAAAAAAAAAAATCGAATTTTTTTTCTTCGCGCTCTTTCTTATGATTGCGTGATAACGGTATCTCACAAAAATTTTCCGTTCAAAAGTCTCAAAACTAGAGATTTGAAGCTTTAAAATGCTTTTCTTTTCATCTCTGTACGACCGTATTTTACTAAGATACAGCTCTTCAAAAAACACTAAAAAAATTGAAACAAATTAGTGTTCCTTTAATTTTTTGGAGTAGTGTAGATAAACTATTGTTGTCAAATTACTGGAATTTTATTATTTTAATTAAAAAATTATTCTTATTATATTTAATTAGAAATGTGAAGTCTTTACTCATAAATGCATGTCTTTAGTTAAACGTGTTTTTTTGTCATGTGGCAATGCTTTTACCATATAGCTATGTATATATTTACAATATAATACAAACAAGACCAACCAAATACATTTTGCATATATCCTTCCCTCTCCAATTGGACTCCCGTCAAGTAGAAAGTTTATTATAGCGGAACAAATTGTTTTCATTCTATATAATATATATATACATATATGTACAATTAGACCTTTTATTTGTGATCATTTATGCGTGATTTACACGTTCCAACAATGTTTTTCCAACTTTTTTTGTTGGAGACTTAGAGCTACACGCAAAAAAAAAATGTTCATGCGATAAAAAGAGAAAAGTATAAAACAAAAATGTCGCGCCTGCTACAATTTTATGGCGGTCTAAAATCGACGATGTAATATTTTTGACGAATAGGGCGATGATTCTACTTTATATATCCAAATTAAGACTTTTTTGGCTAAAATGAAAACTTTCCAAACGTAAAATTCAATTTTTAAACAAAATTTTAAAAAAAATAAAAAAAAAATGTCGGACATGCTATAATTTTTTGGCTGTATAAAATCGGCAATGTAATTTTTGATGAATTCCGCTTTATTTATCAAAATTATCAGTTCAGTGATGTGCCACGTCAACAAATCTCAGCGTCAACAATAATATTTGACGCGTCGACAATAATCGGTGATAATAGTTGACGCGTCGATGCACACCTTTGAATTTGTATCAACAAGTGTCAAACGTTTGCAATAATAGTCGACGCGTCGACAATTATAGTTGACGTGTCAATGCCCATCTTTGGTTTTTATGGCTAAAATGAAAACTTTTCAAACGTAAATTTTAATTATGAATTAAAATATTTAAAAAATAAAAATAAATCTCTATAACAATTTCACAAATTGCCATTTTGATTATTTTTGTTTCCATAAAATATACTCGGGTCGAGTATATTTTATAGTCAAACAATTTTTTTTATTGAAACAAAGTTAAAAAACAGAGAAAAAAACTCCAACAAAATTTTGTTTGTTTATATATTTGTTCTTGTCTTTCAAATGAAATTCGCGACATACTAATCTCTTCATTTCTTGTTGGCCAACATTGTTGGAACGTGTAAATCATATCGCTTTATATTTAGGCTTTACCACAGCTATTTTTTGCGCGATGCGATTCGCGTCTAATTTCGCACTAGATGCCATACTTAACAGCGAAGCGATTTTTCGTAACAACTGTCGTCATTGTTGAAATTATTTCGTACAGTTTTTTGTATACTCATTTATTTAATAATTGTGTGTTGTACACATATCAAAATATTTAATTATGCCAAAATTTTATTTTTAATTTGTGATAATTTGGTATGTATATGTAGTTGTAGGTTGGTACAGTTTCATATCTTAAAATAAACATGCGTTAAAAAAATTCGTTTGTATGTGGAAATTTTCCAAACGAGATAAAGGCTTTTTTTCCAATTGCGAAATTTCAAACTTCGCGCGATAAAATATAAAATGAATTATATTTGAATAAAAATTATTATATTTCAAAAGACGAATGTATAGAATTTAAAGATACCATAATATGGTATTTGATAGTTTTTCTTACATTTCGTTTCAAATCTATTCTATACCCCTATTATGGTTCTTACCTGGAGGTGAGAACCATAATAGGGGTACTGTTTGCAGTAGAATTTGAAAAGAAAAAAACAAATCGCATCGCGCGAAAAATAGCTGTGGCAAAGCCTTAAAGACCCAAGTATAATAAAACTGAATTTATCACCGACTTTTTTCAGCAATAATGTCCGATTTATTATAAGATTTACTATGAAAGTTGGCCAAAAAATCGGAAAATGATTAAAAAAAAAGTTGCAAACCAAATTTCATTATTTTCCGTTTTTTTGGCCAACATTCGGAAAAAATATTCATGTTTTCAGCTAAATGTCAAGAAAATACAAAAATTGTCGGATATAAAAATACTTGGGATCCCAAGTATTTTTATATCCGACAATTTTTGTATTTTTCTGACATTTTGCTGATTTCATCACCGCATTTTCTCCGGAATATTGTCCGACTTATTATAAGATTTACTATGAAAGTTGCCTACAAAAATCGGAGAATGATGACAAAAAAAGTTAGGTTATGTCGCACAAAAAATGGGCGTGGCTTATAATATAAATGTTGGCGGGGAAATTTCACTTTACACACATACATACATCCATACATATTTAAATAAAAATAATTTTTTTTTATTTTAAAATTTTATATAATTCTTTTTTTTATTAACATACATATTATAAATAATAATACATTTTTAAATTAAATAATAAAAAAATAAAGCGAATTTAAAACAAAATAGAATACAGATGATATACCCGATCTAAAAAAACGTCGCCATTATATCGCTATACATACGTCCCAATTCGCGCTATACTTCCATACGTACAAACTGTAATTGATATTAAAAAATTGTATATTAATCAATTATTCGCAAAAACAAAAATAAAAAATTATACAAACTAAAAACTGATCGCACAACAGCAAAACTAAAAATAAAATTTAATTAAATATAAAAACTAAAAACACAACAACCATAATGGCGTCTCTCACAAAACTACATAAAGTTGTAATTTGTAAACACAAAATAAAAAAGTACACACCAACGCCATCCTCCACTGCTGTTTGAAAGTTGGAAACCAATGTTTTCAGCTTTGTTATACTTGGGTTTTACTTGGGTAATTGAAAAAACGACTAGAATAGTCATTGTGTGAAGTCGTGTTTTTCATTCGCTCCTTAATTTTTATCAATTTTCTCCTGTTTTTGCTTTAATTTAATTTTAAAAGTTGATAGTTTGCTGTATTGTTTTGTTTTGTACCCGTTGCAATAAAAACTTCAACGTGAAGTTAATTGTTTCCATTTTTTTGCAGTTTTAACTTTTTGATTGTTTTCTAACCTAAAAAAATTACACGAGAGAATTGAAAGTAAAGGAAAAAATGATAGATTTTGGTATTTTTATTTTTGTGTTGACTGATCGAAAATGTAGTGGTCTAAAGTGTTATGGCCGAAATTAAAAAAATCTCAGTGTGTGAAGTGTTTTAAATTAAAATTAAAGAAAATTAAATAATTAAATATGGAAAAATGTAATCCACCGGGATGCATTTATCAGGCAATATCTTTCTTGAATATCTTAAATTTGTAGTGAGGGAAGTCAAATTTCTTGATTTCTCACAAATAATGCATGATTTTAGGTTTGTGTGGTTGTGCATAAGATTTTAAAATACCAAACACCCCATATTTTGAATAATAAAAATGGTATAAATCCATTTTTTATTACAAACGCAGTGTCTTATATCACTTTTTAAATTACATACAAAAATAACGAATGTGAAGTTTTCCAGACATTCCAGGCATTTATCATTGTATTAGTATTACACTGCTAAAACATATTCTTATTGGAAAATTGAGTGTTATTTCAAAATATTGAGTATTATTTAGAAAAGTATTTTCTAAAATCAAGCTTTAATTAAATTTATGCAAAACAAAAAACATGAAAAATTCTTGTTCGTTCGATATTAAAGTAATTTTAATTGATTTATTTTAGAATTGTTCATAGGAATGGTATGATGTTTTAAAGTAAAAGTGTGATTTAAAAAAAAAAATTTGTAGAACTTTTATTAAACGAACGATTCGTATGGATTAGGGTTTTTTAATTAGGTATATAACCAAGGTTAGGTTAGGTTAGGTTGAAGTGGCTGCTATCGCACACTTAGGCCAGCAATGGCCCGTTGTGATACCACAGGATCCCATCTCCCCATTACTCCCGTTGAAACCAACCAGAGCTATTTATATAGCGTAATAAATCTCGCACTCCACAGTCCGCGAGTTCCGAAAGGCTGTCCATACCGTACACACCCAAATACTTATGCCTTCTGTATGATAGCGCCGGACATGAGCATAGGAAGTGTTCCAAAGTCTCCTCCTCCTCTTCGTCCATGCAACTTCTACAAAAGTCATTCGTCTGTATCCCCAGCCTTCTCGCATGCTCCCCAAAAAGGCAGTGACCTGTCATTATCCCTACGACCAATCCTATTTCTTGTCTTCCCAGGGATATTAGTACCTTGGAGCGCCGCAAGTCCAGTTTTGGCCAAACTTGCTTTGCTACCCTGCACGTGAGAGTGTTGATCCACCTCTCATTTGTCAAGGCGATTGCCCTTTTACTGAGCGCCCATTTTAGCACTGTCATAGGCCTCCCCAGACCTACCATTTCCGGCTGCATCTGGAGAGTCGTACCGTACCTAGCTAGTTCGTCCGCCCTGCAGTTCCCCGTGACGTCCGAGTGACCCGGGACCCAGATTATCTGGATGCTGAAATACTCGCTCATCTCGTTAAGAGATGATCGGCAATCCAGCGCCACCCGCGACTTCAGACAAACTGCCCCAAGTGACTTGATCGCTGCCTGACTGTCCACATAAATTGCGATATCCCTCCCGGATACCACATTATGCTTCAACCATGTCATGACTTGCCCGATCGCCACCACTTCAGCCTGGTACACGCTGCAGTAGTCAGGGAGACGAACAGAAATATTAACATTAAGTTTATCACAGAAGACTCCGGCTCCTACCTGATCGTCTAGCCTCGAGCCGTCCGTGAAAAATTGCACTGCCTCGTTTTCCAGGATTGATCCGTTTCTCCAGGATTCCCTTGAGGGAAAGATGGTACGGAAACCCTTATCGAAGCACAACGTTGGTGTAATATAATCCAGATTCGCCAGTTCTTCGCCAGCGAATCTACCTATCGTCGAGTGTCCCACCTGAAGACACTTCCATTGAGAGACAGCCAAGAGCCTCGTAGCCACGTTGGCTGCCATCTGTTTACCATAAAGGTCGATTGGAATAAGGTGGAACATAACCTCTAAAGCGCGTGTAGGTGTTGTACTAAGCGCCCCGCTTATAAGCATACAGGCCGTTCTTTGCACCTTCTCCATCATACCTCTATAAGTTACCTTATCCAGAGCTGGCCACCAAACACCCACCCCGTACATTAGCACAGGTCTTACCACGGCGGTATAGAGCCAGTATACCAGCTCCGGTTTCAAGCCCCATCTCTTACCTATAGCGTTTCTACACGAGTATAAGGCTACAATAGCCTTATTCACTCTTTCCAAAGTGTTAGGCTTCCAGCTGAGCTTACTATCAAAGATTATGCCCAGAAATCTCGCTCGGTCAGCAAAAACTAGTCCGCTGCCGTTTATGATAGGAGGGCTAACCACCGGAATTTTATATTTCCTAGTAAATAGTACCAGCTCTGTTTTGGACGGGTTAATCCCCAATCCACACTTGCTGGCCCATTTCGTAACGATCAGGAGTGCATTCTGCATAACATCCCTAATCGTATCTAGATATTTGCCTGAGACAGCTATCGCTACATCATCAGCATATGCTATAAACCCTACCCTCAATACCGAAGCAGCCTTCGTATGGTGAAGATTAATCTGCACAATATTAATCACCATGCATTATCTCACTTACCTCTTCATGCATTCCCTGTTTCAGGCTAATGCTACCTTCCTCCGGGGGGCCGCTAGTATCCGCCGTGTCACCCCCCATAATTGATGCTTCGCTGCCTTGAGAATCCCCAGCCTCTCTTCGTTCAGCTTCCGACAGGGTGTCCCCATCGGATCCAAGCGAGAGAAGGCCGCCTCTCTCCAATAGCAGATCCACGTCATCGTCTGTTATAACCCCATGCGCTTGCTCGACTGTCTGCCGCTGGGTCCGTCCGACGTCCACCTCCGGCCCGTCCTCCGAGCGCATGCCTACCTCATCTTTTTTAAAAACGTTGAGAGTGATCGACCCGAAACCGAAGCTGATCACCCCCTTTGTCTCTGCCAGGGGAGTAAGGGACTCCTTATTGAGCAGCATGATTGCCATTCTGAAGCCCCCTTTAGCCTCCTCCTGTTTGACAATCTTCCAATCTTTCGTTGGAAGATTTGGATTACTTGCCTGAATAATCTCAAGGATCTCTTCTGGCTTTTCTGGTTTGGTTGGTAACCAGACGCGGGCCCTTGGTCTACTCGGAATTTCTTCCTTTCGAACTGCCTCAAGCCTCGCGCCTTCCCATACCTCACCTACTTCGGCTATTGCCTTTTTATAAAGATCCACCGATCTTTGATCCGAGCACGCAGTTAACTTTACGCGCCCTTGATGCCATCCCGCATCTCTACAGAACGGAGGGGGTCCTGGATTTTCTCTCAGGACCTTGATGAAAATGGAGTTTAGTGCATTATACACTTCCCTCCACTTTCCTGCCGTGATGCTCCCATCTTCTTGACTTCTGTCAATTACCGCTAGCACCAGTACGTTCTCCTTTACTATTTCACTGAACAATTTCGGTTTTTCCTTTGGATCTCCCGATATCGCTCCAGTGACGGTCTTGGCTCGTTTGCTGTCGCCCCCTTCGAGCTCATCCTGAGACCTCGGCCTTTTAGGCACAAGGACCCTATCCGAGCTGTCGCGGCCGACAATCTCCCTCGCCCAAGCCACAGATTGCTTCTGTTCTACTGTAAGCTGCCCCTCAGGGGTTGCAGCCAGTTTATCCAGAATTTTATGCGCCGACCGTTTCTCCCTGTATCGTCGCTTTGCAGGAGGGATCCTTCCCGATCCCCCGCTCTCTTGCCTGGCATTGGTATCGCTGACTCCTGGCTTTGATGCCATGGTGCCACTTACCCCTGCCACTGATGAGGTAGCTCCACCTTTAAGGTAAGAGCCACTTTCTTCCTTCATTGTTTCCGGTTTTTCAAGGGTACCGGCTCCCTTATTTTTATTATTTAACTGATCCATAATATTCCCACGAGTGTCGGAGAAATACTGGTCCACCTGCGCAGAGATCCGTATACGCAGGTAAGGCTAAATACAACTGGAGGTAGCCAGGTATCCAGAGGGCTCCGTTAACGACTGGGCTTTGTTAAATGGGCCCCCAGCCTAGCTGATCATCAGCACGGGTCGCATAACACCTTAATCCAGCCCATTGGCTCACCAAGCATCACATCCCAGCACCCCCGCCCCTATTCATCTTTCACTCAACCATTCACCCATCCATATGGATATCCCAAACCAATAGGACCCATTTCATCATTCAAGGGGGTAACCCGTTTATAGGGGCCCCTCACTCACTACCTGGAGACCCCGGAAATGTGACGCTCAGTTTGCCTGTGGTTATTTGTTGATGGTTTTATGGCGCCATCAGTTCGCCATTCCATACCGGGTATCATAGGCACTCAGAATTTATTAAACTGAGGTTAACCACTCCCCAGTTTCCTGAGACTCTCCTCCCAGCAGGGCACAGATATATAACCAAATCTACAGCGAAAATTTTGTTGATAAATTTATCGAGACTGGTTCATTCAAAAATCTTCCAGGATTTGAAAGGAAATGAAACACAACGGCGCGAGGGGACATTTTACTGTTTGTGAAGTGACAAAAAATCCTACTAAATCAGCCAAAGAGCTTATAGAGGAATTTAATTTGAATGTTTAAATAAGAACAATTCCAAAACGGCTTAGAGAAGGTGGTTTAATTAACTGCTACCAACGTCGGAAATCTTTGATCAACTCAACAAATAGACGGAAAAGATTGAACTTTGTAAAAGAACATGGAAATAAGGATCAGATTTTTTGGAATTCAGTTTTATGGTTAGACGAAACAAAATTTGAGTTATATGACTCGTAAAGGAAAAGGGTATGGCGCGGGCATGGTGAGGGATTGAAAGACCGATATTTGAAGAAAAAAAAACGTAAAACATGGGGGTGGTTCAATAATGGTGTGGGGCTGTTTCGCGGCTAATGTGTAGGTGAGCTCGTTCTTATATAAGGGATAATGAAAGGGCCTGATTATGGAAATATTTTAGAAAACAATCTAAAAAAGTTACACTTGGGCATTCGTTATATTTTTCAACAGGATAATGACCCCAAGCATACTTCAAAAGTAACAGAAAATTTTTTTAGAAAACATAAAATAAAAAAACTCAAATGGCCTCTCCAAAGCCCGAATTTGAATCCGATAGAAAATTTATGGTCACAGTTGGATTCAAAAATCCCAATAAGCCGTAGAATTAATAAGAAGGATTTTTTAAATGCGCTTAAAATTGCGTGGGATGCAATTGGCGTTGAATAGACCTCAAAGCTCGCACAAAGCATGCCAAATCGATTAAAAGCGGTTAAATTGGCTAAAGGTGGTCCCACCAAGTATTAATTTTAGTATTCTATTAACTCTCTATCTCCCATTTCTAAAAAATGCGAACGTTTTTACAACGTTCGGTTCATTTATTCGTAGCTAGAAATGAAGGGAATTAAAAAGATGATGTTAATTACATTAAAAATTTGAATAATGATAACTGGTACAATTATGTTTCTTTAATTTAGATAGTATTGTATATGAAATAAAAAGGATAATGAGATACATATTTAAAAACTTTTTTTATTTGCCAATTTTTTTTTTAAATCGCACTCAAGACTCAAGGGCCAATATCGGCCATCCACAACAATGATGACAAAGGTTTGGCTAGCACATGGAACGCGCCTCTACAATACCTAATTTAAAAACCATAATCCATACGAATCGTTCGTTTAATAAAAGTTCTACAAATTTTTTTTTTTTAAATCGCACTCAACACTCAAGGGCCAATATCGGCCATCCACAACAATGATAACAAATGTTTGGCTAGCACATGGAATAGGCATCTACAATACCTAATTAAAAAATCCTAATCCATACGAATCGTTCGTTTAATAAAAGTTCTGCAAAATTCGTTTTTCTTTAAATTTCGAGTATTGTTTAGATTTCTTTTGAATTTTTTTTTTAATCTTATTGGAATATATTTTTAACAGAACCAAAGTGATTGTATAAATCCTGGGTTTTTTTAGCACTGTCGTTGTTTTTATTAAACGAGATAAATGACAGCAAATATGTAAGTTGATAAATGTAAATACAAAAGGCTTTAATTATTTGAAATTTCGCTTTTGATTTGGTTTGATTAAATTATAGTTAAATATAGTATAATAATTGTAATGATAATTTTAATGTTTTATTTCTTATTCATATAAAATATCGAATGTATTACAAATACTATAATGCGAGTCTTTTGTTATTATTGTTAAAATTTAACGAACAATTCATAATTTTCTTATTTTAATTTTTAAAAATCTTTTATTTCCAATTTTTAATAAAATTTCTTTACATAAAAATTTAGCAGTGTACTCTGCCTCTGCACCACTTCTTATGAAATCTTTAATAATCCAATATAAATTCGTGTAATTCCAATTGGATTCGTATACGTACACGTATGGAAGAATCTCTGGAAAACTTCACGCGCTCACAAAAATAAGTAAAATCATGTTTACAAATACAAGTTTCTCGAATCGAAAGTGATGTTACAACATCCCACCCCAGTTTACAAAAAAAGTAAAATCGAACCGTAATCAAATGTTTTATTATTTTATATTTGTATTTGTGAGTTGCAACTTGTTCGTCACCTAAAATTTACGTTGAAAAATTGCAACAAGAATATTTTCCCCCTCCAGTTAGATTATAGGCAAAGACGTAAGAAACGAGGAAATGATGTGTTGCAGTGTTAACTTCGTGTGAACAGCCGGATAAACCTTATGCTGGAAACACTTGAGCAGAATTTCTGCTAGCAGCACTGCCGGCAGAAATTTAGTTGAATTACATGAGCGTCTTTTTTGACAAGCAGAATTTTAATTTGTGGTATTTATTTAATCATATTTAATTTTAATGTACAATTTTTTTAAATGAATGATGCCTTATTTTGTCACAAATTATTTAATTTTTATCCTCCAATTTGGCACTTGCCACACGAAACTTATTTTCTGTCAACAAATTAAAAAAATTCATTGAAAAAAATAAAAAAATACACCAATTGTACTAGATTTTTTATCTTTTACGTAATGTAGCCTACTGATTCGCAGCAAAATTAGAAATAGAGACATGAAGCAGAATTCTACATGACAAGCAGAATACATGTATTTCAATTCATTTAAGCTTGTGTATTCTAATTTTGCTGCTTACAGAATTCTGCTCATGTGTTTCCAGCATTAAAGACATTTAATATTGCCTACTTGATGTGACTATATTTATTGCCTTAAAGGTCGCTGCACGAGTATGGACATAAATCCGTACAATCTGAATCCGAACGAAGTTAGTAACTTATTTGACCTTATGCTAAATAAATTCCCGTAAATTCGTCTATTTTACTTATCAACTTCTCTTTGCTTTTAGTTTCAATAATAATAAATAGACATATGACAATTTCAATAATAACAAAAAACAAATTTTTTTAAAAATCGAAAAGTCATAAATAAGCAAACAAACAAAAAGTTGGGGAAAAAATAGCTCGTAATACATATTTTTTGGTATGGTTATGTTGTTCTTCTGCGGATATTTTGCTTAATGTTGAAATAATTTTAACTCGAGAGGAGAAATAGGGGAATATTTTTTTCGGTCACATGACAATATTTTGGTAATTTCATTGGATGAATGACCGGATTCAGATTGTACGGATTTATATCCATACTCGTGCAGCGACCTTTAAGGTCGCTGCACGAGTATGGATATAAATCCGTACAATCTGAATCCGGTCATTCATCCAATGAAATTACCAAAATATTGTCATGTGACCGAAAAAAATATTCCCCTATTTCTCCTCTCGAGTTAAAATTATTTCAACATTAAGCAAAATATCCGCAGAAAACCAACATAACCATACCAAAAAATATATATTACGAGCTTTTTTTTCCCCAATTTTTTTTTGTTTGCTTATTTCTGACTTTTCGATTTTTAAAAAAAATTGTTATTTTGTTATTATTGAAGTTATCATAGTATTATTGAAACTAAAAGCAAAGAGAAGTTGATAAGTAAAATAGACGAATTTACGGGAATTTATTTAGCAAAAGGTCAAATAAGTTACTAACTTCGTTCGGATGCAGATTGTACGGATTTATATCCATACTCGTGCAGCGACCTTAAAGGCAAAAATCGTACATGTATCACTGCCTTAAGCGCTTTGTCCATAGGAAAACGAAAACAAAAACGGATTTTATTTTTTTTACAATAACTCCAAAATCTTTAGCATATTATAGCTTAAAGGCTCTCAAACTTGTTCAGAAACACAATACAAAAATATTTTAATTTAGAAAATAATTTAAAAATATTTAACATTCCCAGAAAATTAAATTTTAATTCTTTCTGTCAGAAAATTTAAAATATTTTTTCAATTTTTCGTCAGAAAAAGCACACGAAAATATTTTTCGTGTTGTTTTTCTGTTACAATTTTTTATTCTGTTATAATTTTATAATGTTGGCTAAAATAATGAATGATATACCAACTTCACACACTAAACACAAAAGTATGTTTTTTCTTTTTTAATATTATTCTGAGAATTCCGTTTTCTATTTAAATAAATTTAAAAAAAATTAATTCACAGATACAAACATACAAGTTTTGATACTGGAATTTCAAACGAAAATAGTTTTTCGGTTTAGTAATGGGCAAGGCAAAACGAAAAGATGCTAAAAATTGTCAAATTTTTCGTTTTTTATGTTTATCGTTTTCCTATGTGCAAAGCGCTTTAATTCCTGCGTTTAATTTACTGCGCATTACGTCAACTGAGAGTTGCTAGTATGATATTGCAAAAGAAATGTATGAAAAATAAGGAATTTGTCTAATAAATGTGTAATATATGGATGTATTATGGTTGAATATGGATGTATGAACATGGTTGAATATTTCGTTCCTCTTACAAAATAGGATCCATGCTTTCAACAATCTCTTATTTGTTGGAAAAGAATAAAAACTATTTGGATAATTATTTATATTGTTATTACAACAATTAAATACGGCGCGCCACATTATTTATTTAATTTAATTTAATTTTTAGATTCAATTACACACAACAATATTGTGAAACAAAACTGTTCACTCTCATTTGATGTCATTTGCCAGCCGTTTATTTTATGATCCAAATAGGCAAAGTGCGCAAGGCGTAATCTATTCAGCCTGTTCACACCATGTATACAGCGCATCGCAACATTGCAACAGCCTCGCGTTCACACTATGTTGCGTCAACTCTTGATATTTACCTATGTATAAGTAACATTTTTATTATAAGCATACTAGATGAACAAAATTGTAACTATTTTGATTGGTTTTATTGTTAGTGTTAGTGAGTTGCAATTCGTTCACCACTTAAAATTTTTGTTGAAACGATGTAACACAAAAATTACCCCTCCATCAAAGTTTGTAGGCAAAGAGGTACGAAACGAGGAAGTGTTTGCGATGCGCTGTATACATGGTGTGAACTGGCTAATTATAAGTGATTTGTGCTCAGTTCCTAACTAGTTATGAAAAATATGCCGTTTCACAACCTACTGCGATTTTGAAAAGTCGTATTTTTGTAACAAAATTGAAAAATAGTAGCAATTATAGGCACTTTCGCTTGGTGTGAATTAACAGAGTTAGCTGAATTAACTGATTCAAGTGAAATGAATTGAGTGTGCGATTCACGTTCGGTTTATGTATTTTGCTCGTGTGTGTCGTGTAGTTAATTTAGTTAGGAGATTTTTGTTGAATTTTGTGTCATTTATATTATGTATTTTGTCTAAAAATTGTTTGCGTGTAAAATTCGATATGATTATAGATAGATTCTTAACAATTTTTAATATATTTAATTTTTATTTGTATTCATAATTAACAAAAACCAAATTTTAAATGATTTTTATGACATTTATCTAAAGTGAATAGAACCAATCGAACACCCAATTCACTTCAGTAGCTCAATTGTCTAAATAGCAACTGATTTATCTAAATAGTAACTCAATTCTAATTCAGTTAATTCACGCCAATCGAAAATGCCTTAAACTTGCATGCGAGACGAGGCGCAGCGTAACCGAGCAAATGCAAAGATTGCGAGTCAAACAAAGCCACTTTTAATCCGAATAATGGCCTTGACTTTCTTTCGTTTGGGTATTTTACCAAATTATGACGTGTTAAATTGTTTAGATATTGAAAACAGTATTTAAAGAACATTCACGCCTAGGCCTGTTCCAACTCATCTTCAAAATTACTTGAATCAATATCATCTTACATCTTTATACATTTACATTAAATTATTAACCCATTTTTTCTTTTCTTCTATCAATGTAAACACGAAAATTACTTTAGATACTTAGCCATTTGAAAAACTGGGAAGTTGGAGTTTTGCGGGGCCCTCCAGAATATGGGGCCCAGAGCGCGCGCCCGGTGGGCCCGCCGTTAAATCCACCACTGTGCGCCATTGAAATGTTCGGTTTGAATTTGTAAAGTAAATTTTGGAAATACCGCCGTTTGCTTCAAAATTAGATGACAAAAATGATAGATTCTGATTATAAACACAGTTTTTACACTATTCCAAATGTACATACATATATTCATTAAAGGAACAGTAATACGCAATGTTAGACTTACATAACGTCGAATAAGGAATATTTCCGCCCTTCCTCATATAACAATTTGGTAGGTCCTTACAATGTTTTTAACAAAGTTATTTCAATTCAAAAATAGTTTGTTGTTGACAATGGTAATTTTTATTCAAAATAATGATTAACAAATAATGATTAAAAAAAAAAATAAGAGAAATTCCACTTTTTAAAATTAATAATTGATTTGGCTTTTATGATCGCCTTTATCCGGATCGGCATTGAATTGTAAAGTTTGGTTAAATAATATACATATCATAATATTGTTATTTCTTCAAACCAGAAGTTTTCTATAAGTCTTTTCTACTCTTTGGCACTTTTCGGTTTGTATTTTTTGATCTTCTTTCCCATGAAGGACCAAATATTTTCAATAATATTGAGTTCAGGACTATTGGGCCCGAAATTTGCATACATCGAATCACCCTTTTTGAGCGAATTTTAGCAAAAAGCGAGAAAAGCCGATTTGCACTATGCGAGTAGGCACTCGTTCTCGCTTGTTTTTTCGACCATGTACATATTTATATGATGAGAAAGTAAGCGAGAAGTTTCTTAGGTTTTGTTTTTAGCCAAAATGTCAAAAATAAATTAACTGAATTCGAGTTTTACGTCGGTAAGATACTTTCCTCTTATTTTCTTTATTTATTTATTTTTAAATGATTGATTCAAATATTTGCTGTAGTTACCTTCGTACAAAGGAAAGAATTTCTTCCAGTCAAAAAAGACAGTTAATATTACTAATTGAAAATAGCTTGGATTATATTATAAATGGAAGGTTTCAGTTGGTGCAAGGCAAATACAAAGCGAATTGAATGCCATTGGTCCAAGCAAGACTATTTCACAGTAGAAAAAATAAGTATAACTTTACCAAATTAATTATATAGTAAGTACGGAGTGTAAATTATTGATTGTTAATTTTTAGTGCTGGAAAGATCTTTGCCTTGGCGTAAAAGCCAAGGCAACTAAAATGCGTCAACATCGGTTTTAACCGAAGATAACCGTATTATGGGGAAGATTGGAATCGAAGGATTTGATGGGCTTCCTGATATTCTAGAAGGGGGATTAAATATGATTGCAAATATTTTTTGAAATTCATTTATATTCTATTAGACATTAATAATCTTTCCCAGTAATTTCCGACGCCACTTATACAGAACACATTCGATGATACCACCTCATTCGGCCCGGGAGATTTTCAAGTAATTTAATAACACTTACCGCAACAAACATACCTTTAAAAATCATTGTTTCTTTATCGGGATGATGAAACACCAACAGAGCCATCAACTGCTGCAGGACCGTTCCAAATTGTTTCCCTACAATCATAGCTGCTATACATTCTATGCAATATCTAGAGTTCCCATCCAAACGAATCCTACTGCTGCACCCATCGATATATCCACATCAATTCGCCGACCGGTATATGTTTTTGAAAAATTCATCTTTTGATTTGAAAATAATCTGGTCACCTTAACTTAATGTATTTCGAGGAAATATAATAGTCAAAATATTGAGTGTGGCAACACCATATAGCAAATACGATTATAGAATAATGTAAACCACTTAGTCGCAAATGGGACGTGCATAAATACAGATAAGGGTTCGTCATGTACATATAAAAATGCTCATTTTATTTTAAATTACCTTTTATTTTAATATAAGTGTTTGTCAATCAATAATAATAAATTAATTATCTTACATAAATATTTTATAAGCTAATGCCTCTTAAATAAGACATCTTTTCAATATGAAAGTCGTCAAATACTTAGGTTTGCCTTAAATCAAATAACATTAATTAATTAAATTTAATTAAAAGTATTTTCAAGCCAATGCGAAATGTCTTTGCTATTTTCTTTAATCCAATTAATACTGTTACGAATATTTTCTACAGCGAGAATTCGATTAGATTGTCCGGCGCCTGCTTCTGGTTGTAATTCGAAGAAATGTTGTACTTCAGACAATTTGGTTGATGTTGTAAATTTTGATGCTATTTCGCCGACTGTTCGACCAAAATACCGATCGTTTAACGTGTAACGCGACACTAGAAATTCCCAATTTTCTCGAATAAAGTCCCAGACAATCGGAAGACCAATTCTATTGTCTGCACTACTTTGTAGACACGTCAAATATTCTTGGGTACGAACTATGTGTGTATTATTTGCTGCCAATTGAATGTATTTATTGAGTACCAACGGATCTTGAATGCCTGCTAAACCTACAATCATTTTATGTTTTTCTTGAGCGTCATGCTCGTTTGCAAACAATTTCCACATTTTATCCCACAGTTCAGGAGTACCTTTATTAATCATACCATAATGGTAAACGATTTCTTTAAGATCTGGATGAATTTTTTGTGTTGGGTTTTCGAGCCAGCTAACAAACTTTTTGCCCGCTTCATCCAAACATTCTTTGTGTCCAACACTGCAGGCAAATTGTAAAATTTTTGCTCGCAAAATACTACGATTTAGAAAGAAACGTATTAATCTAAATTGTAAAAGAGTTTAATCTTTAGTAAACTTACTTCTTTGAATGAAATTCAGTTCTTGGATCAATATTCCAGCCAACAAACTGATAAACATTTTCAATAATGTTGATAATATAAATCTGCAATTTCTCGTAAATATCTGTATATGTCACCATTCGAAGTATTTGATTAAATTTTGTAATTGCGGTAGTCCACGGTACCATTTCGGTTTCTTTTACTAAATATTGAGTTAATTGAAATACAATATCATACGTTATAACACGAGCCTCAGCCAAACTAAATGCATCATCGATTAAATTGGCCCGATCACCAATTGAAAATGTAGATGGGTCATCTTTGAGCGCAGAAATTAAATTGATCCATATTTCGGGACTATAATTAACTCGATAATATCCCAATTGCTCTTTGTTCAATTTTAACCATGAGTGACCATCTTCAACAGTAATTTCATCTATAAAGAAATATTAGTAATAGTAAAGATAGGTATTAATAATGCTGGCAAAGATAGATTAATCTTTATAATCCTTACAGGAGTCTTGATTCCACGATAATAATTTTTGATGTCCTTTCTTAGATTTAGTAACATCAGTGTAATAAATTAAGAATATTTCCCAACGATAATCATACTCGGACTTCTCATCTTGTTGTAACACTTTTGCATCGATAACAAATTTCTTTTGACTTAATTTATATGTGTTGGGTTTGTTCGATTTTTCAACGGTTATTAAGGGATATCCTCTTTGTTGTATCCATGTGTTCAAAAATAATCTAAAGTACATTTACAAAATTAATAAATGATTAGTTAAAAAATTGTCTCATTTTGAAGACTTACGTGATATCCATATCTGGTACAGTCTTCTCAAGTTCTCGCAACAAATCGGTTGATTTCGCATTTGAATACTTGTGAGCTTTTAAATAATTTGACACTGATATCCTAAAGTTTTCCTCGCCAACCAAATTTTCAAGCATTCTAATAACAGCTGAACTTTTATAGTATGTTATTTTATCGAAAATTTCATTGATTTGATCCGGACTCTCGACCGAATTAACAATTGGGTGCGAGCTGATCTTATCATCTAACGTATAAACGTAATGTGTCATGAATAACATTTGATCCAACAAGCCAAAATGTGGATAAATTGCATCAGTAACTTTATAGTGCATATAGCTCGCGAATCCCTCATTCAGCCATAGTTCATTCCACCATTCCATTGTTACTAAGTTTCCGTACCACATGTGGCCGAGCTCATGAATCATAACAAAAGCATGTTCTTGCAAATCTGCTGTTGACGTATAATTATCATCGTGAAGTAAAAATTGTTCGCGACATGTAACTAAACCCCAATGCTCGGTAGCTCCAGCCACAAAAACCGGTAGCGCTATGACATCAAGCTTTGGTAATGGATATGGAATTTCAAAATATTGCGTATAATATTCAATCGCTTTTACAGCCGTTTTACCAGCCACTTCAGTTTTACTGATTTTGTCCGGTGCGGCAAAAATACGCAAGTAGAAATCTTTTCCAATTCCACTAGATTTAATGTCAAATTTTCGGAATGAGAAATCTGATACGACAAAAGCCAATAAATATGTACTCATTGGAACCGTTTTAGCAAAATTAACTATCATTAAACCATCATTATTTGGATGTTGAGTTTCACTAATCATTTCCATATTTGAGAGACCATGATAATTTTCAAGTTTTGGTCTTACAAGATTTACTTCAAATTCAGCTTTTAAGCCGGGTTCATCAAAACATGGAAAAGCTTCGCGAGCATAAGTCGGTTCAAATTTTGATGATGCAATTTTTCTGAAAAAATAAAAATAAAAAAAAATTGTATTTACAACATTTTAGTTAATCCTTCTATTTTATTAATATTACTTTGTGGTATTAGTTAACTTATCGAAATAAGAGCTGGAATAAAATCCAATAATTCGATCTCCTATAGTTCCATTGAATTTCAATTCAACCGAATATTCTCCTATTTCCAATGGTTCCTCCGCCTCAATTACCCAATATTGAAATTTTTCATAGGCAAAGGATTGTGCAATTTTAACCATTTCATATTTATTTTTATTTAACATGAACAGTTTTGTTTCTGAAATCGTTAATTTATGACTATGTATTGGAATGTATTGGAGAGGACCGTTCAGTTGAAAATAAATTTTAACATAACCGTTTAAATCATCATTCTCCAAATTTGGATGCAAATAAAGATTATAGTTGCTCGGTTTAATTTGTTTGGGTATCCGGTACGTTAACAAATCCACCACTTTCGACATTTTGTTTTCGATAATTGCAACTTGTGAGGTTACTATCAATGATTTTGTTGTTTTATTATCAATTAACTGTTGCCCACTCAGAGTTATATGTTCAATATTATTTTTACGACTCTCTTGTAATTCACGTTTGCACGAATTTACTTGTTCGGTTAAACTTTCAGTTGCGATTGACTTTAAATTTGCTATCAAATAGTTCTGTTTTTTCACATAATCATGCATAAATAATGCGCCAACTGTAATTGCAAATGCAAAAATTCCAATAAAAACTATTGTAATTAATATTTTAGGTGTACTGTATTTTTTTTTTGAATGTCTGCTCAAATTTTTATCACTGCCGTATACTAATTGAGTTTCAGTTTCAGTGCGGACACGACCTGTAATTAAATTGTGATCCATTTCATTGAAATTATTCGTTCAACAAAATTAAATCTGGAAAGAGCAGAAATAAAATTGATTAGGTTTTAGTGTTAGTATAGGTACATATGTAGAAATTATAGAGATAATTTAAAAAAAATTACTTAGGATCCGCCTGAATATGTATACTAAAATATGTGCTAAAATATGTAATTTTAATTATTGTTAATAAGATAAATATTTTGATCTTATTTATACAATTTTTCTTTTTAGCTAGAAAGTAAACCGGTAATTTGTGTGCATACTTTAAATATATGATTGCACGCGATAACCTCATCCGTCCGGTCCACCTTCAACTATACACAAGTACAAGGCTTAATTCCCACAAAAAAAGTGATAACGCAGATACATATGTACATAATAAAAGCATGAACGTGCTTGTTTCAAATTTTTATATACGTTTTACGTATTAATTCGATAAGAATTAATCTTCTTTCACAAAACTCAAAAATCCCAGTCTATTTTATTTTATAGCGCGGTGAACCATTACTATATACAAAAAACATAAAATGAACCGTTTCATTTCCTCTGATAAGATTTCTCAGGTTATCGTTTCAGCGTGCTTACCGGTGACTTCTAATAAGTAATCATCCATAATGACGTAGGAGTTTGGTAATTTTGTATTTACCAGTTATAATCATTTTACTAAAAACTCGAAAAAAAAATGCTTCTGATGGTTGACTAATCGGCATTGCACAGTACGTATTATATGCATTTTAAAATCATTGCCTTATAAAAAACACCAATTAAATAGTTTGAATTTTATCACGGGTTTTTAAAAGATTTACAAATTCGTAAACTTGAACGAATTTTGTGAGTTACGGTCATAAACTCATACTTGAAATTAAACTATAATTTTATTGAAAACTTTATTCAACATCCAATTATGATCGTTCTCTTAGCAATCAATTTAGGTGTCAAATGTCGCAGCATTGTGTCGGAAAAACATAATTTGTAGGTTAATCCATTTTTAAAACTTCATAAATAAAAAAAACAGAACTGGTTTTTGAGAAAGTTTAAAGAATAATGAATATGTCCAATGACACCTTCTTAACAAGCATCATGCTATTTCCAAAAATTAAAAAATCCGCTCTAAAATGAACCAATGCTTGGAGAATGCTGTGGTAACTCTGCTATACATATAATACATCTTATGACACCTTAGACCACTTAGACAGTTGATGTAATATTCGTTAACAGACAACAAGATGCCAACCGGGTCATTTACGATAGAATAAGTCTGCAGTCTCCGGCTCTTAATCAAAAAGCTCCGGACCAAGCTATATGTAAATGTTTTAAACTGTTTTTGCTTTAAATTATATCGCGACAGTAATACTAGGTTGAGTCCTTTATCCAAAGCGATTATTCTGGACAGATATCGCAAATAAAAGATAAAACAATTATTTTTGAAAGTTACCAAATATATTTGTATAATTGAAAAATTTGATCGCTAAAGTCACTGCTTTCATGTGTCGCATTCTTTTGGCTAAAAAAACTGATCTAAATAAAAATTAAAAAACTGAGCTATCCATAGTAGAAAATGATTTAGTTCAATTTTTTGAAGTGAAACTTCTTTAGTACCGGGGTGATTTTTAAAATCTATGAAACAAAACAAAAATTACAAGCAAGAATGAAAAAGCGATATGAAACGAAAAAAGCGACAGTATTTCTTTTATTTTTGAAGTGAAATTTTTTAGGAGGGTATGATTCGAAAAAAACAAACGAACATTGATACGCAATTGAATGAAATTGCAAGCAATACAAAAACAACATCTACGAACAGTCGAATCAATGCCTCCTAGATTTATAGTACATTGAGGTATTGATTGCAATTTACAAGTATAACAAGTATAAAAATTGAGTTTGTAAATATGTACATAGGGGTATATCCTCCAACAGGTCGCAAATAAACTATTTGCGCCTCAAAATCTGACTACTCGATTGATTTTAACATGAGTTTTTCAATTTTTTTTTGTAATACATATACATATTTGCTTTTGCGACTGAGCAGTAAAAACATTATAGAAAAGTTACCACCGAATTTTTGACGATGCAAATAAAATCAAGTAAGTCAAGGCAATTAACACTACTCAGTCGCAAAAGCAAATAAACCACAAAAAAAAATTCAAAAATCAATCGAGTAGTCAGATTTTGAGGCGCAAATAATTTATTTGCGACCTGTTGGAGGATATACCCCATTTGCTTGTACACAAATATCTCAAACCTTATGTTTTTGTACTATTTAGATGTAGGCGGTTATTATGTTAAATAACTTATTGTAAATTTACAATAAATAGAGAAGTGAAGTTTATAAAACTTAAATTTGTAAAGATATTTAAAGGATCATACAATGAGAGTTGGCAAATTAAGATTAAATTTAATACTCTTAAAATACAAAATGTATTTCTTTTTCTCGAGCAATTCAAAATGAAACAATTGGTTTATACTAGCTACAAAATGAGACATGGAACTCTGCTAGTTCCAATTGACATGAGAAAACTGCACCTATGCATCAATCGCTGGTTGCATTACTTTAGGTAAATTATTTAGTATTCTGAATTTCTCTTGAAGAAAATGTTTGCCTTAAGCAAAAATCACTTTAAAATATAAACCGAACAATACACCATCACAATTTCGCTTGCGTTCTAAACTGTCGCTTTAATATCAGTATTAGTAAATAATGTTGCTTTTATTCCGTTTATCGTATCTCTATAGGTAGATTTTGTATCGAGTTGTGATAATCCTGTTTTACCAGATCATGGAGTAACAGAGATTGAGAAAAATAACTAGATAATGTAGAATGTGCAATTATCTAATTTGGATGTATCTACTCTGACTTTGTATAATACTCCTCTAACACTATAAGGATCAATTGACTATTCCTTAAATTCTTGCTGCGGAAAAGCTACACATTTTACTACATATGCCAGCCTATTGAGCCATATGCATATTGAACGATAAATTGTAATAATTACAAATTTACAGCTTAAAAAGTTTACTACACACATTGTTTTTTTTTAGATCAGTTTTTTGGGTCATCAGAGCACGACGATAGAACGACTAGATTTTGGAAGCGTCGTTAGCTCTAATAAAAGTGGCGTTGTGTTGATTATAATTTTGTTAATTTTTTGAACTGGCCCGATTTTTTCGGAAAATTTAATTTCATTAAATTTTAATCTTTTGTCGTTTTTCGAAGTAGTTTTTTCATGTTTTTACATTTGACTTATGCAACTCTAAGTATATCTGCCTTCTAATCATTCGAATCAATCATACCAACCAATGTTACCCCGTTCCATGAAATATTATAAAAGCAGAAAGATAAGGTTAAGCATTTGTGTCATTCAATTCTGAATGTTACCTTACAAAACAGTAAAAGAAATAATAACAGTTCGGAAATTGCTTTGTTCAGTCAACATTGTATAACGTTAATGAACTAAAATAATTTTGGTTTTGGACTAGCCACATCGCAAATTTACGCTTAAGCCACATCTAAAAAATTAATTCAATATGTAAGTATTTCAAAAATAATGTTACTAAATTAAATTTTAGTTTTGAGTTAACCAGAAAAGTGTTAATTAACATAACAAAGTAATAAATCTTCTACGCTGAATCTATGAATATTAGAAATTAAGCTTTTATTCCAGAGTAATAGGAATTGTTTCGATCGGTTATTACGATCGGTGATGAAGATGAACACAACTATGATGACCCCCTGTTGAGAGTGCAGAATCCATGGACCGACCCACATTTCACGTCAGCACTATAGGCTAGCATGATCAATACAATGTGCAGGTTGTTTAAGCAAAAACGGGTCTATACCCGTAGGTCCTCGATTGAAGAGTTTTGGGTGCCTTAAGCCCCAGAAAGGATTGCAAAGAAAAACACAAACAAACAACAGAAAGTTGGTGTGTACATTTTTGAATAAATAATTTTTTTTAATAAGAATATCGAAATATTAAAAACAATGGATCAAAAAGGGGATAAATTTGCTAAATTTAGGAGAGTAAGTGCAAAATGAATTTTAGCCGAAATCCGACTAAAAATATAAATTTTTAAGTTATGGTCCGCGACGAAATTTTCACCAATAAAACTTTATTTATGGTATTCAAACAAAAACACCACACTAGAAGACACAATTTTTTATCACATTTGAACACTTAAGATTCTAATTAGAAATATTTAGACAGTTCATTCCGCAAAATTTGTATTTAGCTAAAACATTATCCAATAATTCATAACATGTATTAAACAATTATATTATTAATAAAAACACTTTAATTACATTTCTATGATGCCTTTATTATATTTTCGTTAATTAATATTTTAACTAATAAACTTGATTAACTATTAATTTCTTTCTATCTTTCCAACGTTCCAATCAAACAAACAAACAGTACTGAATGAACTTTAAAATGCAGCAGCTCTATAAATACTTTTACCATCTACCATTAAATCTTAAGCTAATCTTAATTTTTTGTTTTCATTTATTTATGAATTAAAATTCAGTTTGCGCACACAATTATTTACTCATTTTTTATTTTATTATGTTTTACAATTAATAAAAAAAATTATCAAAAATTCAAAACAAAATAATATCTTTCGATTACGACAATTAATTTTTTATATAAAAAATTAATATAATTATGTATAATTGTGAGTCCCGTCGTAGTAATTGACCTAATCATTTATTACCCGATAAGAGTAATTTTTTGATATGTACAATTAAAATTAAGCGAAATGCGGCATAAAACTGATTCACCAATTGTAGTATAGCTATTCAATTGTCGTAATGCTTGGTCGTAAGACGTACAAATTCATTGTCGTATGTTAAATAAAATAATTGCGTATTTATGAATTAAGTGCCAGGCCCTCACCAATTATTTTATAAAAACGGAATTAAATTAATTATTTCGCCAAAAATTGCATTGTTACGGGTGACAAATGAGGAAGCTAAAGAATTTCACCAAATGTTAAGTTTAAACTGGATTTTCACATATTTCATGAGGTTAGAATGTGAACATAATTATAAAATAATGAGAACTTGAAAAAATAACAAAATTAATGAACAGCATTGGAAAATTCCGCAAATTAGTAATAGATCATACAACATTGAAAACAGTTGCATCATTCAAGTTCAACTATTCGAATCACATAATTTCACATTGGTATTTATGTATGCATGTTGCAAAATCTTCGTAAGTTACATCATAAAATTTATAAATTAGCTGTTATAAAAATTTGCAGTGAGGGTAATGACCACAATTTTAATTTTAAGTTACGGCACACCAACCTATATGCAGAATTTTTTTTCGCAAATCACAACAAAGGGAACAAACCGGAAAGCGAATTTTATTTATTCCCTCATTTTGAATTATATACTTCATTGTAATTTCGTATTTTAACAAGCTAAAATTAATCACTCAATAATTACAAATTGTTGCAAGTGAAATGCAATAGTGCAATTCACACAAATGAATTTTTTTGCTTACGATCGTCTACCTAATAAGAAATTGTGCCAGTTTTTTATAAAATTGTGAATAATTCTGTAATAATTATAGCTTATTATTTCCTATAAATAGAATGTATAATCCAGTCACTATACCCTTGTGACAACAGGAAGGTAATTGAAATGAGACCGCTAATTTCAGAACACTTATACTTGTAATTATAAATTCGTGTATTAATATTATAAAATAATAATTATTGGCATTGCAATAACTTTACCGGTTGACAATATTGATTAGAATGAATAACAAAAAGGTTTTTGTAAGGCTTTAGTGATCCTTATCGTGTAAAACAATCTGACGATACTACGTGATTCAACTCTTAGGGATTACGCATTATCCCTTACGGAACAGCATTACATTTTTGACGTTAACAAGTCACTTGAAAATCATCAGCTTACTCGCAGTGCCGGCTCGTGGTATTTGGGCGCCCTACGCGAAGTTTGTTGAGCCGCCTCCTCCCTCCCCTTAATTTTTATTTGTGGGGAATTTTTTGTGTGAACTATGAAATTGTCTTAACTTTGGCAAAACAAATTTACTGAATTTCTCGAGTCTAGTCGCAAAGTGTCAACTTCAGTTTTTGTTAATCTAATATATAGGTTATTGATTATTCTCTAGCTACGTACATAGCTAAGTGTACTCATTTTGCTAAACCCCAGTGTTTTGAGAGAATTAGGATGCAAAGTTTTATTAGGACTATTTTTGAAACTATTTTCTCAATCAAGGTTCAATTATTTGATAATTTCTCAAATTATCTTTAGAGTAGAAAATTGGTTAAAATGAGAGATTAAAATAAATTTGCAAAATAAGCTTAAATTCAGCACCATAATCAGATACATTTTTTTTAATTTATTGATTTATCCTTATGTTCAAACTATCCTTCAGTGTTGAAGATTCTTCAACATTCGGTTGACTTGGTGGTAATGAATCTCTTCTACGTCAAAATTTTATCAACTGAAAAATGTTTATTTTTATATTTTATCGAATTTATCGGGAAAATACCTTAAGTTATCGATAAATTAAAACACCGATTTCTGCCGATATAATACAGAACACTACAATTTTAATTCGATGCCTACAAGCTACAACTGCGCTAAAATACTAATAATGTAGGAGTATTATAATTAATTCTTTTAATTTTAGTAGGTATACGAGGAAATCCTCTTTTCGGTAATGTTTGTATGTTACTTCGAATCATGGTGTTCTTCTTCTCATAACGAGGGTCTTTAATTTGATACCGAAACCAAACTGCATTGATTTGTTTAGGTCAGTCAGTAGCATCATTTGGTATGTATCCATGACAAAGGCTAAATCAGCAAATTTTAAAGATAATTGTTCAATTATACCGTTTAGTTTGGGAGATTCTGGCTGTTTCAACAAAGCATTTTGGTGCATTTCCGGTGAAAAGTGATAAAGTCGCTTTCTTGTTGGAATGTGGCAGTCATTTTATTAGATATGTCAGTTCAACCCCGTCCCTTACGCCAATTTAACAAAAGTCTTTTATCCAGTTAAAACGTTAGATTCAGGCTACTACATACAAAAATTTGAATGAAGGAAAATCTCTGCCTTGTCGGACAACATTGTAAGTATTGATTTTAAGAAGTATAAGACGGCGATATTTCAGTGGTGCAATCTTCAAGTCATATCGATACTCTCAAAACTATTTCAACTATTTCATTCTATTATATTTTGCATGGCAATTTCTGAAGTCTTTAAGCACTTAACGCATAATATTTTTAACGTTGAAAACGTTTATACTGGGGTTTCTAAAGGAAAAGCGAACGACCAAAAAAGCCGACCCAAAAAATGTAACAAAACACAAAACTGCCAACTCTGTTTAGGTACTACAGAGAAATTTGAAAAATGTAGGAATTGGCATTTTTTATGTTTGTATTGCAATAAAATTGTAATACATTCAAACAATTTTATTTAATAAACCTACATACTTATAAGGAAATGAATATTGTATATCAAAACCAACCTTAATGTATTACAAGCCTGACTATCATAACTGATTTTTCGCTTATACATGAAAGTATTGGTGATCGGATACACTATATAAATTGTAGACAAAACAAAACATACGAAGTTTCCCACCAATACTTCCAAGTATAAGCGATTTAATGTAAGAAGGGATCTGTGTACCTCATTACGGAATCAGGCTTGTAGTACATTAGTGTTGGTTTTGATATATATGCAGAAAATTTTTTTCCTATTCAAAATACATACAAGAAAAAAATCATAGCCTTCTAAGCGAAATATTTTTTTTACGGTAATTCAGCGTGTTCAGACGTATATTTTATACTCTGAGTATCTTCCTCTTTCTTTACCTCTTTGCCAACAAACTAATTTTGGAGTGGGGATATTCGTGTGGAATTTTTCCTCAAAAATTTTTATTGCGGCACGACTTGTTACACACTAATACATTGAAAAAGTATAATATAAAAATGTTTAGGGTCGGATTTTTTTTTTTGTATTCGCTATTCATTTGAAATATGACCGTTGTGAAATGAAGAAACAAATTATGTTTTCGATTTTATTTCAGGTTTTTCCGTCTTTTTATAGTTTTAAACATTTTTTAGGTTTGAGCACAGAAAAGAATGAACAGATATGGAAGTTCCATGTCAAGTATTTACATAGAAATATTCAATCTAAAAAATGTATTCCTGCTCTAATCTAACCAGTTAAGACAGGGAAAATATAATTCAATAATATGTTTCGCTTCTCTTCTTTTTTGTTTTTTATACAAAGAAGAGAAGCGAAATATGTAATATATTGAATTATATTGTCTCTGTCTTAACTGGTTAGATTAGAGCAGGAATACATTTTTTTGATTGAATATTTCTATGTAATTAGTTGACATGGAACTTCCATATCTGTTCATTCTTTTCTGTGGTTTGAGTACATAGCTATTTAATTATTACATATTAATACACACTGATTTTTATCCAATAACCATGGCGACGACTAAACAAAATTGTTTGCTAAAAATGTTTGATTTTTGATTTCTTGTTGTTGAGTACATTTCTTCTCAAAGCATCATAATGAAATGAAAATAATTTTACACATACATAGATAAATTGCAATTGGTACCGAGAGTTTGGGATTTCACGTGTGAACGCGAAATGTGTGTAATTATGTCATATAGAAAATATACGTCTGAACACACGGATTGTGTGTTATTGCGGTTTGTAATTTTGAAATAAAATCAGTTAGACATAGTTATTCGATAAGAAAGGATGCGCATTATAAAAATATTTTTTTGGCGTGGTAATAAGAACATACATATTTACTGACATTTCGCCGGCTGAATGCTTAAGTGTCCTATATATCCATTTTTGAATTTATTTCACTTTGTAGGAGAAAAATGGGTTTCCGGTTCTAATTGAAAGGAAATTTAATATTTGTTTTTTGTAAAATATTCAGAAATGTTAGAACATTAAACCAAAATTGATACTTCATCAAAATTGTATTTGGAAAGTGAACAAATTTTACCTGGAAATCTAAAATTCGATTTTTCGAAAAATGGCGTATTGGACACTTAAGAATTCTTGGTAAAAGAATAAAAAAACATAAACAAATTGTAACGAATATGTATATGTAAATGTATTTGACTGTCATTGAGATAGGTGTTTTCTTCAAGTTACTAACTCGGTTTTCAACGGGTAAATCGGCAGAACTTCTTCTGCCACCATTGCTTTTATCGTTTTGGGGTAAAAAAAAACAATTTTTTTTTTGCAGAAAATGATAATTTATGTTGTTTTTAATTAGTTTATTTAAAAAAATGTTGTTTTTAAATTTTATTATTGTATGATACAAAAACATGGCACAACACAGAGTCCAACGTTGCAGTCCCTGCACCAATACCTCGTTTCTTTTCTGATCTTCTTTTCATTGCTGTCTTTTTCAAACAAAATACTGTTTTTTAAACAACATGCATACTGCAGCTTCTGTATGGAGCACTTTGTATACTTCAGAATCCATATACATACATACTGAGAACAGAGAATAGAATAAGGAAAATCGAGTATAATCGAAAAAAATGTAAGGTTTTGTCTCTATTTTGCTTATTTTCAGTTTTGTTTTACTTTCCCCTTTTGTTTTCATTTCGTTTGCTGTTTGTTTGTTCGTGTGTTCGCTGATAGTAATTAAACTAAAATAAACAAACTAAGTGAAAAAATACCGTAACGTATACAAATCTAAATTTCTAGAATAAATCTAATATAAGACGTGACTTAAGTGCTCCTTAATAAACTATGTCATGCATTTTTTGATCATTTTTAAATCCCCTGGCCCTTTTGTCACAAATTATCGCAAAACTTTATACCCTTCTATAAAACAACGTTACAAATTTTGACCCTCCTTTTCGACATACTTTTATAGTCTTTAAATTTTCGGAAAATATTTATGACTTATTACAGTACAAAAATGTATTCAATTTCTAAAATCCGTTAAATGGTCACATTTTATAATCGCCCCACCTTACTCCCGTCCCCCCCCCCACGCCACAGATCATCACACTACCGAACCATCCTCCCCCCATAGGCATGTGACGTAGTTTATAAGAACTATAATATTTAAATTAACAGAATATTTTATGCCCGTGACGTATACGGAGCTACACAATTTTGATAGTAAACCCGGCCCGTATATGTCACGGAGCTATGCGTTAAGTGGTTAACTTTAGCAGCCGACAATGATATGTGGAGCTCTGGATTTTATGTCGTGCGACACGGCAAGTTTCAGCCAGCCTGAAGTACGAGCTTAGGCAGAGCCTTCTAGAGTATAGAGCCATAATCATTATGGCGTATTTTTAGAAGCTTTTTTTTCACTGATTTCCATAGGAATACATAATAAAAATGGTGTTTTTTAGCTTCAAATTTTTCAATGAAAAAAGCAAAAATGTTACAAAATGGTTACACAAAAATGTTCTACATATCTTTAGCAGCAATATACAAGAAGGGTATATTGGTATTAAGTAAATATTATTTGCAGAAATATTAAAATTAAATTATTTCTAAATATATTTTTCGAACTTACATTTTTAAAAATACATCAAAGTTGGCTCTGACGAATTAAAATAATACTTGCTAAATTTATCTTTAGTTTAACTAGTGTACGTTACATGTCTAAGATTTATACAGAAAAATACGAAAAAAAATTGTTTAGGCCTGTATTACATTATTACTATTCTACGTCGTAGAATAATAACTACATTTAAGTACGTAAAACTACGACAACAGAAATGATACAAATCATTTTTCTATATTACACTATGAATCATTTTGTTCACGATAGTTACCAAAGAATGAAACAAATCATATTTTTCGTTTTGTGTCATTTTTATGAGCTGTCAGAGAGATATTACAAGAGTTAGCTTCATGAGGCTAACTACGATCGTAAAAATAATACTACTAATAATACTAATAATAATATTACACTATCATAGACGTATATCGATCCATTTCTACGTCGTAGAATAGTGATAATGTTATACAGGCCTAAATCACAAAATTATGACACGTTCTTAATACATATTTTGAGAATTTGTTTTGTTTTTCCTACAATTTTTGAACTTGAAATTTCCCCAGGTGGCAATTTTTCGTACGATTTTTCAAAATGTTTACTGCAATCACTGCCATCTATGTAATGTATATTGACTTAATGCAAACGATTTATAGTAAGCTTTTCTTTTTAATTTGACCAGAATGCTGTTGTTATGATTTTTTTTATATTTTGGATAAAATAAATCAATTATTACAAGAAAATGAAAACGATTTACTTAAACGTGATTTATATATGTTGAAATTCAAACATTTATAAAAATACTAGCTGAGTTACCCGGCGTTGCACGGGAGGTATATAATTCAAATACCTTGATTGTTATGCAAGAATTCTCTCTGTACATCGCTGTAGTTGCTTTAAAGCATGACAATACAAACAAATGTTTTCCATTTGCCCAATTGAAACAATGTAATCATAGTCTTTCTCGTAATTAAATGCTGCTAACTTTAAATCACCTCTAAAACTTTCTATTAATCGTCCATATCGTAACCGATCGACTTCCAGCCGGGCCTCACGATGTTCAATGGTTTCAGTAGCTCTAGAAGAAGACATCCTGCTTCGAACGTTTGCAAGTCGTGTTTCGCGCTGTTTAGTTGTTTCATTAGCTCTAGAAGAAGATGTACTGCTTCGAACGTTTGCAATTCGTGTTTCGCACTGTTCAGTTGTTTCATTAGCTCTAGAAGAAGACGTATTGCTTCGATCATTTTCAAGTCGTGCTTCACGCTGTTCGCTTGATTCAGCCACCCTTGCGGCTCTAATCTTCTTCGACTTTGCAGTTACCTGCCCAATTGATTTTTTTTCGGTGGCATTTTTAAGCAAAAATGAAACGTGTAGCTAATTAATCAGGAATGACGGACATTCAAAACAGAAATTAGTATTAATTTATCAAAACGATTTTAATGTTCCCTTCGATACGTTTTACCGCGAACTGTGGTTGAAAATGACATTTCGAAAAACAAAAGAAGTTTTTTCAAACTAAGGCAATTTTACACGTACAATAATTTGAATCCAAGGATGTTTCTTGTAGAAGATGCTATTTTCAAATATAAAACGCTACTTAGTACTTTTCAAAGTGCATCAGTTTATACGTACAATATTTTTTAGTATCTTTCCTAGAATTGATTTTATGAAACAATCATTGATTTATTTAAGTAATAAACTAAATAAAGTAATAAACTATTGGCATTTAGTATGAAACTACTATTTTCATTAAAAGCCGCCGGTTGCAATAGTGGATTAAAATAGAATGTTAATTATTTCTGAAGTTATGTGGAAATTAGAACTCGCTGACTATGGTAGGTACATTTCAAAACAGGATATGATAAATAGGATATCACTAAACAGTACATGTTAAACCAGTAAAAATGGATTATTAGTATGGATAATATAAGTGTTCAGAGATTTGTCTTCAGTTAAAGTGATGAAAGATTGTCTTAAATTTAAATTAATTAAATTAATTTGAATAATTAAATCAATTATAGTAGAGGTATGATTTGTGTATAACAATCGCACGCTAGATATTTTTTTGGTGTATAAATTTGCGGCTAAGGCGCTATTTCGGAACATTTAAATAATTGTATCTATACATGTAAAAATGAATTCTTGATCCAAGGCAGACTTCCGGATTGGAGCATGGCACTAATTTCATATAACCTCTTTCCTAAAGTCATTCCCGTCAAAAAAATCTTAAAAAAATTGAAATTTGAGAAAAAATTTGTACCGCAGCCCATAGACCCCGGGGTCCAGCCCCTTCCAAAATATAGTAAAGTTGGTTCTGGATATGCAACTTGTACATGGTAAAAATTTCATGGCGATCGGTTGAGCGGCTGAGATGCCCATTCGGAACAAACAAACAAACAGGAATAGATTTCAGAAATTATAATTAAGAATTTGCAACGTTTTCATTTACAAATTTGTCTTAGGAAAAAAATTGATTTCCTATAGAAATTTTGGTGTTTTCCTCGTTTCCAATTCCCTTATAAAAGCTTCGTTTTTTAGGTTATTGCTTGTATAATCAAGGTTGCTTTGGTACTATACATAAATAAATAAATTTATTAATTGAAAAGAAGCGTAGAAAAACGTAATGCTAGAAAGAAAACGTAAACACAGTGATTGGCGTGATAACCAACTATTTATATTTTACAAACATTTTCTGTTATTTTTGGCAAGCATTTTCTTAAATTTGGAGAGCTCTTCCCCAATATCACAATTGGATACGACAATATAAATCTTCTACTCTCATGCCGACAAATCACAGACTCACAAACAATCTTAGATTATGTAACATAGAACTGACACGAGTTTTCATATTCGACCTTTAAAAATTAAAATACTTAAGAATTTAAATTACTTCGTTTAGAGAGCATCCACAATCAGAATTGACCGATATGACTTCACTCGGTGCTTGGTATCACTGTGGATCATTCGAGAATACAAAATAATAAATAAAACACAAATAACATACACAATACAAATAAAAGAAAATCCCACCTCCTCGCCACATTCCATTTCATTTTATTTACCTCTAATCGCCTTTTTCCTAAACTTGATCCACCCTAATGGTGTGATATTATTTTAAAGGCGTTCCATAATAATTTGCTATTAAGGTTTATGTACGACCTTATACCAATAGAATTTAATACTAAGAAATAATACCTTTAAATGCGATTTTAATAAAGCAATTCACAAAATAATGTATCGATCAATAAATCGTTGAAATTTTAATCATTAAAATGTCCAAAATGTCAATAAAACGTCACAGAAATGCCAATTCACAGAAATGGGAATGAGCCAATTTACACATGCTTTCTTGCATTACGTTTCTCCTCTTTCAAAAAACCAATTTGCATTTACACACGTTTTCTTGAAACGTGAATCTTTTGAATTATTCGTTTATGTATGTGTAAAAATATTTATTTCATACTATACCGAAAATCAATGTTTACGTGATTGATTTCAGTCCGGGAAATGAATCATTACGTCAGAGAACAAAAATGTCCGGAAAACGAGCTTTTACAGTAGAGTAGACTGTAAAACCAAACAAAAAAAAATAACTAGGGTAACTTGATAATTTGAAAATCATTTGGATTGATTTTCTCTAAATTTCAAACTCATGTTTTTACTTTAAAATTTAATTTTAAATGAAAAAATCGAATTTATGTCCCATATACTATGAAATAAAACGTTGTACGTTACACGTACGTTAAATGATCGTTACAGTACTCGTTCAAAATTCTGGACTCGGCTCCTTCGTCGCCTCGTCCATAAACGTCGAACTCGTACTGTAACAAGTCATTTACCGCCCTTGTGACGTAAATAACTATTCTCGTCGCAAACTTGATATAGAAATAAAAATATGACCTTCGGAAATTTTATATAACTTTTTGTTTGTGTTAGTGCAGAGAAACACAGGAATCACAAAAAATGTTTGTTGAAAAAAGAATCACAAAAATATGACCTTCGAAATCAGTTTATAGAGAGAGGAATAAAGAAACGAGGTAAGAAACTGATGCAAGAAAGCATGTGTAAATGGGCTCATAAGCCCAGCAAACGAAAGTTCAGTAGTTACTACTACAATCAAACTTTTTTTATATATAAAATACTCATGTAGAACAATATTAACCCTCTCAAACGCCTTGTACAATATATTGTACATCAACTTTCATCGCTTCGACCAACCGTAATTTTTAATTTTTGTCTCATTTCTCTTGTGCGATCGTTCTCTTATGTATTTATGTTCACACTACAGTTTTATGAGCAATGCCATATCATAGCAGTGCATAATTGTGCTACGTATTTTATTTTTGGAAGAAAGTCAATTTTAAATGGCGTTTGAAAGGGTTAAATGTTAGTTAGTCTTGCTATTATTAAAAGATTACTAGATAGCTATAATTTATTTTTAAATATTGACGATCCAAATGACATATTAAATCAAATTAGTTTCCGGTCACTTGGATGCTTTGGCCTGATCTTTGCGACTATATGTACATTTTTCTATGATTGCATAGGTTATCTTATATAGTATACAAATTCAAAAAATGTAAGCAATATTTTACATAATGAGAATAAAATTGGTTTGAACTTTTTTATTTTGATCAAATTGAAATTTTGGTTTAACCCATATAGCGCCCTGCGCGAGAATTGTTGGAGCCCCCTGTTTTTTTTTTTTTTTTTAATTGATAAGGTGATGAATTATGAAATTGAGAGTTTAGTAAGAAACTAAGAAATCAAATTTAGTGCAAGTTGGAATCCGACATTTTATTGGGACTTCATTCGTAGTTTTAAAACTGCAGAGGCTGCAAAGAAGAGACATTTTTTTTTAAAGTAGGGAATTGGTTAGAAGGAGATTAAATAAATTTGAGATTAATAGTAGGCAAGACACTATAATTTTATTTTGTTGTTTTTAGTTAATAACTGAGAGATAATTGCACTACATGACTGATGTCCGGAGTATAGTCAGCAATGATGGGAAAATACTTTGCATTGTGAATACATGAAATTATATTTTAAGTTACTTTTAGCCATCTATTCAATAATTTTGTTTATAATATTTTTTCCAAAATAATGAAAAGATAACTCGTATTTAAGGATTCGACGAAGTTGTTCCTGCAAGACGAAGTCAAATTTGGCAAGTAATTCAATTAGGCCTAAATATTTTCCGTTGTTCTTGGTATATAACTTATCAGAAGAACCGCGGAATGCCATATTATTTTGCGCAAGATATAAAGCGATACTCATCAATGTATTGAAAACGACCGATTGTTGATCCTGATTTCAGTCTTGATTCCGTTTCACTCCACGTTTGTGACTTTATTTAAATAAATGGATTCATTTATTGTAACCACTATTTGCTAAACTCGATTTCGTATTCGTACGACCTCGATCAAAATATAAACAACAGTATCAGAATATAATATCTGTCGTCGCGGTACACATTTGTTATTAGCAAGGCTGGGCAGATTACATTACACTGACACTGAGTAATTGAAATACTTTTACGAATTACAGCAAACTCAGTAATAAAAATACAAGTTACATTAACTTTCAAGCGGATTAATTAAAATACAAGTTACAATTGCTTTGAATTGGCAAGGCCTTAGTGAGCATATTGCTAAAGTGTTGCGTAATGAAAACATAAATTGCAAAATCACTCTTTCGGCAGCTAATCCACTGAGGAAAAAGATTTTCAGTCAATTGAAAGATAGCACACCGGAGTTACTCCGATCTAACGTAGTGTATTTGGTTCCGTGTGGCGCCTGTGGTCTTAAGTATGTGGGAACTACGAAACAACTGTTGAAGAATCGACTAAGTCAACATAAATCTGACTGTAAGGTACCAATAAGGAATCCTCTAGCCACCACACTGTGCCAACATTCCCATATTACGGGGCACAAATTTAATTTGAATCAAGCGAAAATTCTTGAATATGAAAAATTTTATAAGAACCGTTTGTTTTTGGAAATGGCTCATATTGTCGGCAAGTAGGAAACTTTGGTGAACAAGAAAACTGACACGGATGACCTCAGCAAAGTTTATTCTGGTATTATTAACACAATTTCCAAATTAGTATGTGAAAATCCATAACTCTAAATTCTATAATCCACTAACCAAAATAATATTTCGAATGTAGTTAGCCTAAAAAAAGTTTCGGACAAAAATTATTTGAATGTTTTGATTCTACGAAAATATTTTGGAAGATATACACAAACAATTACGGATTTATTTTTATATAACTATATACATACTTTATATAAAGTAATACAATCTGAAGTGTTTGTGTGACATTTTGCTTTTTGGAATATTTGGGGGGAAAATTATCATTTAACGGTAGGTTCAAAATTAAACATTGCATGAAATTTTCTATAAATTGTCTTATTAAAAAATATTTTTGTGGTTGTTTTATATATGTATGTATACAGACCTGAAGAAGATATAATATATATCGAAACGTCGTCGTAAAAGAAAGAGTTTTATTTTTAAGGCTGTAAACCCGAAGGTAGCATAAAATTAAAACTTACAATTAAATTTGATTTTGACAGAATTTGTTTAGTGAAAAAACGTATCATTAAAACAGCGATCATTAACGTTAGATTTTATACTGATGGCTCTGGAACCAAATCTTAATAAGCCTTGTAAAAATGTAATCAAAAAATTACAAGAATGATGTAATAAATATACAAAATAACAATAACTTAGAATTTAAGTAATTAAAATACAAGATACTGCTACTTTAAGAACGAGTAACTAAAATACCTACCAATTCACATTTTTGTAATTTATATTTTAATTACGTAATTCAAATACATGTAATTCGTTACTGTCCAGCCTTAGTTATTAGAAAATTAGAAATAAATGATTATTGGCGAAATGATGGTTGCTTGCATCTTGAGGATATCGTGTAAGTTGAGCTTGCCTGGAACCTTAAACGACCAAGTAATCAGTAGTTTTATTGTTAAGGGTTTAAGGCCATCAAGCTGGATCTGGAAATTTATTAAGTCTAAGTCTGTAGAATTGTCAACATTTAATTGTCGGATACAGACGGAGAAATCAAATCTGCTATTAAAGTTCTTTCATTAGAATTTTCGATCGAAGGTACTTTTGACAAACTCGACAAACTATTGTACTATTAATATATACTACAGCCACACAATCCCAAGATTTTTGATTTTATTTGCTTTTGGAAAATACCAATATTTTCTGAAAAATGTAAGATGAGATGGCATGATACAAATATGCACAGATAAGAGATAACCGTTCAGAGGGGAAACTAATTTCTCTTCTCTAACTAACTCTACCACTACCATCATTAAACTATGACCAAAAAACACACGGACACATAAAAAATGTTTGTGTTCCTGAGAAGAAGAATGCAATACAGTATGATAAAAAATGTTCTTATTTTATATACAACAGTTAGTAAGTTCCATTATATTTTATATACAACAGTTAGTAAGTTGCACCTCGAGTATGCCTTGTCGTAGTAATCGTCGCTCATGTTTTTGAGAAAATCTGTTTGGGAGTGTGCTCCCCCACTGCAACCGCTTCTATTCTAGACTCGAATGGACCATAAAAGTTAACACAAACTACTTGGTGGTTTGGCGTCTATTGGAGAGGGGGCCAAAGTTGAGTAGATTAATCTACCAGTTCCGTAACGTTCCAGTATGGTGCGCATCACGTAAGCTGTTCTGGTCTTGCATTAGGCAGCTGCGTGATGGGTACAATTGTTTAAGGAATAATTTAGTCACAATTCGCAAGTGCATGTGCTGCCTCCTCGTATCAACCACTGGTAACTGAGGCCATTTCGCACATTTTGGCCATTTGGCACAGGCTAAAATATGGCGCTAAAGGAGAAATCCTTGACAAGGTTAATCAATCCAAAGTATGCGGACTCTGGATACCAGGTACTCTCCAGTTTTATTTAGCCTTTCTGTAGTAAAGCTGAGTGCGAATAACCATTTTGAAGTTTGCGCACAGTGCGATGAATTTTAGAAGTAAAGAAAGGTCTGCTTTTCGTACGCACTGTATGTTGGGAGGTTTCAGTTCCGCATGTGTCAAACCATATGGCGTACATATTTCATTTTTAATCCTTTGTTTGAAAACGCGACATTTCTTTTAAAAGTACACAGGTAAACAAAATCTATTTTACTTAATTTTTTTTGTGTTTTGTGATTGTTTAATAAAATTGTTTTAAAAATGTCGATAAGAAATAATTTACGAAAAATTAAAGAGACAGTGGATATTTTGGTGTCGTACAATCACTTATGTTATTGGCTTTTTCAAAAACAATACTATGCGATTCCGAAGAATGCATTCTTAATAATTTATTTGCTGCCAGAATGCTACGAAAATATTAGGCCTATGCATTAATTCGTGTGGTGGTTTGCACGCTCGTAACTGTAAGAAATATCTCTGTATTGCGCTCTTAATGGTAGGTACGTGACATATTCCACGTACGCATTTGCTATTAAACATTTTGAGTTTCGTTTTCTCAGTTCTTGTGTTGGCTTCGATTTGAAATGAATCCTATTGTAGTTCATATTCGTTATTTGTCTTTCATTGTTAGTCAGACAAAAAAGAAAGTGTTTTTTCTGACGAATCATTACCAGTGATGAAAAGTGGATTTTAATTTACGATAACTCAAAAATGATAAAACATTAAGTAAGTCCGGGAGAGCCGATAACTTCAACTGTAAAGCCAAACATACATAGAATAGTTCTGCTTTGTGTCTGGTGAGATCAGGAAAGCGTAGTGTACTATGAATTACTACAACCAGGTCAAACAGTTACCACGAATCGATACAGCGCGCAGCTAAAAAAAATTTCCCAAATTCTGAAGCAGCCAAAATCCGCGTCAAAACGAAATAAGGTCATTATTTCACATGATAATGCACGGCCGCATGTGGCAGCGCGAACAAAAAAAAACAGTTTTGGATCTAGGCTGAGAAGCATTACCAAACCCTGCACACTCGCCGCTGCGTAAGCCGCTGTAAAAAATACTTTTTTAAATTTACATTTTTTGAATGAAAACTCGTTATTTTCGGCAATTTTATTTCAACCGTTCGTAGATTAATAATTATATTTAGGCATATGTGAAAACCACACTTGTGAATATCACCTAATCACCTGAAACTATGTAATATTTTAAAGGTCGTTTAAAGGTCGTTGCCTTTTTAAATTGAATTGCGCCCGTATATTTATCAATATTTTATTGAAACATTAAACATACGTTAATAATTCCGAAATAAATACGACTTTTGGCTTATTGTTACAATCTCTTATATTTAACTACATCCATTTAAAAAAATTTCATTGTCAATTTGTGTCAAAAACAACTCATACATAATAAACGCTTGTTATTACAAAAAAATATAAATAGCAACATCGGTCATTTAACTAAACTTATAAATAATAACACCGGTTTCAATTAACATTAACTTGTTATATTGAGATAAGATAAGATTTGTGTGTTTATTTATATGTGGCATGACGTCAATTTGGGGGCAAATACTCATTATTATTCTGAGTATAATATGATATTGAATTTTGAGCAAGGTCAGGTTTATTATTATTGCTTATTTTTAAAAGTAGCAAATAATTTTTGCTTTTGGGTGTTTCAACCTAATTTACATAAATTTCGTTTAATTTATTACGTGCTCATAAAATGTTGATTGTCCATATAACTAAAACTTTTACTAAATTGTGAATTAATGTTATTTATATTAAAAATTATTGCGTATTAGTATAAAAATGCGAATGCTTTGTTTAGCAAAAGTTTATCACTAAAATGTAATGGGGTCAAGTAATTGCGTATTCTTTTAGTAATAATGTGCGTATAAATTTATCAAAAATCTCTTTTTATCTAATCAGATTGATGTCAAAATTTTTGAACTAAACATTAGAAAAAATAAAGATTGCTATCTAAATAATATAAACTTTTACAATACAAATTACGATTTGCTATAAAATTTTATTTACACTGGAAATTTCCAGAACTGTAAGCAACAGTTTATTGCACTCGTTAAAACCCTAAATTGTTACATAAATTATGACGCAATAAAAAAATTTGTTGGTAATATTTATTAAGAATTGTAAACGACTAATATTTTGCAAAAGTAAAGCTATAGTCATGCTGCTCAAACTAAGATAGATTTTCTATATAAATATAATTCCGCTTACGATTTCGCTGATCGATAAACAGCTCCAAAAAAATTAAAAAAACTCATTATAAATAATCTAAAAATCTCTGCCATTACGTGGTGACTTGTAGAGACCCAGTTAAAAAATTAATTAGCTCGGGCGGCATACCGAGCTGCACGTCAAAACTTCAAATTAACTACCAACAGCTCGTCTCAAATTGTTTGAATTTGAAGTATCCCTACATCCTTTAAAAACTGAATGTAATTTTTCTTTATTATAGCTATAAAAATCCTTGATCATGCTGATTTTAATTAAAAAAGAAAACAATAAAGTACTTAACTTTCTTAGAAAATGATTAGGTAATCGTTTCTAGCAATTTTTTTTTGCTGATAATAGCAATTAATCTTTTTCTAGTATTATTTGGTATATTCTATTTTGAACTAATTTTCATAGGATTCTCGCTGTAATAAAGTAACACTTTAGAATTATTGTAAGCACGCTAATTAAAATTTAGGAAAATGAGATGTAAAAATCTAATGCCGAGTTCTGCCAATCGAATGTCAAAAAAATCAAGTTGTTGATACACAATCGTATGCAGAATGATTTATTTCATTGTCGTGTTGATGAATATATGTAAATGTTTTCTTGGGGTTATATGTTAATAGTCAGTAAATGATTGGGTTGGTATGGTATAAAATTACACAGATTTTATTACAATAGTAGTGATAAAAAATCACGAATTTGTGGGCATATTGAAATGTTACAACTGAGATTGACATTTATTTTTTGATTTATTCTGCCTAATCGAACGCGCATAACGATTAAATCATTTTTTTCTACTTTAGATCAATTTATTTTACCCAATCGAACTATACCTACATAATTTTTTTTTTTTTTTCAAAAATCATTTCATCAAATGATCACTTACAATTTGACCAGAATTTCAATTTTATTATTTCATATAACTCAAAAAAGTTTAACTTAAATATTCAAAACAGAAGAGAATTCAAAAAAGTTTAACTTAAACCATAACACGATTAGAAAATTGATTTAAATTAAAAGCCTTTTCTAGTTTGTTTAATGTTTAATACCATAACTATTTGAAATTACGAATAAATTTTCAAAGTATTACTATTTAATATTACTAAATTTATTACTTTAGTACAAACTAGTTTTTAATTCAATCTTGGAAGTTGCTGAGTATCTGCAAACGAGACTTTAACGCTAGATCCGAAATGAATGACGCACATACAATTTCTATGGTACAAACATATTTCTATCATTTATATTAACGACAAATTATAAATCGATTTCTCACACCCTATCATACTTTCATTTATTGATTAATATTGGGTTTTTTCTACATAAAATCAAAATAAAAAGTCAAATTAGACGTATTCGAAGTTAAATAAATGGTTTTAGTTCGTATTTAAATTTCAATACATGATAATCATATGAACTGAGTACATAATAATCGATACATAATAATAATACTTTGGTTACACATTTATGTAATATATGTATTAAATTATAGAAATCAAAGACATAATAAAACAAAATGATAAATTACCTTCTACAAAAGCAGCAGCCCATTTCTCAAAATCTTTAAAAAGAAAACAACCAAACGCAAAATAACACATCACGATGTTGTTATTACAGATTCTTCATTTTCAAATTTTGAATTCTGAGAAATGAGCTGCCACATTCTACACACACACACACACACTATAATTATGGTATTTTGCTTCTGTCAAATACTTGAACGAAAACTATAAAAAAATAATTGTTTTAAATAATCCACTAAATAATTTTGAAATGTAGGTACGTTAACACTAATATTTGTATTTCAACTGAACCAAAATACAAAAGTGAGCGAACAAATATATACGAGAATACGATATAGGTCAATTTTTTTACAATTTCAAATAACTTTTGTTATCTACGAGTACTATTACATTAAAAAGAAAGAAAATTTCGTTTTATCAAAAATTCTAGATAGCACAAAACAATCATTTCTTTCCAAAAATACAATTGGGTGTTTTTATAAAAAATATAAGAGGTATACTTTGTTGGGGGTAAAATTGATAAATAAATAATAAATTACATAAAAGTTCAAACTACGAAGTAAGAAATTCAGTTGGATAAGAAATTTTAAAATCACAGAGCACTCAAAATGCTTTGCCATTTTTAATAGATGAACCGTTACTAAGTAGTCAATTTTAAATTTAGCTAAAAACCATTTAAATATTACTTAGCTATATAACACGTATCCATTTAGTTTAGTCATTGAGAGTCGTTTTACTATATCCTATTTACTAATAACTACATGTAAACAAAAATATATCAAACAAGCACCCAGACGCCCAGGAAAAATACCAAACTACATACATATTATGTATTTTAAAAACTAATTTACTTACCAAAATATAAATAACAACGAAACCTAAATATTTGAATATGCATAATAATGGTCTTATCAAATATAACTTTTCATTCATTGATGAATAAACAATTATCTTTTGATAAAACCACACAAATAGAATTGTAAAAATATTTAAATTCGTTTCAAATGAACACAATTTTTTTATCAAATGAATCGTTCAACAGGTCACGTTTATTCATCGATAAAAATTTCTTTAGACACTTGAAATCTATAATTAATCGTTAACTAATAATTAAACAACTTAATCAAGAAAACTATAAAATTATTTCGAATAAAATAATTAAAATAAATAATCGCGTATATAATTTTCGATCAACTATATACTGTACCAATGGTCAAAATAAAACTAAACTGGCCGCAACGTTAAAAATTAAAATCAAGCAATAAAAAAAAAACAATTTTCTTTTTTATTTTTTTGGGACTAAAGCATACTACATAATACATAATAATATATTTTCAAAACAAAATGATTGGGTCGTTGACACAGTTAATTAGATAAAATTGATATACGTAATAAATTGTTATTCGGAAAGTAAAAATTGTTCAACTGGAATTTTTGTGCAAAATATTTATAAAAAAAATTTAAACGTTTATGCAATTTGTGTGAGAACATGACATTTATTTTGATTGAATAGCATAACCTAAAATCATTCATGTATAGTTTATAAGTATTCGAATTCTTACGAAGAGTATAACATCTGCTGAAAGATTAAAACTGAGAACCAAAGGTGTTCAAAAACGTAAAGAAGGAAATAATTCGTCAAATTTATTAGTGGTTTTGGACGCGTTCAAAAGTGCCAAGCCCCAACTTCATTCCATAATACTGTACGACAAACCGATTGAACACATTGAGAAAAAATGATAAATTTATTTTAAATATCACATTTTTACCAAAGTGGTTTTGTCGTCAAGTTTTTAATTAAATGTTTTTATTTTTTAATTAATTTTTTTTATAAATTAATTTCATATTGAAAGTATATGGTTTTTAGCCAATTTGGAGGAACAAATAATTTTAGCTTGAGTTTCGTTGTGAAAAATTCGAAATATAAATTATTAATTATGTTTATATAAATATATAGCTGTGTAAATACCACATAATGTAAATATCTTATAAAAGCAAATTTAATTTAATTTAAGCACCGAAAATATCATAAAGAAAATAAATCCAAAATTTACAGCTGGAACTCAAAAAACCAAGAAAAAAGTTCGTTTTTTTGCTGTGGTAAATGAGGGCATTTAATGCCAAAAGTGGTAAAAAGTATCATGGTTTTTTTACCATTTTTGTCCGATTGAACACTTGGTTTATTTCAAAATTATATTTTACGTGCCAGGTTGACATAGCTGTTGCGATAAAACAAATCAAACCCTCTAAGAAAACAGTGAGGAAGCGAGCTGCCAGCGTAATTATGTCTTCAAGTAAGACTTCGTTAACGTGCCGCTTTATAGCGATTCGCAAATTAATCGTAAACGTAAGCTTTAGAATAAGGCGAGTGAACAAACCAACCTAATGTTGTATATGTATTGGTACTCCGCCGGCAGTTCTTCTAAACGGTCTAGTTACAAAACACCGAAACGATGTGGTTGGGAACACGGAAAAGGTGTGTTTACGTAACAACAAAATGGCTTGTTTATATTACGTATAACAGTGGAGTGGCTCGTTTTTGTATTACGAGTTCGAGTCGTTTACGTTACTCATTTATTGCTAATAATATTAGTGGAATTTATATTATAAATAATTTTATTCTTTGGTATAATAAATATACAATGTAATGTAAAAAATAAATAAAATTTAAAGTAAAATAGTAACACATAGGATTTATTATTGATAATAGCTACCTGTATATAAAGGGATCGGCACTCGTACAACTTAAAAATGCTGTAAATTTGTCATATTTTATATTTTTTATTTACAAAACTTCATATGGGCGCCTTTGTAAAATAATTAACTTTTTCGCTTTAATTTCTAATAATAAAAAAATAAATCATTTGTATAGTAAATTGTCCTCAGATTCTACTACCTGGCTCTTCTGTGACACCACCTGTAATATTTCGTAGGCTAGCAGCGGCAATCGATGAATCGCATAAGATTCAGATCTAGAGTATGAGCTAAAGTTCTTGCAGACATTGATGCCAACAAATCAACTAGTCCAGACAATATTCCCCCAATTACTCTTAAAAATTATTACAAATCTTTGACCACACATTTATGTATTTTGTCCCACCGATCTATGGACATTGGTATTCCTTCTTCGATCTGGCTAATTCTCAGCCTTTGTGCAAAAGAGGCAGAAACAATAATCAATTTCCTTCTGATGAAACACCAGGAAGAGTACTAATCAGTGGATTAATTAAACTTGCTATCAGCTTGGCACAACACTTTACTCGCCAACCTGAGGGCAATTATACTTCCTAGTATGCTGGTTTCTTGGTTTCTTTTTTACAGTAGAATCCATCCAAGTGGCAATGGATGGCGCGACTTCCTTTCCTCTACATTAAACGCTGCTGCCTCTCAGGCATTCGTCCTATCCATACACTTTTTCCTGTTTACATTAATGATCACTTATCCGATATTCTCAATCCAATTCATTCTTATACTGATGGCAGAACACTCTTCTAGTCTTTCAATTTACCTACGTTCTATTTCATTGCTTGGCTTGAGCGCGATCTCGCACAATTTTCAAATGGGGTGAAGCAAACAAGGTTAAATACAACCCAAACAAAATTCAGTCGTGCATTTTCACCGGCACAAACAACAAATGTATTTCATGTTTTGATATTGGTGGCTCCATTGTGGATGTGTTGTGGGACCAATGAAATAAATAAGCGATAGGTGCTATAGGTATCTTGGTTAATTATGACGATGCAAATTTTATTTTCATTCATCAAAACTTTTACAGGTTTATAAAATATATTCGTACCTTACGGAACTGAATTATAATTTAAATATTTGGTCTAGTATATCTAAGACCCACCTGCCTGCCCACGACCGGTTTCAGACCGATCCTACTAAATGATTTTGGATTCTATCATCTCCTCTACTCTTGATTCTTTCCCACAGATTGATTTTGAGGGTATCCTATAAATAGTTGCATGGCATGTGTTCACCGGAGCACAGAAGATCAAACTCAATATTAAAAATATAAGTTAAACAAATTTGTTTTTTAAATCTTCGCTTTTAGTTTAGCATCCTAAAATGTATAAAATAAATTTTAGAATCTAAGCTTGATGTAAAATGGTTAAAGTGAATCTAATTATCACTGAAAAAAGTCTGGTCTGCTTAACCGAAATATCGTAAAAGAAGAAAATGTTGTCATTATCCCCAATTAGCCCTGATTTATCAATTTGTTCTAATTTGACTCTTTTAAAGAACGGGCACGACAATTTTTGCATTGGTAAAAAATATTCCTTACCCAAATTTACAGCAGCTCGATTAACGATAGTATCATGTAATCGTTGTAATTTGTGGTTAACAGCATAGCATGCAACCATTGGCAATATTTTCCTTTCTACGATGCCATGACCTATATTCGCATTGAATCATACTACTATTGGTTGTATTACATGTCGGATGTCGCCCGATATCACTTCCGAAATTGCGTATATTAGCAGAGCCTTCTAGAGTATAGAGCCATAATCATTATGACGTATTTTTTAGAAGCTTTTTTAGTGGTATCAATTTTCACTGATTTCCATAGGAATCCATAGTAAAAATGGTGTTTCTTAGCTTCAAGTTTTGCAATGAAAAAAGCAAAAATGTTACAAAATTTTTATACAAAAGTGTTCTACATATCTTTAGCAGCAATATACAAGAAGGGTATATCGGTATTAAGTAAATATTAATTGCAGAAATATTAAAATTAAATTATTTCTAAAATATATTTTTCGAACTTTCATTTTGAAAAATACATCAAAGTTGGCTCTGACGAATTAAAACAATACTTGCTAAATTTATCTTTAGTTTTACTAGTGTACGTTAGATGTCTCAGATTTATACAGAAAAATACGAAAAAAATTGTTTAATCACAAAATTATGACACGTTCTTAATATTTTGAGAATTTGTTTTGCTTTTCCTACAATTTTTGAACTCAAATTTCCCCAGGTGGCAATTTTTGGTACGATTTTACAAAATGTTTACTGCCATCTATGTAATGTATATTGACTTAATGGACACGATTTGAAGTAAGCTTTTTTTTTTTAATTTGACCAGAATGCTGTTGTTATGAACTTTTTTTTATATTTTGGTTTAAATAAATCAATTATATAATAAAAAAATGAAAACGATTTACTGAAACGATATTCATATATGTCGAAATTCAAACATTTATGAAAATATTTCAGAAATCATAATTAAGAATTTATAACGTTTTCATTGACAAATTTGCCTTAAGAAAAAAAGTGATTTCCCATATGTTTTATGTGTTTTACTATGGAAATTTTGATTTTTTCGTCGTTTCTAATTCCCTTAAAAAAGCTTCGTTTTTTAGATTATGGCTTGTATGATCAAGGTTGCTTTGATATTTTAGACATCGTCATACATTTTAGCAAATAATATAAAAATAATGATAATGTAAATGTTATTTTATTCATTCCATTCTCTCTTCCATTTGTATTTTTAAGTTAAAATATAACATAGAATTGTAAACAATTTACTTTTTTGAAAAATGAATTTGGCCACTTTTAAAATAAACGGTCCAAATAATCCTGTTCTACTCTAGTTTGTTATGCGTAGGAGATATCTAAGTTTTCCAAATACATAACAAAAAAAAGTTATAGATTGGAATAATTTCTGAACCACTGAAGCTAAAACTTAAACTTAGAAGTAAGCTTTTTTCAATCTCTTTCAGAAAATATGACACTGCTCCTGTTCAGGATTGACCAACTTTTATTAGACGCACCTCCTAGATCTAAGAAGAAAAAATTTTAAATTTTTGTTTTCGCAATAGCCCAAAACTAAATATAATGTGATAAAGAGAATTTATGTCAAATATTTTCCATTCCATTTATTCCAATTCTTTTACTAAAATTACGGGTAGAATATTTCGAGGTCTCGTGATCAATATTTTATGTTTTCTTTGAAATAAACCAATCAAAACCTGCAAATCGCAGTTGAAAATCCCCATCCAACCGATAAGAAAATTTCAAAAAACTGGATTACTGATAAAAAGAATAAACAATTCGAATAATACATGAAATGTTCCACTTTATTTTCTAATTTCTACTTTTCTGATTTCTACTAATCAATCGTTCTGGAAATATTTTTAAAATTTTCCGATTATCATTGCACTAGAAATGCCTCAAAAATTTGGTTTTGTATGTATAGTACATATTTTAAACAATTTCAGATAATGACCTTCAGAATTTTAAACTAATAAAAAGTTTAATATTTATGTTTAATAAATAATACTAAAAAACATGTACATTTTGTATATTTGCACTGTAATAATAAGTAATGTGTTAGGGAAGAGTATTCTGCTTTTCTGCTTATCGTATTCTGCTCGTCAAACCCTTTCATTTGATACCCGTGTCAAGGAGGGTGTGGAGAAACAGGTGATCCGTTACCTTGGGGCTGGCACCCTATTATATTTATTATGACGTCACTCACATTATCGTGTTCAAAGAAAATAGTAATCTGTTATCTTGCGGCTGTGGCCATTTCGAGCATATTACAATATTGAGTATACTATATTGTATTGTTACCAGAACTAAAGGTGTATGTAAAATTTCAGCTCAAAGGGGAAGTGGAATTATAAAATGTTGATCACACAAACAACAAACCAAAAAACAAGTTAAATTAAAAAATAAGCGTGGTAAGTAACGTGGTAAAAAGACATTCAAGTATTTGATCAACCAACTACCCTAAAACAAGTGCGCTAGATTCTGATGAAATGACATGTTTTTGTGACAATTTTTGATGTAAAAACATCTTTAGCGCCAGGAGTAAGTAAAAAATTGTATAGAACTCGGGTTATGGAAATAAAAGTGACGAGCAAAAAATATTGCTGGTATGTGTGAATATCGACAAGGACAAAAAATAAATAAAACGTAAAATCAATGCAAAATCTACGCATACCCATGCAATATACAACATCATCCGGCATTTCAAACACATCGTGAGCCGAATACAAAAAAAAATCGCCTACTTTAATTAATTTTGTTGTGAAAATATCTGCTATATATGCTCGCAGCAGCAGAAAATTACATACGAGCAAAAGGGCCACAAATTATGCTTGTGTAGTGTAAAAAAATTAAATAGAAATAGCTACTAGCTGTGAAAATTGTACGTAAACATTGATACATAATAAAATAATAATTTTAAAATTGTTTAATCGGTTCGGTATGATTTCTTATTAGTATTGCTCATGCTGTGCAAACTCACGAGTTTGGTTATGGGGGTTTCGCGCTACTGCCTTTCCAATTGCAATTATTTTACGACCAACAATGCGCCCAAATGTGATCAGTGGTAAAGCGATGCGATTTTTCATTGTTCAGCGAGTTTGCCGTGACCATTTATTACTATGTAATCTTGAACAAGATTGCTGTGTATGAGTAATGGTATATTTTAAAGCGTACATGGCAGGTTTAGGTGATTAACTTAACAGAACTGTATTTTGCTCAAGCTCAATTAATGATAGTAAGGTTCGTCCTCCAAATTCAAAATAGTAGAATAACTTGACTTTTTCAACCAAAAATGTAACTTAGTTTAAATACGGAGCGAACACATCCGCCTTTATGGAGGGGTTTCTGAGCCTTATCGAAATGGCTTGAAATGATTTAATATATATTTATATACTATTATTCGGTGAACTCGCTCGTTGTTTTTTTTATTAGAACCAAGAAACAATCCTTAATAAACAATTTCAATTTTTAGTAACAACGTTTGTTCGCAAAATTTTAGTAAGGTTTCAAAAAAATGCCATTTATCACTTGATCAGTATCTGTAGCCCCAGCTGGTTCTGATGAACATTGTTTTAATGAAGAATACCATTTAAAAGACATACAACTATAGTACTTAAATATTGTTCTAAGGTACATTTTGTCCCTTCGGTCAACAAGTGTGGACTCTGAATGAGCAGGTTTGTTAGAAACGAAATTTAGATGCAGATTGAGCGACAATGTATTAAATATAATGTACCTCTTGCGAGCATACTTTGATCAGCAGACTTATGTTCATTTGATGGATTCCCATGTCAAGAGGGTCGTAAAAGAAATTTAGTCCGCCATCTTAGCGCGTTCGCCATCTTGGGAATCCGCCATATTGAATTTAGAATAACGTCACGTATAGTGCTTGGCAAACCCTTTCATTTGATACCCATGTCATGGAGGTGGTTAAGGAAATATAGTCCGCAATCTTGGGGCGTCCGCCATATTAGATGTAGCTTATCGTATTATACTCGTCAAACCCTTTCATTTGATACCCATTTCAAGGATGTTGTGGAGAAAGAGATAATTCGTTATCTTGGAGCGGCCGCCGTATTGGATTTATTATGATGTAACTCACCTTATCGTTTTCTACTCGTCAAGTCCTTTCATTTGATACCCATATCAAAGGGGCTGTAAAGAAAAAAAAGATAATCCGCCATCTTGAGACGGCGGATATTTTGAACATATGTATTACAATATTGAGTAGAGATGAAACGAGGAGAGATGATGAGGTATCTGCACCAGTTGTGAGACAAGCATGTATGAGAATACATATTTATTGCTGGAAAGCGAGGAATGAAAATAACTCATTTAGAAATCATATCGGCATTTTTAAATAGATCACTCACAGGAAGAAATATACATGAAACAGCCTCATGGTCTCATGGATTTATAACACCAAAATCAGGGAACAAGTATAAGTTAAACAAGAGTTTATATGGATTAAAACAAGCTGTTGAATCATGGAATGACTTAATTCATTCAATATTATCAAGTGATGGTTTTAATCAAAGTCGTGCGGGTCCTTGTTTGTACCACAAGAACTTAAATAATGTGTCGGGTTATATTTTAGTGTATGTTGATGATCTGTTAATTGCTAGTAAGAATCAATCAATTACACTACCCTGCAAAATTTTCCCCTGGACAATGAATAGTTGTCTCTGAAATAGTTTTTCACCCTGGACAATGAATAGTTGTCTCTGAAATAGTTTTTCACGCTGGACCCGAATCCGGGCTCAGAATTGCTCTATCACGTCAGGTTTTTGAGATATTCTAACCTAAAGGTGCAAAAAACAGTGTTTTTTGACATATTTGTGGTTATGTAGCAATGCAGTTTTTACATTTTTATCAATGCCATGTATGGGATCTAATTGTACAAGTCTTTCTCTTTCAAATTCCGTGGAATTTGCTCAAATATCATTTTTTTTCGCCGAGATATCGCATTTTCAAATTTGCATATTCGTGAATTTTTCTGTATACAAACACTACACTGCAAAATTTTAAAAATTTGGTGCCACTTGACAATGAATAGTTGTTTCCGAAATATTTTTTTAGGCTGAATCCGAATCTGGGCTCTGAATTGCTCTATCACGTCAGGTTTATGAGATATTCTAACCTAAAAGTGCATATATACCGTAGGTATAAAAGGTAGTGTATTATACAATATCAAATAAATTATAATACCCTATAAAGGTCATAATGACACTTTTCCATAGTAAACTTGCGGTCAATGATAATGGCAGATTTATCGATAATGCAGTATTATTTAATTCGTGAAAACATAGTTCGGGATAACTTCTAAAGATGTCAGCTTTAACAATTTTTAATTTTTGGTAAATAAATCAAAAATAAAATTAATTTCTTTTATAATTCATGTCTAGTTGTAAGTTTTATTCGTGTTTTTTGCTTTTTTTATATTTTTGTTTCGATACAACAAAAAAAAATTTAAAAAAACTACTAGTGCCATCTTAAGATTTAGTCTATCTATCGCCGTTTTTTGACAGCGAATACCTTTATAGGTATTATAATTTATTTGTACAATATACCGACAAATTCACGAACATGCAATTTTGAAAATGCGATATCTCGGCGAAAAAAATACATATTTGAGCAAACTCAAAGGCATTTGAAAGAAGAAGACTTGTACTATAAGATCCCATACATGAACTTTTGAAGAAAAAAAAATCGTGGTGCTAGATAACCTCAAACATGTCAAAAACAGTGTTTTTTGCACATTTAGGTTAGAATATCTCATAAACCTAACGTGATAGAGCAATTCGGAGGTCAGATTCGGATTCAGCGTAAAAAATTACTTCGGAAACATCTATTCATTGTCAAGTGGCACCAAATTTTTAAAATTTTGCAGGGTAGTGTTATTAATCCTTAATGAACGAAAAGCCTCGCTGAGAGGACAAAACAATTATGCCATAGAAAACAAAAGGCCTCTATAAGAGGACATGTGAAATAGGGCATAGAGATAAACCGGTTTTCGAACAAACTGGACATGCTATTTGACATGCGCCTTGGAAAATGGATCCTGTAATGATTTTTGGGTGAATTTTTGGAATATGACCAATTAGGATGGAACTTAGGTATTCCTTAACCGTTTTCGAAGAAATTTAACATGTGCGTTGCAAATGGGATTTTAAAATTAGTTTTGGATAAAGTTCTGGAATATGGCTATCTAGGATGGAACTTGGCTATTCCTCAACCGATTTTAGTGAAATTGGGCATGCGAGATGGAAATGGAATTCTAAAATGATTTTTGGATAAAGTTTTGGAACACGACCAACTAGGATGGAACTTGGCTATTTCTTAACCGATTATGATGCAGTTCGACAAGTGCGTTGAAAATGGGATTCTACAATAATTTTGAGGTTCTGGAATATGGCCAACTAGGATGGAACTTGGCTATTTCATACCCGATTTCAGTGAAATTTAAAATGTGTGCGTTGGAAATGGGATTCTAAAATGGTTTCTGGATAAAGTTCTCCAATATGGCCAACTATAATGAAATTTCACTATTCCTTAACCGATTTTAGTGAAATTTGGTATGTATGCGCGATGGAAATGGCATTCTAAAAGGATGGTTGGATAAATTTCTGGAATATGAGCGGTTAGGATAGGACGAGAAGAAAGAAGTTTCACTCAAGGTACACAAGTTGTTATTCACTTTTTCTTGTTTTCTCTTGATTGTGATTAAAATTACCGGCAGATTCATAATGAATATATCAATATGAGAAACCTCAACCGCTGCCATATTCACAAAAACATCATCAGACAATATCATAAAAGCTACTGTCTGTTGAATTTTCTGTAAACTAGGCAGGTGTCGAGGTTTTCTACTATGAGCCAGATCGAAAATCGGTAAAGAAATAACCAATTTACATCCTAATTGGCTATATTCTAGTACTGTTTGTAGAGATTATCGAATTTCAGTATAAACAAATGAATAGTCAAGATTCATACAAATTTGCCAAATTCCAGAACTTCATCTCAATATTATTTTAGAATCCCATCTCCGTTGTGCCTGTCGAGTTTCATTGTAAATTTCACTAAAAATCGGTTCAGGAGTATCGAACGCTCTGTCAACAGCTCAAAATGGGTGCAATGAGTACCTAGGTAGGTAATTAATAAATAGTGATATGGCTAAGGATCAGTTTGTGTCTAAGCTGGTCTACTTGGAACGCCACCTTAACCTTCTAAAACACAAACACGTATTCGTCAGTATTTAAATGACACAAACACATTTTAGTAATTTTGAAGGTAGAACTGCTAACTTACGTAAAAATGTGGACTGGATCGTCAAATTAGATTCCAAAGTCGTTATTGTACCACATCAACACTCTAGTTTTAAGTTACATAAATAAAATTTAGTCCATTTGGAGTTAGGACCGTCACATTACATAATGGCAAACCTAATTCCAAAATTATTAAAATGCGTTTGTATCACTTAAATACTGATGTGACGTAATTGTTATTCCACAAAAAGTCATACAATTTAAAAGTTGTTTGTGTTTTAGTAAGTCATTAAACAAATTATGATTCCGCAGTGGCCCTAACAGATAATTTCAATATACTTACAGTATACCTACACATCCAACATCTTTAAAAAATTTAAAGTAAAACATTTTTTTAATTTAATTTTTTGAAACTAATACTTTGCATGTACGAACACAACTTGCACTTTCTCTACAAAAATAAATAATAAAATTATATTAAATTAAAACAATAACATACATTATTAAATAAAACGAGACAAAAACATAAATTCGTATTATTAATTATTTTTATCAAGCCAAGAAGAAATATTGTCTGAATTCTGCTCCAACCAATTAATATTATTGATAACTTTTTCTAACGCTTGTATCCGTGCCGTGGTACCTGCACCTGCATCTGGATATTTCGCAAAGAACGCATTCATCTCATCTAATTTAACTTGTGTTACAAAACGTGATGTAATCGTGGATACCATACGACCGAGGTAGCGTTCATTTAACGTGAAACGTTCCACTAAATATTCCATTCATTTCGAACGAAATCCCATACTAATGGTTCACCAATTCTATTGGCTGCAATATTTTCGAGGCAAGTGAAATAATCTTGCCCACGAATAACAGTTGTTTCAGTCTTTGCAAAATGCAGTAACTTATATAAAATTAAGGGGTCTTTAATGGCTGATAACGCATACATAAGTTTTTGTTTTTCTTGAGCATCTTCTTCATCCACATACAGTTGCCACATTTTTTCCCATGTTTCCGAATCGCCAACTTCAGCTAAACCGTAATAGTAGACAACATTTCGAATATCAGGATGTGGGCGGGGATCTGGCTTTTTGATCCATGAATCAAATTTTGTACCAGCTGTTTCTAAACATGCTTTGTGGCCCATTTGGCACGCCAATTCTAACACAGTTGTAAGCAATCTACTGTAATATAAAAGATTTCCAATCTCAATTATTTTTAATTTTTTAATATAAAAACAAATATTAACAAACTTTTTTAAATGGTTTTCTTCACTAATGTCAACATCCCAACCAACATATTCATAGGCGGCATCAATGATGGTTTGCGAATATTTCTAAAATAAAATCCGTCAATGCTGTATTCATGAATATTAGAAAAAAAATTAATTTTACTGGAATTTGTCATATACAGTTGTGAAATATACCAAATTATTGATTTTACTGAATTTTGATGAAGCTGTGGCCCACGGAATATAAGCCATATCTTTGGACAAAAATTTTGTCAATTCTAGTGCAATGTCAAAAGATAACATCTGTGCTTCAGCTAAACTGAACGCGTCATCAATTAACTGAGCGCGATCAGTTGAAGAAAATGAATCTACATTGTCGACTAATGCTTTTGTAAAATTATTCCACCAGCCAAGTGTGGTCTTCTTCTACAGTTATCTCAGTTATGTTGCATCTAATGGTAGTACAGGCTGAAGATCATCAACTATAAATTGGCCGGGCATACCAAACGATGGATACATATTATCAATACATTTGTACTCCATATAGCTTGCGAAACCTTTATTCAGCCATAATTCATTCCAACATGCCATTGTAACCAAATTGCCAAACCACATGTGAGCCAATTCATGGGCTACCACAGCAGCAACCCGTTGGAGATTTACTGTTGAACTAAAATCTGGATCGTATAAAAGAGACGTTTCCCGATAGGTGACAAGTCCCCAATGTTCCATAGCACCGGATACCTGGTATAGCAGCCATATCTGTAATAAACAATAAAATTTAATTTAAATTATAATGTCTTAATTTACACAATTCTTACCTAATTTTGGTAAAGAATATTTTATTTCTAAATATTGCAAATAATATTCTATTCTATTGCTTTAGCAACAGTCTGACCGGCGAACTGTATTTTATTTATTTGCGCGGGTGTAGCGAATACTCGCATATAGAAATTTTCTCCAATTCCATGTGAATCAATCTCAAATCTTTCCGAAATAAAATCGGAAACAATAAAACAAGCCAGATAGGTGCTCATCGGTACGCTAGTATGGAATTTCGTGATTGTTAAACTGGGATTATCTGGATGTTCAACTTCAGTATCAACTTCCATGTTAGAAAGTGAATGATAACCATCGTCTTTAGGACGCACTATGCTCACCTGGAACTCGGCTTTCATAGCTGGTTCGTCGAAACATGGGAAAGCTTGGCGTGCATAGGTTGGTTCAAATTTAAATGTAGCAATTTTTCTGTAAAGAGTAATATTACGTAGATTAATAAATCAGTGAACCCCGCTGATTTATATTCGTATAAAATTAGTGAACCTATAGCGTAAATCCGTAAATGAAATACACACAACTAATTCTCTTGGCAAATCTGCACAGAGTCAGGGCTACGTAGCCTTACCAATTAAATCATGTACAAGAATGAAAAATTTAATTAATTGAATGAAATTTATTGTAAAAAAAATAAAATATGTATTCGAAAATATTTACGTGAAAAATGGCCTTGAGTAACCTTCATAGATATAATCAATGCACTCTGCAAACTGATTCACGATCTATGAGTTTTTGACCTATCTACAAAGTTGCATTTAAAACTTCTTTTCAAGTATAAGCCGCTCTTATCTCAATAATGTTATGTTTCTATTTACCATAATTTATAATTTGTTGATTGATAAGAATAAATAATAAGTGGATCGTTATCACTTATCATTATCAATTTACGTTAAAAATATCACATTAACCCGTAAAGAGCGTTGTGCGGTCCGTGCGGCCGCTCTACTTTTTAAAAAATCAAATTATCCCCACTCCGTTTAATTTTTTCCTGAAATTTTTAGTATCTTTCTAATCGAAATTTTTAGTATTGTTCTAATTGAATAAAAAATAATTAATATAAAATTGCGGCCCGCTGAAACGCACCACTCTTTTCAGTAATATTTTCCACGACGCACTTTACGGGAAATAATTAAGAATTTGCAAATAAAATTAGTAAAAAAATTTTAAGTAACCTTGTTTGATTTGTCTGCTTATCGAGATATGTGCTTCCGTAAAATCCCACAATCCGATCGGCTAAGCTTCCATTAAATTCCAAGTCCAACAAATAATCCCCAATATCCAAATTTTTATCCACCTCTGTTACCCAATACTCATATTCCGGATAATCGAATGCCTGTTTTATATTAACACTTTGTTCTAGTTCTATGCTTTCTTCGATTTTAATTAATTTAAACAATTTTGTAGCGCTTATCGTTAATTTTTTAGCATGAATTGGTATAAATGAAATTGGCTTCTGGATCTCGAGCCGAATCCGTACATTACCAGTGTAAGTGCTTTCATTCAAGTTAGGATGCAAATAAAGCTTATAATTTTCAGGATGTATTTCACTCGGTAAACGATATGTTAATTTATCAACTATATTTGATAATTTCTTATTAAACTTGGCTAAATTCTTCATATTGGTACTGCGATGACGAGTGTCATTCACAGATGAAATATATAAAGGATATTTAACCTCACTTTTCGTATTTTGTTGATGGTACCACTATCATTTAATTTAAATTTTTTTATCAAATTTATTTGTTTCTCATCGAATTTATATTTATTATCAAACTTTATACTTTTATCACTGTTATTGGCTAAATGGCTAATCTTAAAGCTTTCACAATACCTGAATTATTTAGCGGACCAAGATTTATATTTCGAGCTAACCGGGACGATAAATTATTGTCATGCAACAAACTATTTCCAATAAATACTTAAATACTAAGATACTTATTAAAAATACACACAAAGTGATTAAAAACACGCATGTTATTATGTAGGTTGGAAGAGTTACACTATATTCGTTTGCTTCTTTCTGTTTTTTCTTTTCGATAGATGCTAGTGAAATTGAGTGTCCACCGACTAAAGATGGCACTGATGTATCGATTTTCTGTTGATTTTTGAATGATGTATTTTTGTTTAATTAATTATAAATACATTCGTCACTTGTAACGATTTATTTTGCACGTAATTAAATTTTCTAAATAAATATATGTAAGTTAATTTTTATTATTAGTATTGAATCAAACAAAGATTTCAAATAAGTTATGCAACAAGAAGCAATATTTTATTCTACTGTACTATACTATTGTACATATCTAATTGGAATTTTATAACAGTTTTAAAATTGAACAAAAGTGATTTAAAATTTGACAGTTTACTATTATTTTAGTTATTTATAAATGTAATGTTTCACATAATTTTGCGCATTGTGTTTTATGTAATTGTAAAACTAGGACTTTGTAAATACTTTTTTCTGTTGTGATATATACATACATAATTAAAAATTATGATATTTTAAATTTCTATCTACCTAATTAAATCTTAAATCAAAGATAGCGATGCCGGCAAATGATCTTTAGCATTGGCTACCTACAATTGAGAAGTAGTGTCGACCCTGCCCTTCAAGTAACAAGTATTGTAACAGGTGCTGTTGATTCCAAGTAGGTAATGTTTTTTTTACCGTTTTATAACCATTACTTATGTATTTGTATGTAACATTCTAGCCGATATTTATTATAAAAAATTCGAGATGGGCACAGTCGGCTACACGGCCGTAGGTGTTTTGCGTGACAATGTTTATAATCGGTGAGAGAAGTGACGCTGTATATGTTTATTAAAATAAATTGATGCATGATAAGAGAAGTACGATACAAAGCGCAGGGTCTCAGCGGTGATGTACCGGGCACCGGTAGAAACACATCCGTAGTGCTCTCAATCATTGTAAATCGATATTTTATAGTTTTAATTTTAACTAAAATTTATGTGGAGATTAATTATTTTAATTTAAAATAAATTTTGTGCCACAGTTTCTTTATACACAAATTGACACTAGAATCGCTCCAATCAGATGAGCCGTTCTCTCGCTACAGAGGTGAGCGATGCGGCAATGCTTATGTGTAAGACGTTATCACGTTAAAAGAAAAGTCTGACATGACAATCCGAATATTATACAGACTTTCTTACGTTTATGACTTATTCCGATTCCAACTAATATTTATAATGAAATCGAAATAAAGTCGTGATAGTAAAGCCTTCAATTCAGTGGATTCAATATTATAAAGGATCTGTTCGTTAATTCGCAAGCTGTGGAGCAGTATACATTTATTTTATTTTCTCACCAATAGAAAATAAATTAAAGGAAGCAAGGAAAATATAAAATAGAGTTTTTTATTAGATGCCGTTTAACATTTCCAAATCGATCCTTCGTTTAGTTTCCATTTCACAAGCAAAAAAATTGACATATTCTGTATAGTGTATTTTGTGAATAATAGATAAATTTAAAATTCGTGGTGAAATTCATTATCTTTATTTGAAAGGCATATTAGCAAACGTTATCAAAAAGGATGTGGATCTAACTTTGGGTAGTGTCCACATTATCCTATGAAATTGTCGGCTTTTTAATCGGTGAATTTAAACGTGATCGCACAATTGGTTTTGATGATGAATCCAAAACAGATGACAACACCAGAAATGGTTGAAAAAATCCATAATATTGTGTTGAGTAATCGTAAAGTGAAGTTGAGTGAGATTGTTGACATTTGTAAATATTTCAAAAGAACGTATAGAAAATATCTGGCATGGACGTTACTATCGATGAAAAATGGGAACGAGTAACAATTTCACTGCAATTTTCACACTGAGAGAAATGATTCGTTGGCATGAGGTTGCGAGAAAATACTTTCCATTGCGATGAACGAATTGTAGTTGCTACAACATAATTTCGGTAGCACCAATTGACTTGAGATTGGTACAAACAAACTACGGTAGCCACTAATGCACAGATAGTTGCAACAACTTCGTTTCCAAATCTTCAACTCCGTTGATGCTAATTTCCTAGATATTCGTTGTCAGAACCGAATGAGCCTAATAGTTTTTAAAGTATCAACCTCGTTTCAGTTGCCACAAACGTAATTTTGTTACACCAATTAAACGAGGCTTTTGTGACAACTGCGAACAAAACTAACTGACGAATGCTGTTGCGAGAACAATATTTTAGTTCAATGTAATCATATCATTCTGTCGTTGTACCAAAATATCAAAGTGTAATTATTTATTTTGGAATTCCGTTGCTACAACTAAATATTATAATCGTATTTAGAATATGTCATGTTTAAATAATACAAAATGAAGAGGGTGTTATATGAGGAGAGGGTAGATTCACTATTTGAAAAAATTACAAAATGATTTGTGGTTATTTTATAAACATGAACACCACATGAATAATATAAATTGTTTTATAATGTACGCGATATACTGACACCTAATCAATGGCGGATCGAAAACTGCATATAACAAAAATAGCAAACAATTTGTGTAAATCAAAGTATCCTGGAAAACTTTTATTGAACTTTACAAGCAATTTAGATTTTTTGATTCCCCGAACAAACGCAATAGTTTCCTTGCGTTTCAAAAACAATTTTTTTATGACGAATTGTAAAAAAATCTAAAGGAATTCCAATGACACTATGATATACAATTATTGTTTCTCATTTTTTTTATATGTAGTTTTCGATTTATATGAAATTCTATCTTAATCTAGTTGCGATGACCGAATTGGTGTCGGGACAACTAACTTATCGATTAGTCCAAACGAATTGCGTTTGTGGCAAACTCTACCGCAATCATGATAAACGAATTTCATGTTGGCATAAATACACACGCGAATATAATTCGCTAAGTCAGTACGTTCTGCTTGCTATTTAAGGTATTAAGCGAGAATTGTATTTTTGTAGTTTGGTCGTAGCTACTTGATGAGTAGGTTGTACTTTTGAGTACGAAACCGAACTACCAATATAATTGAACTAAAGTAAAGGAGGGTTCTCATTTTTGAGAGTCGATACATTTACATATATTGACTCTGTGGTAAAATAAAGAGTGGGGGAAGGATATTTCTACTTTTTTCTTAATAAAACTAATTTGGTTAAATGAACTGGCAACAATCCTATTCGGTTGTGTCAACTACTTCCGATTATGTAGTAACCGAAATAGGATTGCACTAACCGTGCAAAGAAAGTTGCTTTAATAACCAAGTCTGTTATTATAACCGATCAGTGGTCACGACAACTATAATTTGTAATATTCCTAAACCAATATTCGATTAATTCAACCGACTGATCGATAAGCTCAACCAATGATCGGTTGTAATACAATATATTTCGTTCTTCATACAAGCTAATTCCTTTAGGCTAACTAAAAAGGGTTAGTTACAACTTCTTTTTCAGTTCTGATAAACAATAAAAAGAGGTTGTCGTAAAGTTTAATTAAAATGTATACAGGACCGAATAATTCGGTAGGGCAATTGATTCGGTTGTCGCAAACGCTTAGTTCTCTGGGTGAGAAGAAAAAATGTTGGATAATCGTTGAATGAAGTGTATTGAGTTAAAAGGAGATTATACTGAAGACGAAGACTAAATAAAACATTTTCAAATTCGGTGTGCTACAACAATGCTTAGTGAAAACTTCATAATGACATTATATTTGTAACCATTGATGGCTCGCCATTTTGTCGTTAAATTTGTTTGGCATCACGAACATAGAATAAACAAACCTTTGAAAAGAGCTAACAGGTTCCTTTCTAATTCTAAACATTTGTGGTAAACAAACCACTACAGATTAATGCGAAGAACATATTGAGACCGATTTCTAATTACCAAAAAACAATATTTTTGAACTAAATACGAGTATACTGTGCCGAAAAAAACGCAACAGTGAAATTTTTCTAAAAAATAAATGTCGGATTAAAACATTTTTTTTGCTTTTAATTTAAGGAAATTTGGTCTGCTTTCCGATACTGGGATTCCAATTTAATTTTTTTGCCTTTTTATGACTATTTTGTGAGTAAAATAAAAGTTTTCTAAACGAGAAAATGAGAGATTAATAAAAGGCGCAACTAATAAAAACTATTTTACACTCAAATTAATTTTGTAAATGGGTTTCTATAAACATAATTAGTTTTTTTAATCTTGGAGTTTGCATAATTTTAGTGTATTTTGTAATTTTTAATTTTGTTTTTTTTATGTACCCCGTACAATGTACATAATATAGTAAACTACATATATGTGATTTTTAAGATTTAGATTTGAAAGCTAAACCTTAGATTTTTTTTTTTTTGTTATAAATTTAACTTATAAAATTGTTTAAGCTGAATTATGAAAACATGGTTTGAATTTAGACCAATTGGTAAGTTTGAATAATGATTGAAATATATGTATCCAAATGTAAATAAAAGTTTATTTATGATAATATGTAATTGGATTATTTAAACGCTATAAAGCATAACATGGTTAATTAATGCGATATAATAAATTGTATGGTGAACTATAAACATATTTGATTAATCCCTGTTTTACGTAAAATGTATCATTGATATGTACATATATAAGTATGTATGTACTATAAATTAATAAAGCTTCAAAGTTATTTTGAAAAATCGAAATCATTTTGAATAGGGATTACGGTACGAGTACGCGAACTTACGAAAGCGAAACATTTAACAACCTGGCGTCATTGTATGTACATATTTATTTTAATAACATTTTGAACTACAATTCAAAATATTAGTAATTATATTTCCGTGGAACTTCCAGAACTTAAAAATTTGATTTGAGAAACTGCATACATATAAATACAGGGGTTATTTCAATTTGTGAATTCGATTCGAACGTATTCGATTTTTCGAAGTATAAGATTCGTATTTGATTTAAATAAGAAACGAACGAATCTGATTCAATTCAAATAAGAATCCAACACTTCGAAGACTCGAATTTTTTCGAATTGAATTTTTAAATACCCAAATTAATCCCACAATGGTAACATTTATGAAACACATAAGCAATTCGTAATGATATTTCGACAAGAGTGAAAAATACGTTTATTTAAGTTAAGTCGTCTTGCTGCAAAATGTTCAGTTTCAGTTAAAAGCCATTATTACTTCGGTCTAAAAAGACCAAAGTATTGAAATCCTGTCAAAAATGACGAAAAATTTGATTGGTCCGAAACCACTTTTCTCGACGTTTTGAAAGTCCCTGAGTCTGAAAAAGCAAAAATAAAAATGTCCGTCCGTCTGTCTGGATGTCTGTACCAGTGGTATCTCGAGAACGGCTTGTCCGATTTGGAATATTTTATCGCCAATCTGTTTCTATGGTCAAGGCGGAGATTTGAAGAGCTTTTGGAGACTGTACGTCAAGAGGGTAGGGTACCTGCCATACGAATTGACACAAAATACCTGGTTTTACGATTTTTTTATATATTCTGGTTTGATTATTGAATTGGGCAGTGAATTGGAAATTGATTTGCAGGTTAGGGGTCAATTTGGGGGTTGAGTTGAAGTTGAGTATGGGTTAGATTAGGAAGTAGTGGGTAGTTAACAAATTTTTTATATGAAGGAATTTACCTATTTATCAACCGATTATTATGAAATTTGACTTGTGCGTTGGAAATGGGATTCTAAAATGATTTTTAGATGAAGTTCTATAATATACTCAAGTATGATTGAACTTGCCCATTTCTCAATCGATTATTATGAAATTCGACATGTGTATTGGAAATGGGATTCTAAAATGTTTTTTGGATGAAGCTCTGCGATTCTAAAATGATTTCTGGATGAAGTTCTGGAATATGGCCAAGTATGATGGAACTTGCCTATTTCTCAACCGATTATGTTGAAATTCGACATGTGTGTTGGAAATGGGATGCTAACAGGTTTTTTGAATGAGGTTCTGGAATATGGCAAAGTATGATGGAAATTGGAAATGGGGATCTAAAATGAGTTTTGGATGAAGTTTTAGAATATGGCCAAGTAGGATGAAACTTGGCTATTCCTTAACCGATTATAATGAAATTTGATATGTGTATGGAAATGGAAATATTTGATATGTGTCGAATATGGTCAAGTAGGATGGAACTTGGCTATTCCTTACCCGACTATTATGAAATTTGGCATGTGCGTTGTAAATGGGATTCTAAAATGATGTTTGGATGAAGTTCTGGAATATGGTCAACGGTTAGAAGTATGAGTATAATTTTGTATACTACTCTAGGTATAAAGTTCTAGAATACGATTTTTCGTGTTAAATTGGATGCCTGCACACATGTTACTGAAACTGTTGACCTGTTTGGCCGTTGTTGTATAAGTAAATATATGTTGTTTAAAATAGAAATCAATACTGTCAAAACTGCCACACCAACTTTATGACACAGTTAAATGCTAGACCATTGATGATACCAAAGGCCGAAGTTCTGATCACCTCGTGAGGTTTCAGCCCTTTATATTTTATTGTTATTATTAATCCCCCAATTAAATATTTTTCTAATTTTCGATTTTAAATTGTATCTATGTTCCGAAGGAAGTCCTCTTTTAAATTGTATCTGTATTCTGTTCATTATAGAAAGTAGCGTAACAACAAAAACTTTATCTTTTACAAGAGAATGTAAGTTGAAATGATCAGTTTTTCAATTTGTATCCCCTAAATCGGAAAATTTGCACATTGCACAATATGGTAAAAATCACTTGGTAAAAAGGATGGATTTCATGCACTTAATAGTTAAAATCTAAAACCAAATGCTCGGTTTTAGAATCAATAGCTGACTTTGTGGTTGGGAGTTTAATATATAATAATATATTTAATATAACTCTTATGTATATTTCTGTTCGGAATATTTAGAATTTAGACGATTTCGTTCTTGGCCTTTTTATAAAATTAATTGTAAAATGTTTTATCACTGTGGGTTCACTGGGGAGTTTATCTCAAAAATTTTACAAGTTGAGAGACTTAATACCCTTCTAAGGGAATTTTTTTAATTTATGTTAAACGAAGTTACTTATAGTCTTCCAAAATGAAGTTAAATTGACCATTTATTGTACATAAATAACTAAGAGTTAAACGCGCTAATTGCCTCGGAATTGTTCCAGCTTGATTTGGAATAATAATAATAAATATATATGATTGAATAGAAAACCTATGACCACATTCCTAAGTATACACGTATAATGTGGCTGGTTAAGCTGACTTAGACCGTTTTTGCATTGAAATGCACGATTTATGATTGCCATTAACGCCATTAACACAAATATGAAACAGCGTGGCTTAGTCCGTTATTGCAATGAAGGCCTCAATTATAAATTTAATAAAATGATAAAAATATTGTATAGTGCACATTTAGCACATACTAGTTCTTAAATATAGCAATTCGTCTTCTAGTTATTAGATCTTGAGGTTGTTAAATCTAATCAACTAATCACTTAATCTAAATCAGATTCAACGAATTAATTTAATCATAATTTATTGATTAAACCTTGGAACCATATACTTGATTTAGAGATACAAATAATTAAAATTAGGAAGTTGTGTTATAATTAAATAAAAAAAAAAATGTTTTATGGAAAATAAAATGATTTGCTTCTTGTGCTTGACACTTAAAAATTTATAAGCATCTAATCAATAAATAATTCAAAAATAACTAAACAAAACACAAACATTCGCACGTTAAAATAATTAAAATTGACCACTTTCAAAATTATCACTTCGTAAAATCACAACAAATTATATATTTTATTATACATATCACAGCGTTTTAACTTGAAATCTGCATAAATCATTAAAATGATATAAAATATAATTAAAGCTAGCAAACACTAATCAGAAAAATGTGATTTTTCTTCAATTTTGTTTTTTTGTTTTAAATTTATTGTGAATTTTTCAAAATTCCAAATAAGACTGAAATTTAAGTCTTTCAAATAAAAATTATTTGTCTTTTTTTTGCTGTTTTACTTTTATAAACAATAATACAATATGTATGTATACATATAAGCATGTATATAACCACTTTTCCAACACCAATGATAAAATGTGTATAGTTTTTTTTATGAATTAAGTTTAATAAACATAAAACCATTTAAATCGTAATTTATGTCCAACAATGATTGTTTTTTGCACTATAACTAAATATGTAAATGTTTTTTTAAATTAGTGGAAAGGTTAATCAGATTGTAAGATGTAAACCAGGCTTGTTCAAGACAAATGAGTATTTTTGACAAAATTTCACAATAAATAGAGCAATGATAGTTTAATTAAGTAGCATTTGTCACTCTGGAATAAGTGTGAGGGCCGCCATAATAGTTATTCCACCTTCTGTGGCTCTGGATAAAAAAATAATTATTGTATTGTCCAGCTGTAAGTAATTAAACATAATTAATAAAGGGTTGGTAATCTGTAAGTAATTAAAACATAATTAATAAAGAATTTTTTAAAACATAACTTCATTTCTTTGCCTATTTTCTGAAGTTCCCCATAAATAATTAAAGGCACAGATAATAATTACTTCAACATTTCCAGATAACGTTAAAAAAAAATTTCTCTCGATTTACATTATGTCAAAATAAAAAGTAAACGTATTTTTATTTTTGCTAATTAAGCTTTTGGGGCCAATATTTTGGATACAAAATGTAAATTAACACAATGCTACAATTGTTTTTAAGCTAACTTTTGCAAAATAAATAACCAACCTTCACGCCAATTTTTTAATCGATTATTAATCTCTAATTATTCCAAAATTTAACAAATTCGTTATACAATTCAAGCAAATAGCATAAACATCGGGTTTAAGTCAAACATGTAAAGTTTTATTTTACAACTTATATAACTTATAAATAAACTAAAACATTCATAACAAACTTTCCTCCATCTAGCTTACATATCATCAGCACTGTCAAGTTTTATTGTTTTATTTATTAATTTTCTGTTTTGCTTTTATATAGCCTTGGATGAAAACTGTAAGATTATTCAACTCTAAATGATTCTGTGATTTTACCTATTTCTGTTTTTTTTTATAAATACTGTACGAGACAAATACGAAGTTCAAACAGCTTAAAACGTTGAAACTCCTGAAATTTTAAAATATGTGTTCATATACATAAGTAGCAATTTTCATAATTAAAGGAATTTTGGTTTCCTTAAGTACATAAATGTAAACATGATTGATTGTGTCTGTAGAGGTTAGAATTCTTAATCTCAGCATTGTAATCTAACCATTTTATATATTAAATCTAATATAAATTACCTACCGTTAAAATATAGTATTTAACATTTAAAGAAATTTATCATCTGTTTTCACTTTCTTGTAGACATTTCTTGGTGGCTCATATTATCGAAGCAGTGAAAAATAAGTGGATTATTATGTAATCCCTAAATAGGTATGTCCGGGTCTGGCCACGATAATCCGCTGTGTTGAATAATCTTGTGTTTTTTTTTATATTATTATTCGGAAGCGGTGAAATAAAAAAAAATAATAATGAAATAAATAATTAGAAATAAAATTAAAAACAAATCAAAAATGCAGTAAAACAAATATACTTTTCATTTCACTTTCTATTATGCTTAGTTATTTCTGTTGGAGCCATTTAATTGATGCCTTGTGATATTGGTGTTACGTATCATGAGATTGCATTCATAAAATAGTTATTTTTGTATCAAGGTTTTTCTTTTTATGGGGGATTATAGCATGAAGTAAAGCCGCGATTCACTCGAGATGTTTAGACTCGGGATTCTTATTCGTGTGCAACACTACCTCCCTGTTGTAGGACTGAGCGGTCCAAGAGCGATCAATGATCACATGTCCCCATATTTCATAAAAAAAGAACGAACAAAATGCGATCATTGTAATTTACTACCATGTAAACACATTTAAAAAGCCGAACATTTCGTTTGTTTTGCTTTATACTTCTGTTTCATGTTTTGAACGTGCCATCTCAAACAAAATTGCTCGATTGCTCACGCAAAGTATAACTGGGCCAGTTGTACGATTGAGTGCTCCAACAGCGCTAATTTAGCGATCACCGTGATCGCTCAATTTGACCTCACCGTGAGCATCACTTTACACCATATTTCGTCTAAAAAATAACGAATACCGACGGAATATATGGTGCAGTAGTATTTGTAAACGGTTAGTTTAAGAAATTGTTTGATAGATGGTGCTGTTATGTCGGTAAGGTAGATATGGTGTAAAGTGATCAAATAAATTATAATACCCTATAAAGGCAAATAAATTATAATACCCTATAAAGGACATCATGACACTTTTCCATAGTAAACTTGCGGTCAATGATATTGGCAGATTTATCGATAATGCAGTATTATTTAATACGTGAAAACATAGTTCGGGATAACTTCTAAAGATGTCAGCTTTAACAATTTTTAATTTTTGGTAAATAAATCAAAAATAAAATTAATTTTTTTTATAATTCATGTCTAGTTGTAAGTTTTATTCGTGTTTTTTGCTTTTGTTTATATTTTTGTTTCGATACAACAAAAAAAAAAATTTAAAAAAACTACTAGTGCCATCTTAAGATTTAATCTATCTATCGCCGTTTTTTGACAGCGAAGACCTTTATAGGTATTATAATTTATTTGTATAAAGGTCTTCGCTGTCAAAAACGGCGATAGATAGATTAAATCTTAAGATGGCACTAGTAGTTTTTTTTAAATTTTTTTTTTGTTGTATCGAAACAAAAATATAAACAAAAGCAAAAAACACGAATAAAACTTACAACTAGACATGAATTATAAAAAAAATTAATTTTATTTTTGATTTATTTACCAAAAATTAAAAATTGTTAAAGCTGACATCTTTAGAAGTTATCCCGAACTATGTTTTCACGTATTAAATAATACTGCATTATCGATAAATCTGCCAATATCATTGACCGCAAGTTTACTATGGAAAAGTGTCATGATGTCCTTTATAGGGTATTATAATTTATTTGAAAGTGATGCTCACGGTGAGGTTAAATTGAGCGATCACGGTACGGTGATCGCTAAATTAGCGCTGTTGGAGCACTCAATCGTACAACTGGGAAACCCCCACATGGCACTCGGATAAGTTATTTTGGATTAAAATAATTCTTTTATTCCGTAAATAAATATTTTTTTTTGATTATATTTTTTTAAAAAGCAAAAATAAAATTCATTCATATCAACATATATGAATTAAACATAATACCTATAATATCTACACATAGCATATTTTATATCTAAAATAAAAAAGCTTGTATTAAATTCTACACACGGCACCGTTTCACCGTTGATTTATTTTTTCAAACAAAAAATTAAATTTTATCAAACACTAAATGCATTTTTATTAAAATATACAATAGGTACTTATGTACATAATTTAGATTTAATATTTAATTATTAATTAAAAGTATGAATTATTTTTGTATTACACTGCACTTTTTAAAAATTTTCTTGTACACACGTAATAAGTATACTTCCATTCCACATCAAAGTAAAATCTAGAATGATAAAATCTTGGAAAACAAAAAATGAAATACAAAACAGAAGATCGATCATTAGTTCCGCTAGTTGACATCAGGTGCTTTACCATTTATATTTTCTCACACATTTAAAAAAACCGAATATTTTATTTTATAATTTTATACATCCGTCTCATTTTTTTATATGCCATCTCATACAAAAAACTTCGGTCGATCATGCAAAGTACAACTGGGAAAGAGCTTGGCAATTTTTATTCGGGAAAGTGTATCCAGTACGAAATAAAAAAAATAAAAATATAAACAAAAAATATTTTTCCGGAAAAAATTAACTTTTCCAGAAAATATTTTCCCGCAATTACTTCGGTCTAAAAAGACCAAAGTATTGAAATCCTGTCAAAAATGACGAAAAATTTGGATGGTCCAAAACCATTTTACTCGACATTTTGAAAGTCCCTGAGTCTGAAAAAGCAAAAAAAAAAATGTCCGTCCATCTGTCTGGATGTCTGGACGTCTGGATGTCTGTACCAGTGGTATCTCGAGAATGGCTTCTCCGATTTTAAATTTTTTTTCGCCAATCTGTTTCTATGGTCAAGGCGGAGATTTGAAAAGCTTTTGGAGACTGTACGTCAAGAGGGTGGGGTACCTGCCATACGAATTGACCGAAAATACCTGGTTTTATAAATATTTATAATTTTTTTTATATAATATGCTGGTTTGATTATCGAATTGGGTATTTAATTGGGAATTGATTTGAAGGTTGAAAGAAGGTTGAAGGAAGGGGTCAATTTGCGGGTTGAGTTGAAGTTGAGTTGGAGTTGGATTAGGATGTAGTGAGTATGTTAAGTTTTCATCGTCCTATAATTATTTAATTTATTGTATTCTATTTAAAATGCTTTTTGAGTTTGTTAAATTTAATTTATATTTATATTATCTAATTGTTCTAGATTTAGAATTTTTATTGTTATGTAAATTACCTAGGCCTGTCGGTTTTTTACGCAGTCACAAATATGATTGCGTTACATATTTTTGGTTGCTTTTTCCGGCTGTGGGCAAATTAATCACCGTGTACTATATTTTGTTAATCGCTTTACTCTCTTTAAAATTACGTCTCTCAAATCTTGTACCTATGTATATAATTATTCTATTTTTAACGATTAGATGTGCAGTTCAATATTGGTGTCCGGCTTGATCACATTAAAAAATTAAGTCTCGGTGGTTAATTTATGATAAAGAAAAAATTGAAAATTTGTGTTTTAATTATTTTATTTGCAAGCTCCTCGACAATAGTGGTTTAGTGTTTTATCAAAGCAACCTTGATTATACAAGCCATAATCTAAAAAACGAAGCTTTTATAAGGGAATTAGAAACGAGGAAAAAACCAAAATTTCCATAGTAAAACACATAAAACATATGGGAAATCACTTTTTTTCCTAAGACAAATTTGTAAATGAAAACGTTGCAAATTCTTAATTATGGTTTCTAAAATATTTTCATAAATGTTTGAATTTCAACATATATAAATCTCGTTTAAGTAAATCGTTTTTATTTTCTTGTAATAATTGATTTATTTAAACCAAAATATAAAAAAAAGTTCATAACAATAGCTTTCTGGTCAATTTAAAAAGAAAAGCTTACTACAAGTCGTGTGCATTAAGTCAATATACATAGATGGCAGTGGGTAGTAAACATTTTGAAAAATCATAGCAAAAATTGCCACCTGGGGAAATTTGAGTTCAAAATTTGTAGGAAAAGCAAAACAAATTCAGAAAATACTAAGAACGAGTCATAACAGAGCCTTCTAGACTAGAGTATAGAGCCATAATCATTATGACCTATTTTTTCGAAGCTTTTTTAGTGGTATAACTTTTCACTAATTTTCATAGGAATCCATAGTAAAAATGGTGTTTTTTAGCTTCAAGTTTTTCAATGAAAACAGCAAAAATGTACGTATGTGAAGTTAGCCCGAAAAAAAGCATTTTCATCCCGAAAAATTAATGTGTCCACGCTAAATTCAATATAAAAAGCCTTTTAGCACGAAAAATCATAGAAATGTAATAAAATTTCACTCTATCCCGATAAAAAAAAAATATTTATCTGAAACAAGATTTTAAGTCATGATTTTTTCAGACATTCTTATTTTAAAATCTGATACAAATAAAAGCCTATCAACAACAAAATAATGAAAAAACGACTCATAAAAACCATCCCGATAAAAATTAAGTTTATATCTGAAAACACATTTTTTCGTTCTTTCTAGGTGCATCTCAATCAATACGTTATTCAAGCAATTTATCAAAAACTATGTTACATAATATAAGTTCTTATAGCACAGAAACACACTACAAAAAAAGGTTATTTTAAAGAACTTTACACGTATTATACATTTTAAGAGAATTAAAAATATAATATACGAACTTATAAAGATATATTTTTGTTCACAGACGTTGACAGATATATCGGAATAAGACATTTACTTAGATGAGCCTTCATTAATAAGCACCTAACCCGTCATTACCATACGATGGAGATGAGGGTAATTTCTAGGCCACTTTTGGTTTTGTATTTGAGCGAAATCAAAGAAAATCTCTCAAACTTCAAAATTTTATATTTCTGTTCACCGAGGTTGACAGATATATCGGAATAAGACATTTGCTTAGATGAGCCTTCATTAATAAGCACCTAACCCGTCATTACCATACGATGGAGATGAGAGTCATTTCTAGGCCACCTTCGATTTTGTGTTTGAGCGAAATCAAAGAAAATCTCTCATACTTCAAAATTTTATATTTCTGTTCACAGAGGTTGACAGATATATCGGAATAAGACATTTGCTTAGATGAGCCTTCAATAATAAGCACCTAACCCGTCATTACCATACGATGGGGATGAGGGTAATTTCTAGGCCACTTTTGGTTTTGTATTTGAGCGAAATCAAAGAAAATCTCTCAAACTTCAAAATTTTATATTTCTGTTCACCGAGGTTGACAGATATATCGGAATAAGACATTTGCTTAGATGAGCCTTCATTAATAAGCACCTAACCCGTCATTACCATACGATGGCGATGAGAGTCATTTCTAGGCCACCTTCGATTTTGTGTTTGAGCGAAATCAAAGAAAATCTCTCAAACTTCAAAATTTTATATTTCTGTTCACAGAGGTTGACAGATATATCGGAATAAGACATTTGCTTAGATGAGCCTTCATTAATAAGCACCTAACCCGTCATTACCATACGATGGGGATGAGGGTCATTTCTAGGCCACTTTTGGTTTTGTATTTGAGCGAAATCAAAGAAAATCTCTCAAACTTCAAAATTTTATATTTCTGTTCACAGAGGTTGACAGATATATCGGAATAAGACATTTGCTTAGATGAGCCTTCAATAATAAGCACCTAACCCGTCATTACCATACGATGGGGATGAGGGTAATTTCTAGGCCACTTTTGGTTTTGTATTTGAGCGAAATCAAAGAAAATCTCTCAAACTTCAAAATTTTATATTTCTGTTCACCGAGGTTGACAGATATATCGGAATAAGACATTTGCTTAGATGAGCCTTCATTAATAAGCACCTAACCCGTCATTACCATACGATGGCGATGAGAGTCATTTCTAGGCCACCTTCGATTTTGTGTTTGAGCGAAATCAAAGAAAATCTCTCATACTTCATATAGTGCTCCGATTTAAATGATTCTTACCTCTAAAAATATTTTTTTAAACCTGTCATAGTTGATCAAAAAGGCGTTAGAATGGCTCGATCAGTTTAACCGATTTCATAGAAAATTCAGTTTTCAAAGAAAATTGCCAGGGTTTTTACGAAAATCAGTACTACCAAATCTAATATCTGATTTAAATGATTCTTACCTCTAAAAATAGGTTTTGAAACCTGTCAAAGTTGATAAAAAAAGACGTTAGAATGGCTCGATCAGTTTAACCAATTTCATAGAAAATTCAGTTTTCAAAGAAAATTGCCAGGGTTTTTACGAAAATCAGTACTACCAAATCTAATATCTGCATTTTATGCATGTATAGTGCTCCGATTTAAATGATTCTTACCTCTAACAATAGGTTTTGAAACCTGTCATAGTTGATCAAAAAGACGTTAGAATGGCTCGATCAGTTTAACCAATTTCATAGAAAATTCAGTTTTCAAAGAAAATTGCCAGGGTTTTTACGAAAATCAGTACTACCAAATCTAATATCTGATTTAAATGATTCTTACCTCTAAAAATAGGTTTTGAAACCTGTCAAAGTTGATAAAAAAAGACGTTAGAATGGCTCGATCAGTTTAACCAATTTCATAGAAAATTCAGTTTTCAAAGAAAATTGCCAGGGTTTTTACGAAAATCAGTACTACCAAATCTAATATCTGCATTTTATGCATGTATAGTGCTCCGATTTAAATGATTCTTACCTCTAACAATAGGTTTTGAAACCTGTCATAGTTGATCAAAAAGACGTTAGAATGGCTCGATCAGTTTAACCAATTTCATAGAAAATTCAGTTTTCAAAGAAAATTGCCAGGGTTTTTACGAAAATCAGTACTACCAAATCTAATATCTGCATTTTATGCATGTATAGTGCTCCGATTTAAATGATTCTTACCTCTAACAATAGGTTTTGAAACCTGTCATAGTTGATCAAAAAGACGTTAGAATGGCTCGATCAGTTTAACCAATTTCATAGAAAATTCAGTTTTCAAAGAAAATTGCCAGGGTTTTTACGAAAATCAGTACTACCAAATCTAATATCTGCATTTTATGCATGTATAGTGCTCCGATTTAAATGATTCTTACCTCTAACAATAGGTTTTGAAACCTGTCATAGTTGATCAAAAAGACGTTAGAATGGCTCGATCAGTTTAACCAATTTCATAGAAAATTCAGTTTTCAAAGAAAATTGCCAGGGTTTTTACGAAAATCAGTACTACCAAATCTAATATCTGCATTTTATGCATGTATAGTGCTCCGATTTAAATGATTCTTACCTCTAACAATAGGTTTTGAAACCTGTCATAGTTGATCAAAAAGACGTTAGAATGGCTCGATCAGTTTAACCAATTTCATAGAAAATTCAGTTTTCAAAGAAAATTGCCAGGGTTTTTACGAAAATCAGTACTACCAAATCTAATATCTGCATTTTATGCATGTATAGTGCTCCGATTTAAATGATTCTTACCTCTAACAATAGGTTTTGAAACCTGTCATAGTTGATCAAAAAGACGTTAGAATGGCTCGATCAGTTTAACCAATTTCATAGAAAATTCAGTTTTCAAAGAAAATTGCCAGGGTTTTTACGAAAATCAGTACTACCAAATCTAATATCTGCATTTTATGCATGTTATAGTGCTCCGATTTAAATGATTCTTACCTCTAAAAATAGGTTTTGAAACCTGTCATAGTTGATCAAAAAGGCGTTAGAATGGCTCGATCAGTTTGACCAATTTCATAGAAAATTCAGTTTTCAAAGAAAATTGCCAGGGTTTTTACGAAAATCAGTACTACCAAATCTAATATCTGCATTTTATGCATGTTATAGTGCTCCGATTTAAATGATTCTTACCTCTAAAAATAGGTTTTGAAACCTGTCATAGTTGATCAAAAAGGCGTTAGAATGGCTCGATCAGTTTGACCAATTTCATAGAAAATTCAGTTTTCAAAGAAAATTGCCAGGGTTTTTACGAAAATCAGTACTACCAAATCTAACATCTGCATTTTATGCATGTTATAGTGCTCCGATTTAAATGATTCTTACCTCTAAAAATAGGTTTTGAAACCTGTCATAGTTGATCAAAAAGGCGTTAGAATTGCTCGATCAGTTTGACCAATTTCATAGAAAATTCAGTTTTCAAAGAAAATTGCCATGGTTTTTACGAAAATCAGTACTACCAAATCTAATATCTGCATTTTATGCATGTTATAGTGCTCCGATTTAAATGATTCTTACCTCTAAAAATAGGTTTTGAAACCTGTCATAGTTGATCAAAAAGGCGTTAGAATGGCTCGATCAGTTTGACCAATTTCATAGAAAATTCAGTTTTCAAAGAAAATTGCCAGGGTTTTTACGAAAATCAGTACTACCAAATCTAATATCTGCATTTTATGCATGTTATAGTGCTCCGATTTAAATGATTCTTACCTCTAAAAATAGGTTTTGAAACCTGTCATAGTTGATCAAAAAGGCGTTAGAATGGCTCGATCAGTTTGACCAATTTCATAGAAAATTCAGTTTTCAAAGAAAATTGCCAGGGTTTTTACGAAAATCAGTACTACCAAATCTAATATCTGCATTTTATGCATGTTATAGTGCTCCGATTTAAATGATTCTTACCTCTAAAAATAGGTTTTGAAACCTGTCATAGTTGATCAAAAAGGCGTTAGAATGGCTCGATCAGTTTGACCAATTTCATAGAAAATTCAGTTTTCAAAGAAAATTGCCAGGGTTTTTACGAAAATCAGTACTACCAAATCTAATATCTGCATTTTATGCATGTTATAGTGCTCCGATTTAAATGATTCTTACCTCTAAAAATAGGTTTTGAAACCTGTCATAGTTGATCAAAAAGGCGTTAGAATGGCTCGATCAGTTTGACCAATTTCATAGAAAATTCAGTTTTCAAAGAAAATTGCCAGGGTTTTTACGAAAATCAGTACTACCAAATCTAATATCTGCATTTTATGCATGTATAGTGCTCCGTTTTAAATGATTCTTACCTCTAAAAATAGGTTTTGAAACCTGTCATAGTTGATCAAAAAGGCGTTAGAATGGCTCGATCAGTTTGACCAATTTCATAGAAAATTCAGTTTTCAAAGAAAATTGCCAGGGTTTTTACGAAAATCAGTACTACCAAATCTAATATCTGCATTTTATGCATGTTATAGTGCTCCGATTTAAATGATTCTTACCTCTAAAAATAGGTTTTGAAACCTGTCATAGTTGATCAAAAAGGCGTTAGAATGGCTCGATCAGTTTGACCAATTTCATAGAAAATTCAGTTTTCAAAGAAAATTGCCAGGGTTTTTACGAAAATCAGTACTACCAAATCTAATATCCGATTTATTTTGCTTGAAGAATGTCAAGGAGAAAGCAAATGTCAATAGTTTTAAAAAAAACTTTTTATATATAAATACGAAATCACAAAAATATGGAAAAATCACAAATAACACGAGAAACGATACGTACAGTACAAAGTCTGAATTAGTATTAAAACAAAGAGGAAAAAAATATTCCTTTTATACTTTCGAAATTTGTTTTTAATTTTTCGTTTAAAAATGATTGGTCAGTAAAATTGCCATAATTTTTAGTTTAATATTCGATAAAACTTCATTTTAAAGATAACAGCACTCGTAGTTTTTAATGAGTGAATCTTTTATTCAATAAACATTATTATTACCGTTATATCGTCCACCTCTGTGAACAAAAATATAAAATTTTGAAGTTTGAGAAATTTTCTTTGATTTCGCTCAAATACAAAACCAAAAGTGGCTTAGAAATTACCCTCATCCCCAGCGTATGGTAATGACGGGTTAGGTGCTTATTAATGAAGGCTCATCTAAGCAAATGTCTTATTCCGATATATCTGTCAACCTCTGTGAACAGAAATATAAAATTTTGAAGTTTGAGAGATTTTCTTTGATTTCGCTCAAACACAAAATCGAAGGTGGCCTAGAAATTACCCTCATCCCCATCGTATGGTAATGACGGGTTAGGTGCTTATTAATGAAGGCTCATCTAAGCAAATGTCTTATTCCGATATATCTGTCAACCTCTGTGAACAGAAATATAAAATTTTGAAGTTTGAAAGATTTTCTTTGATTTCGCTCAAACACAAAATCGAAGGTGGCCTAGAAATGACTCTCATCTCCATCGTATGGTAATGACGGGTTAGGTGCTTATTAATGAAGGCTCATCTAAGTAAATATCTTATTCCGATATATCTGTCAACCTCTGTGAACAGAAATATAAAATTTTGAAGTATGAGATATTTTCTTTGATTTCGCTCAAACACAAAATCGAAGGTGGCCTAGAAATGACTCTCATCTCCATCGTATGGTAATGACGGGTTAGATGCTTATTAATGAAGGCTCATCTAAGCAAATGTCTTATTTCGATATATCTGTCAACCTCTGTGAACAGAAATATAAAATTTTGAAGTTTGAGAGATTTTCTTTGATTTCGCTCAAATACAAAACCAAAAGTGGCCTAGAAATTACCCTCATCCCCATCGTATGGTAATGACGGGTTAGGTGCTTATTAATGAAGGCTCATCTAAGCAAATGTCTTATTCCGATATATCTGTCAACCTCTATGAACAGAAATATAAAATTTTGAAGTATGAGAGATTTTCTTTGATTTCGCTCAAACACAAAATCGAAGGTGGCCTAGAAATGACTCTCATCTCCATCGTATGGTAATGACGGGTTAGGTGCTTATTAATGAAGGCTCATCTAAGTAAATGTCTTATTCATATATATCTTTTATCCTCTGTGAACAGAAATATAAAATTTTGAAGTTTGAGAGATTTTCTTTGATTTCGCTCAAACACAAAATCGAAGGTGGCCTAGAAATGACTCTCATCTCCATCGTATGGTAATGACGGGTTAGATGCTTATTAATGAAGGCTCATCTAAGCAAATGTCTTATTTCGATATATCTGTCAACCTCTGTGAACAGAAATATAAAATTTTGAAGTTTGAGAGATTTTCTTTGATTTCGCTCAAACACAAAACCAAAAGTGGCCTAGAAATTACCCTCATCCCCATCGTATGGTAATGACGGGTTAGGTGCTTATTAATGAAGGCTCATCTAAGCAAATGTCTTATTCCGATATATCTGTCAACCTCTATGAACAGAAATATAAAATTTTGAAGTATGAGAGATTTTCTTTGATTTCGCTCAAACACAAAATCGAAGGTGGCCTAGAAATGACTCTCATCTCCATCGTATGGTAATGACGGGTTAGGTGCTTATTAATGAAGGCTCATCTAAGCAAATGTCTTATTCCGATATATCTGTCAACCTCTGTGAACAGAAATATAAAATTTTGAAGTTTGAGAGATTTTCTTTGATTTCGCTCAAATACAAAACCAAAAGTGGCCTAGAAATTACCCTCATCCCCATCGTATGGTAATGACGGGTTAGGTGCTTATTATTGAAGGCTCATCTAAGCAAATGTCTTATTCCGATATATCTGTCAACCTCTGTGAACAGAAATATAAAATTTTGAAGTATGGGAGATTTTCCTTGATTTCGCTCAAACACAAAATCGAAGGTGGCCTAGAAATGACTCTCATCCCCATCGTATGGTAATGACGGGTTAGGTGCTTATTAATGAAGGCTCATCTAAGCAAATGTCTTATTCCGATATATCTGTCAACCTCTGTGAACAGAAATATAAAATTTTGAAGTTTGAGAGATTTTCTTTGATTTCGCTCAAACACAAAACCAAAAGTGGCCTAGAAATTACCCTCATCCCCATCGTATGGTAATGACGGGTTAGGTGCTTATTAATGAAGGCTCATCTAAGTAAATGTCTTATTCTGATATATCTGTTACCCTCTGTGAACAGAAATATAAAATTTTGAAGTTTGAGAGATTTTCTTTGATTTCGCTCAAACACAAAACCGAAGGTGGCCTAGAAATGACCCTCATCCCCATCGTATGGTAATGACGGGTTAGGTGCTTATTAATGAAGGCTCATCTAAGTAAATGTCTTATTCCGATATATCTGTCAACCTCTGTGAACAGAAATATAAAATTTTGAAGTATGAGAGATTTTCTTTGATTTCGCTCAAACACAAAATCGAAGGTGGCCTAGAAATGACTCTCATCTCCATCGTATGGTAATGACGGGTTAGATGCTTATTAATGAAGACTCATCTAAGCAAATGTCTTATTTCGATATATCTGTCAACCTCTGTGAACAGAAATATAAAATTTTGAAGTTTGAGAGATTTTCTTTGATTTCGCTCAAATACAAAACCAAAAGTGGCCTAGAAATTACCCTCATCCCCATCGTATGGTAATGACGGGTTAGGTGCTTATTAATGAAGGCTCATCTAAGCAAATGTCTTATTCCGATATATCTGTCAACCTCTATGAACAGAAATATAAAATTTTGAAGTATGAGAGATTTTCTTTGATTTCGCTCAAACACAAAATCGAAGGTGGCCTAGAAATGACTCTCATCTCCATCGTATGGTAATGACGGGTTAGGTGCTTATTAATGAAGGCTCATCTAAGCAAATGTCTTATTCCGATATATCTGTCAACCTCTGTGAACAGAAATATAAAATTTTGAAGTTTGAGAGATTTTCTTTGATTTCGCTCAAATACAAAACCAAAAGTGGCCTAGAAATTACCCTCATCCCCATCGTATGGTAATGACGGGTTAGGTGCTTATTATTGAAGGCTCATCTAAGCAAATGTCTTATTTCGATATATCTGTCAACCTCTGTGAACAGAAATATAAAATTTTGAAGTATGGGAGATTTTCCTTGATTTCGCTCAAACACAAAATCGAAGGTGGCCTAGAAATGACTCTCATCCCCATCGTATGGTAATGACGGGTTAGGTGCTTATTAATGAAGGCTCATCTAAGCAAATGTCTTATTCCGATATATCTGTCAACCTCTGTGAACAGAAATATAAAATTTTGAAGTTTGAGAGATTTTCTTTGATTTCGCTCAAACACAAAACCAAAAGTGGCCTAGAAATTACCCTCATCCCCATCGTATGGTAATGACGGGTTAGGTGCTTATTAATGAAGGTTCATCTAAGTAAATGTCTTATTCCGATATAACTGTCAACGTCTGTGAACAGAAATATAAAATTTTGAAGTTTGAGAGATTTTCTTTGATTTCGCTCAAATACAAAACCAAAAGTGGCCTAGAAATTACCCTCATCCCCATCGTATGGTAATGACGGGTTAGGTGCTTATTAATGAAGGCTCATCTAAGCAAATTTCTTATTCCGATATATCTGTCAACCTCTGTGAACAGAAATATAAAATTTTGAAGTATGGGAGATTTTCCTTGATTTCGCTCAAACACAAAATCGAAGGTGGCCTAGAAATGACTCTCATCCCCATCGTATGGTAATGACGGGTTAGGTGCTTATTAATGAAGGCTCATCTAAGCAAATGTCTTATTCCGATATATCTGTCAACCTCTGTGAACAGAAATATAAAATTTTGAAGTTTGAGAGATTTTCTTTGATTTCGCTCAAACACAAAACCAAAAGTGGCCTAGAAATTACCCTCATCCCCATCGTATGGTAATGACGGGTTAGGTGCTTATTAATGAAGGCTCATCTAAGCAAATGTCTTATTCCGATATATCTGTCAACCTCTATGAACAGAAATATAAAATTTTGAAGTTTGAGAGATTTTCTTTGATTTCGCTCAAATACAAAATCGAAGGTGGCCTAGAAATGACTCTCATCTCCATCGTATGGTAATGACGGGTTAGGTGCTTATTAATGAAGGCTCATCTAAGCAAATGTCTTATTCCGATATATCTGTCAACCTCTGTGAACAGAAATATAAAATTTTGAAGTTTGAGAGATTTTCTTTGATTTCGCTCAGACACAAAATCGAAGGTGGCCTAGAAATGACTCTCATCCCCATCGTATGGTAATGACGGGTTAGGTGCTTATTAATGAAGGCTCATCTAAGCAAATGTCTTATTCCGATATATCTGTCAACCTCTGTGAACAGAAATATAAAATTTTGAAGTATGGGAGATTTTCCTTGTTTTCGCACAGACACAAAATCGAAGGTGGCCTAGAAATGACTCTCATCCCCATCGTATGGTAATGACGGGTTAGGTGCTTATTAATGAAGGCTCATCTAAGCAAATGTCTTATTCCGATATATCTGTCAACCTCTGTGAACAGAAATATAAAATTTTGAAGTTTGAGAGATTTTCTTTGATTTCGCTCAAACACAAAACCAAAAGTGGCCTAGAAATTACCCTCATCCCCATCGTATGGTAATGACGGGTTAGGTGCTTATTAATGAAGGTTCATCTAAGTAAATGTCTTATTCCGATATAACTGTCAACGTCTGTGAACAAAAATATAAAATTTTGAAGTTTGAGAGATTTTCTTTGATTTCGCTCAAATACAAAACCAAAAGTGGCCTAGAAATTACCCTCATCCCCATCGTATGGTAATGACGGGTTAGGTGCTTATTAATGAAGGCTCATCTAAGCAAATGTCTTATTCCGATATATCTGTCAACCTCTGTGAACAGAAATATAAAATTTTGAAGTATGAGAGATTTTCCTTGATTTCGCTCAGACACAAAATCGAAGGTGGCCTAGAAATGACTCTCATCCCCATCGTATGGTAATGACGGGTTAGGTGCTTATTAATGAAGGCTCATCTAAGCAAATGTCTTATTCCGATATATCTGTCAACCTCTGTGAACAGAAATATAAAATTTTGAAGTTTGAGAGATTTTCTTTGATTTCGCTCAAACACAAAACCAAAAGTGGCCTAGAAATTACCCTCATCCCCATCGTATGGTAATGACGGGTTAGGTGCTTATTAATGAAGGCTCATCTAAGCAAATGTCTTATTCCGATATATCTGTCAACCTCTATGAACAGAAATATAAAATTTTGAAGTATGAGAGATTTTCTTTGATTTCGCTCAAACACAAAATCGAAGGTGGCCTAGAAATGACTCTCATCTCCATCGTATGGTAATGACGGGTTAGGTGCTTATTAATGAAGGCTCATCTAAGCAAATGTCTTATTCCGATATATCTGTCAACCTCTGTGAACAGAAATATAAAATTTTGAAATTTGAGAGATTTTCTTTGATTTCGCTCAAACACAAAACCAAAAGTGGCCTAGAAATTACCCTCATCCCCATCGTATGGTAATGACGGGTTAGGTGCTTATTAATGAAGGTTCATCTAAGTAAATGTCTTATTCCGATATAACTGTCAACGTCTGTGAACAAAAATATAAAATTTTGAAGTATGGGAGATTTTCCTTGATTTCGCTCAAACACAAAATCGAAGGTGGCCTAGAAATGACTCTCATCCCCATCGTATGGTAATGACGGGTTAGGTGCTTATTAATGAAGGCTCATCTAAGCAAATGTCTTATTCCGATATATCTGTCAACCTCTGTGAACAGAAATATAAAATTTTGAAGTTTGAGAGATTTTCTTTGATTTCGCTCAAACACAAAACCAAAAGTGGCCTAGAAATTACCCTCATCCCCATCGTATGGTAATGACGGGTTAGGTGCTTATTAATGAAGGTTCATCTAAGTAAATGTCTTATTCCGATATAACTGTCAACGTCTGTGAACAAAAATATAAAATTTTGAAGTTTGAGAGATTTTCTTTGATTTCGCTCAAATACAAAACCAAAAGTGGCCTAGAAATTACCCTCATCCCCATCGTATGGTAATGACGGGTTAGGTGCTTATTATTGAAGGCTCATCTAAGCAAATGTCTTATTCCGATATATCTGTCAACCTCTGTGAACAGAAATATAAAATTTTGAAGTATGGGAGATTTTCCTTGATTTCGCTCAAACACAAAATCGAAGGTGGCCTAGAAATGACTCTCATCCCCATCGTATGGTAATGACGGGTTAGGTGCTTATTAATGAAGGCTCATCTAAGCAAATGTCTTATTCCGATATATCTGTCAACCTCTGTGAACAGAAATATAAAATTTTGAAGTTTGAGAGATTTTCTTTGATTTCGCTCAAATACAAAACCAAAAGTGGCCTAGAAATTACCCTCATCCCCATCGTATGGTAATGACGGGTTAGGTGCTTATTAATGAAGGTTCATCTAAGTAAATGTCTTATTCCGATATAACTGTCAACCTCTGTGAACAGAAATATAAAATTTTGAAATTTGAGAGATTTTCTTTGATTTCGCTCAAATACAAAACCAAAAGTGGCCTAGAAATTACCCTCATCCCCATCGTATGGTAATGACGGGTTAGGTGCTTATTAATGAAGGCTCATCTAAGCAAATGTCTTATTCCGATATATCTGTCAACCTCTGTGAACAGAAATATAAAATTTTGAAGTATGGGAGATTTTCCTTGATTTCGCTCAGACACAAAATCGAAGGTGGCCTAGAAATGACTCTCATCCCCATCGTATGGTAATGACGGGTTAGGTGCTTATTAATGAAGGCTCATCTAAGCAAATGTCTTATTCCGATATATCTGTCAACCTCTATGAACAGAAATATAAAATTTTGAAGTATGAGAGATTTTCTTTGATTTCGCTCAAACACAAAATCGAAGGTGGCCTAGAAATGACTCTCATCTCCATCGTATGGTAATGACGAGTTAGGTGCTTATTAATGAAGGCTCATCTAAGCAAATGTCTTATTCCGATATATCTGTCAACCTCTGTGAACAGAAATATAAAATTTTGAAATTTGAGAGATTTTCTTTGATTTCGCTCAAACACAAAACCAAAAGTGGCCTAGAAATTACCCTCATCCCCATCGTATGGTAATGACGGGTTAGGTGCTTATTAATGAAGGTTCATCTAAGTAAATGTCTTATTCCGATATAACTGTCAACGTCTGTGAACAAAAATATAAAATTTTGAAGTATGGGAGATTTTCCTTGATTTCGCTCAAACACAAAATCGAAGGTGGCCTAGAAATGACTCTCATCCCCATCGTATGGTAATGACGGGTTAGGTGCTTATTAATGAAGGCTCATCTAAGCAAATGTCTTATTCCGATATAACTGTCAACGTCTGTGAACAAAAATATAAAATTTTGAAGTTTGAGAGATTTTCTTTGATTTCGCTCAAATACAAAACCAAAAGTGGCCTAGAAATTACCCTCATCCCCATCGTATGGTAATGACGGGTTAGGTGCTTATTAATGAAGGCTCATCTAAGCAAATGTCTTATTCCGATATATCTGTCAACCTCTGTGAACAGAAATATAAAATTTTGAAGTATGGGAGATTTTCCTTGATTTCGCTCAGACACAAAATCGAAGGTGGCCTAGAAATGACTCTCATCCCCATCGTATGGTAATGACGGGTTAGGTGCTTATTAATGAAGGCTCATCTAAGCAAATGTCTTATTCCGATATATCTGTCAACCTCTGTGAACAGAAATATAAAATTTTGAAGTTTGAGAGATTTTCTTTGATTTCGCTCAAACACAAAACCAAAAGTGGCCTAGAAATTACCCTCATCCCCATCGTATGGTAATGGCGGGTTAGGTGCTTATTAATGAAGGCTCATCTAAGCAAATGTCTTATTCCGATATATCTGTCAACCTCTATGAACAGAAATATAAAATTTTGAAGTATGAGAGATTTTCTTTGATTTCGCTCAAACACAAAATCGAAGGTGGCCTAGAAATGACTCTCATCTCCATCGTATGGTAATGACGGGTTAGGTGCTTATTAATGAAGGCTCATCTAAGCAAATGTCTTATTCCGATATATCTGTCAACCTCTGTGAACAGAAATATAAAATTTTGAAATTTGAGAGATTTTCTTTGACTTCGCTCAAACACAAAACCAAAAGTGGCCTAGAAATTACCCTCATCCCCATCGTATGGTAATGACGGGTTAGGTGCTTATTAATGAAGGTTCATCTAAGTAAATGTCTTATTCCGATATAACTGTCAACGTCTGTGAACAAAAATATAAAATTTTGAAGTATGGGAGATTTTCCTTGATTTCGCTCAAACACAAAATCGAAGGTGGCCTAGAAATGACTCTCATCCCCATCGTATGGTAATGACGGGTTAGGTGCTTATTAATGAAGGCTCATCTAAGCAAATGTCTTATTCCGATATATCTGTCAACCTCCGTGAACAGAAATATAAAATTTTGAAGTTTGAGAGATTTTCTTTGATTTCGCTCAAACACAAAACCAAAAGTGGCCTAGAAATTACCCTCATCCCCATCGTATGGTAATGACGGGTTGGGTGCTTATTAATGAAGGTTCATCTAAGTAAATGTCTTATTCCGATATAACTGTCAACGTCTGTGAACAAAAATATATCTTTATAAGTTCGTATATTATATTTTTAATTCTCTTAAAATGTATAATACGTGTAAAGTTCTTTAAAATAACCTTTTTTTGTAGTGTGTTTCTGTGCTATAAGAACTTATATTATGTAACATAGTTTTTGATAAATTGCTTGAATAACGTATTGATTGAGATGCACCTAGAAAGAACGAAAAAATGTGTTTTCAGATATAAACTTAATTTTTATCGGGATGGTTTTTATGAGTCGTTTTTTCATTATTTTGTTGTTGATAGGCTTTTATTTGTATCAGATTTTAAAATAAGAATGTCTGAAAAAATCATGACTTAAAATCTTGTTTCAGATAAATATTTTTTTTTCTCGGGATAGAGTGAAATTTTATTACATTTCTATGATTTTTCGTGCTAAAAGGCTTTTTATATTAAATTTAGCGTGGACACATTAATTTTTCGGGATGAAAATGCTTTTTTTCGGGCTAACTTCACATACGTCAAAAATGTTACGAAATTTTTATACAAAAGTGGTCTACATATATTTAGCAGCAATATACAAGAAGGGTATATTGGTATTAAGTAAATATTAATTACAGAAATATTAAAATTAAATTATTTCTTAAATATATTTTTCGAACTTTCATTTTGAAAAATACATCAAAGTTGGCTCTGACGAATTAAAATAATACTTGCTAAATTTATCTTTAGTTTTACTAGTGTACCGTGTACGTAATACCCTAGGCAGACTGCGATTTAATTAAACCGATTTAGTAAATTTTTCGAGTTTAGTCGCAGTATGTCAACCTAGATTTTAGCTAAACGCGTTTTTTTGCATGGAGTACTTGAACGAGTTTAGCTAAAACGGATTTATTAAACCGCTGTCTGTCTAGGGTATTAGATGTCTCAGATTTATACAGAAAAATACGAAAAAGATTGTTTAATCACACATTTATGACACGTTCTTAAATATTTTGTGAATTTGTTTTGCTTTTCCTACAACTTTTGAACTCAAATTTCCCCAAATGGCAATTTTTGGTACGATTTTTCAAAATGTTTACTGCCCACTGCCATCTATGTATATTGACTTAATGCACACGATTTTCTTGTATATTGCTGCTAAAGATATGTAGAAAGTAGAACACTTTTGTATAAACATTTTGTAACATTTTTGCTGTTTTCATTGAAAAACTTGAAGCTAAAAAACATCGTTTTTACTATGGATTCCTATGGAAATCAGTGAAAAGTTATACCACTTAAAAAGCTTCTAAGAAATACGTCATAATGATTATGGCTCTATACTCTAGAAGGCTCTGGTTTTATTCCTTAAAAAACAGAGTAGTTAACAAAGTTTTTATATGATGAAACTTGTGTATTTATTAACCGATTATTATGAAATTTGACATGTGTGTTAGAAATGGGATTCTAAAATGTTGGTTGGATGTCGTTCTGGAATATGGCAAGTATGATGGAACTTGCCCATTTCTCAATCGATTATGATGAAATTTGACATGTGTATTGGAAATGGGAATCTAAAATGACTTTTGGTTGAAGTTCTGGAATATGGCCATGAAGGATGGAACTTGGCTATTTCTTAATCGATTATCATGAAATTTGATATATGAGTTAGAAATGGGATTCTAAAATGATTTTTGGATAAAGCTTGGAATATGGCCAAGTAGGATGGAACTTGGTTATTCCTTACCCGATTATTATGAAATTTGACATGTGCGTTGTAAATGGGGTTCAGAAATGATTTTTGGATGAAGTTCTGGAATAGGTCAGTTACACGGTTAGAAATATCAGTATAATTTTGTATAATACATTCTGTATAAAGTTATAGAATACGATTTTTCGTGTTAAATTGGATGCCTGTACTCATGTTACTGAAGTTTTTGACCTGTTTGGCTGTTGTTGTATAAGTAAATATATGTTGGTTAAATTTGAAATTAATACTGTCAAAATTGTCACACCAACTTTATGACACAGGTGAATGCTATCTCCATTGTAGATACCAAAGACCGAAGTTCTGATCACCTCGTGAGGTTTCAGCCCTTTATATTTTTTAAATGTTTTTTTCGATTCTTTTTATGCTATATTAAAATATACCGTTTTGAAATATGCCTTAGTGTATCATATGCCATATTGAAATATGTCATAATGAAACATGCCGGTAGTGTCTCTTATATGCAAAACCGCAGAGTATCTATACCATACTGCCGTATGAAACTTGCCGTAGGGCACCTTATGCCTTAGTGTCATATTCCCTAACTAAATATGCCATACTGAAATAAGCCATAATGAGCGAAATTACACAGGACAGTTTTCATCGATTATCGTGGTGTTATCCATTCAGAATTCCTTACACCCGGCCAAACTGTCAACGAACAGTTTTATTTGAGTGTTATTCGTCGTTTACCTTAAGTTGATCGCAAGAACAGGCCAGAATCGTGGGCAGACAATTCTTGGTATTTGCACCACGATAATGCACCTTCTCACACTGCACTCGTTCTTGTGATTTTTTCGCCAAAAATTCGATCCATATCATTCCCCAACCACCGCATTCGTCTAATTTAGCAATGTGTGACTTCCGGCTATTCCCGAAACTCAAAATACCACTGCGGGGAAATCATTTTGAGACGATAGAAGAGATAACGTGAAGGTGACTTTAATTCTTGTTTCGAAAATTCGAAAATACGTTGGCATAAGTGTGTCAGGACGGGATTACTTTGGAGGCAACGAAATAGATTTGGAAGAATAAATAAATATTTTTTGAAATAAATAAAAAGTGGCTTTACTTTTTAGACACAGTTATAAGAGATTCTCCTTATAAAATGTACTATAAAACATTCTAGACTAGTGATGAAGAGTTTTATATTTTGCACTTAGCACTAAAAACGGATGACCAAAAATTTTTAGTTCTATAGAGTTACTGCCGTTATACTCAAGTGAGCGACCGGCAAGGCAGAGCAGTAACGAATTACGTTTATTTGAATTAGGTAATGAAAACACAAATTACAATTTGTAATTTGTATTTTAATTATATCAGTTTTGGTAATATATTGTTTACATTTTTACAAGGTTCATTATGATTTAGTTCTAGAGCCATCAGTGTAATCTTATGTTAATGATCGTTATTTTAATGATATGCTTTTTTACTAAACGAATTTCGTCAAATCAAATTTTTCAATTTACAAATGTAATTTGTATTTTAATTACTGAGTTTGCTGTAATTTGTAAAAGTATTTTAATTACTCAGTGAAATGTAACTTGCCCAGCCTTGGCGACATCATAATCGCGAAATATATATTCCACCTGTTCATCATGGATATTTTCAAAATATAAAAAAGTCGGAAACTTGTTGAGGAGTAAAATGAAATCCAAACCTATCAAATTCATTATAACTTTCTCTTTGTAATAACTCGATGTCATTTATAACGTAAATTTCTCTTTAATGATTTAAATCAATATGAAATGATGGTATAAGCTATTTTTATTAAAAAAGCTTTATTTTGAAAGTGGAATAAATCATGTGCAGTACAAAAAACTCGTATTTTACCAAGCCTTATTATGAAATTAATCACTTTAGCTAAAAGTAGTAAGTATAGTATATGCAAACACTTTAAACAAAAGTAGTATTGATTTTTTTCATAACATGAAAACACAAATGTTTAATTATCTCAATATTAAGAAAACATGACTTATTCCACTTTCAAAATAAACGGCTCATATTATTATTTAATTGATTTAATGGAATTCTAAATAATATTAATTCAAATTTTGATATATTGATTTGTAATTTCCAATTGAGTAAATTTTTGTTAGTGACAGTTAGCGTATTTTGCAAATTACGTTCGATGATGTCAATTTTATTAGCCGTCGAATAAATTATAATATCATCTCATCAGCATAGGCTAACGCCTGACAGTAATTCGAATTAATTTCTTCTTTCTGTAGTAATGACGCAACATATAAGCTGAAAAGAACTGGTGCCAATATTGTTCCTTGTTGTAAGCCATTGGACAGTTCAAACTCGATGTCTGATACACTAATTCCATCGCTTACTACAAATTTTCTAACTTTCAACATCTCGTGCAACATGTATATCGTCGTTCTAACTGTGAATTAACGTATCTGACATTTTTTCAAAATCTCATCTTTGATACCAAATGGTTCGTCGTGAGAAACTTTGTCTGAATTCTTGCACCTGTATTGGATCATCGTTAGGATGATGATGTCTCCTAACAGTCAATCAACGTTGGTGCGGGAATTCGCCTGCAGTTTCTCACGATGAACATTTTGGTATCAGAGATGAGATTTTGAAAAAATGTCAGATACGTTAATTCACAGTTAGGACGACGATATTAAGTTTGTGCTAAATTTCATGTTATGAAGTTTATATAATAAACCCTCGATCCATACGGAGTCAAAAGCTCGTTCAATATCTATTAGCAAGGCTCCCGTTACTTTAGCATTATTGAACCCATTTATTGTGTGAGAAGTCAATTTATTTATTGCATGTACGACAGAATGTTCATATATCGGAAACCTAACTTAATATCTGGGATTAAATTTTTCTGCTGTACATGCAATGATATATTATTATATAAGATAATTTCAAATATTTTGGTTATATTAGCGACTAGATTTATTGGTCGATAATTTGTATATTTAAAGTTGGGTCTTTATTTTTTTTTCTTTAAAGGTATTATTTTTGAAAGTCTCCATGTACTTGGGTAGTAAGTATTATTTAATATATTGTTAAATATTATGCAGGATTGTCTTATAATACAGTCCGGTAGATGTTTAAGAGCGATATTTGGTATTTTGCCTGGACCTGAAGATCTTTTATTATTAAGATTTTTGAAGATATTATTTAGTTCACTTGTAGTCGTAAAGAGACCATCACTAATTAAATTGTTGTCAAGATTATCAGAGAAGCAGTTAATGTTAAATTCACGTTTGAACATCTGACTGGAGTTATTACTGGAAATAATTGTTTGTTTTTGTCGTAAAACTAATTTTTTTTTTGGTTTGATCTTCTATATATGCACCTATTACGTTAAGTTTGTCGTTCATATTAAGAATTTGAACATTATCATTATCAATGCTTTACTTTGGATTTATCCATTAAACCAATTAAACATATTTGGTTATAATTTAAAAATTTTGCATCATAATTTTGGGATATATTCATTTTAAGATTATCTATAGATATTCCATCTTTTGGAGGGAAGATTCTGTTGATATTGACAAAAATATTTTTTTTAGTTTTTAACTTAATATTCATTATTTTGTTTTTCCAGACTTTATTGATTTGGATTCTTATATTTTGCTTTAGTAAAACTTTTACATTTCATAAAATAGATTGCAGTTGATTCAAATAATTTCGAGTATAGTTTTGATTTCCTAAAGTTTTTTTAATTTTTGTTACAATTGAGTTTTTTGTTTATATAATTTAAAAATTAACTTATTTCCATAAACGTTTTTTTAGAAAATGACTATTAACGGGATCCCTAGGAGATGCTAATTCATTTAAACTATCTAATATCAACGAATCTAGTTCCAACAGATATCTATGTATCTCTTGATTATTTAAATGTTTGTTATTAGGAATATATGTTTCATTTAAATTTTCACAATTATTTAATAATTTATGGTAATAATTTTGTGCTAATTTTGTATTAAACACATTCCAATCAACACCCCTAATCCAGATTTTACGGTGCTATTGTTCAAAATTCATTTTTAATATCGGGTCATATATGGTTTGTGATATTATATCAAATTGCAAAGCCCGATGGTCACTATCATATTCTAGACACGGTGTGCGGGAAGCCGAAAAAAGTTGGTCTAAAATGCCGACAAAAATTAGCGTCATATATAAATACAGCATGCTCTACAGTGTCATAATCCATTAAACAGAAAATCGTACCTGATCATTTAACAAAGAAATCACGAAAAATCGTGATTTTTTTAATTTTAATTAAAAATACCATTTCAGCAGCCAATTTAAAAAGGAAGAAATTAAAGATGATACAATTTTTATAATTTTTTCTTAATCTGTATTCTTTTATCTACAAAATGAACCACAAATCACTTATAATAGATTACGCCTTCCTTCGTGGATTTCATTTTCGTAGTTTACTGCGCATTACGTCAACTGAGAGTTGCTAGTAACATATTGCAAAGGAATTGTATGAAAAATAAGGAATTTGTCTAACAAATGTATAATATATGGATGTATTATGTTTGATTATGGATATATTATGGTTGAATATTTCTTTCCTCTTACAAAATAGGATCCATGCTTTCAACAATCTCTTATTTGTTGGAAAAGAATGAAAACTATATGGACAATTATTTATATTGTTATTACAACAATTAAATACGGTGTATCACGTTATTTATTTAATTTAATTTAATTTTTAGATTCAATTAGATACAACAATATTGTGAAACAAAACTGTTCACTCTCATTTGACGTCATTATTTTATGCCGTTTATTTTATGATCCAAATAGGCAAAGTGCGCAAGGCGTAATCTATTATAAGTGATTTGTGAACATGAACCCTTTATCAATATTTTGCGATAACTAGTTTTTGTTTTACAACCAAAAATACACTAACGTACAATGCCGAACATCAAAATACTCCGCCTACTTTGCTTCAAACAATACTAACTCAAGGTCACTGTGTACGGAAATGTGAAAGAAATTTGCCAAATAGGTATACTGAATTCAATAAAAATTTAACCATTTTACTCATAATCAAAAAAGGACCCTTGTCGTACTTGTATTTTGACAGTACGCAGTTTTCTAGCAAATATCGAAGTGAATGGACGAGTTTGTTCATTTGCTGCGATCACATTAAAAAAAGTCCGTAAAAATAAATCAACGCAATTGTAATTTTCTAATGTTTTAAAAATGCGATAAATCAAAGTGAATAATCTCAAACAGGCGAGTGTTATCGATATTTGTATTTCTACAGTATTTTCGTAGTGATTTGGGATGCCACATCGATTTATATCAAAATCATGACGCATCACATTTGGTTACTCTGAGAATGGTCGCATGATTTCCGGTTGTGTGCACGTAAATGTAACTGGTTGTAGGCACCCTTTTTTTCATTTAAAGTGTCTCTATGACTGGAAAACTTTCAGATATCATCGTTTATACCGACATAACATAAAAAAGAACTCTCCATCATCTGATGATTATTATCAACTTTACATCATCTGTTTGAAGCCTCTGCCATCGAAGTTTGCCACTGAAGGCCTTTAAATTTAATAAACCTCGAAAAATTTTCAAATTAGGTGCGTTTTCCTTAAACTATTCTCATTTTCAGCGTATTTTCGAAGGGTGCCCATAACCGGTTACGATTTTTTCTTGCCAAAAAAGATGACTTCACAAAATTGGTCGTAAAATTTTTGTAGTTGGCGGAATCAATATAGTTACTTTAGCAAACAGTTAGCTAATGCCTCTAGCTTTCCATTGATATTCATATCTCCGGCATAATATGGACTCAAAGGAAAACTATGGGTCAAAAACAAAACTGTGCCCACAACCGAAGGCTTTCCCCTACAAAAACAAAAACAACAACAATTTACTTAACGGCAAAATCAACACCAAAACCATTGCAAATTACGACTTAATTTTATCCATAACTTAAAAACAAAGAAGGTGCCAAACAACAGCACACAGCAATAGTATATGTATAAACAGCTGCAAAATAAATTATATAATAGTAGTAAAAAAGAAACCGAAGAAGAAATTATCCTCGAAATCGATATTTCTAAAAAAATTAAAAAATTGTCACAATAAGGAAGAAATAAAAACTACAATATAAAATTAAAAATTAAAAATAAAAAGCTTTTCATTTAAATATACATATAAAGTGACAAAAGAACACAAAAAAATAAAATGAAAATCGGCTTGTGAAATCTGGTGAAATATGGATAGAAGTTTTAAACTCAATTGCTTTTGTTACGTGTGTGGAAAATTTAAAATTATGAACAATCGCCGCAAAATAAGTGATGAAAACGCTGATTTATATCGACTATACTTTTCACAAAATGTTACTAATGGTATAAATTGGACGCCGTCTAATGTTTGTACGGCAAGCATTTTCCATCTGCATAAATGGCAAAATACTGAAGCCGCAATATCATTTGGTGTCCCGATGAAATGCATAGATCCACAAGTACATGATCCAATTCAATGTTATAAGTGTGTGAATTATTTTCTCGGTACAAACAGACAAAAATTGGTTCTTTGACATACACTGCAACGACATATGCTCAATTACCGCTGCCGCATTCAGATGAAATTGCTGTTCCGGAAAGATCAAACCCAACTGAAGAATATTTACCACTAACATTTGAATCTGATGAGATATACCTGTATCAATGTATTAACCATCAAATGTCACTGTGCCATGCAATCACATGGAAATCAGGCAAAAATCGTTTGGATATTATGGTACGAGCCTGAAACTATCGCAGCGGCAATCCGCTCCTTTGTTAAAGAATTTAAAACAAGTGAACATTTTGGCTCCAAATGTTCGGATATATGGAGCAATAAATCGTCTTCGTCATTTTCCGAATTTTTTCAAATCAATTGAGTATAATTCACTCTCTGTTTGCACCGATATACGTGGTTTGGTTTCCACAATACACCATGCATATAATTCCGAAGATTCGTGATTTTCCATCGATTACTCCAAAAATAGTTTGCAGGCCGTTCTCCTCCACGTTACCAAATCAAAAATTTTCAGGCAAATTTCTTTCACCTTTCGTATTGTTTGAAGCAAAGTAGGCGGAGTATTTTGATGTTCGGCATTGTACGTTAGTGTATTTTTGGTTGTAAAGAATACAGATTAAGGAAAAAGTATAAAAGTTGTATCATCTTTAATTTTTTCCTTTCTAAATTGGCCGCCGAAATGATATTTTCAATTAAAATTAAAAAAATCGCGTTTTTTCGTGATTCATTTGTTAAATGATCAGGCACGATTTTCTGTTTAATGGATTATGATACTGTAGAGCATGCTGTAATTATATATGACGCTAGCTTTTTTCGGCATTTTAGACCAACTTTTTTCGGCTTCCCGCACACCGTGTAGAGTATTCAAATTTCTGTTATTTGCTAAATTTATTCTATTATCTATAAATGCTAAATCAATGGTATAATTGGTTCTAGGATATGTTGGTTGGTTGGGTATTAGAAAATTCAATTTATAAAATTGCATGTTATTATCTATCCAGCCTTTGAGTTTTTTTCCTCGAGCATCTTCACTAATATTATTCCACGATTGATGTTTAACATTTATTTCTCCAGCTAGTATATCTATAGAAGTTATTCGGGTTATTGAAATTTAAATAATTAAATATATTCTGAAAGTCGGTAATAAACTCATTATTTAAGTTGTTAGGGATCGCGTCAATTGACCCAATAATTAATTTTTTATTTTTATTATCTAATTTCATTTCTATGATCGTTCATTCAATAGTTGAGAGATGTGAATTTATAAATTGAATATGCTTAAAATGTGTTTTTATCTATCTTTGTTTCGGATAGCAATATAATATCTGGATTATGGGTTTCAATAAACATAATTAGATTCATACGTCGCTCTATTGTTAATATTGAGTTAACATTTATTGAAATAATATTTAATTTATTTACCCTAGTCATATCTAAAAACAATTATTTTTCTATCTCTAATACAAGACATATCTTCATAATAATAACCACAACTATAATTGGTCATGATGATATTTATTATTATATAGAACTATATATGTAGTTATAGGGATAATATTTAAAAGTGACAGTAATATGGACTGATATTTTATGGCTTTAAAATCCTGTTGGTTCCGGTAAATTTTATTTTTCATGCATGAGAACATTGCTTCAGGGGGAACCTCCTCCAGTACTACGATTTTGTTGTGTACATGGGAGTATGGGAGTAAATAACCGGAACGTAAAAGTATTTGCAATTGTTGATGTGTTAGTGCACATGCTATTTTTCTGTTTGTCTTTTATTTCAGATTGGCGGGAGAATTAGTTTTAAAATATTAGTAATTTAGATTAAATATTAGATTTTTAAAATTTAAATAGAAAAAAAATCAATAGCTGCCAAAAGCTAAAATTCCGCCGAATTATTTATAACCACACACACTATTAATTAATAAATATATATTTAGCTAGGGTGAACGCTTTGAAATTTAAAAAAACAATTTAACAGTGCAAATTAACTGCGAAATATAATATTGTTTGTGGTGTAGTGGTAACGCACTGGACTAGAGCGGCAAAGGTCTTGGGTTCGATTGTTATCCAATTTTATTTTTTTAAATTTTTATTATTATTATTTTTAGTATTCATGTAATGACCAAATATTTTACTATAAATTAAATATTCCGCTTTATAGTTATCACACAAGAAAATACGTGGTACGCGTTTATTGTTGCGCCTAAAAGTATGCGATCACTACTATAAATTACATTTATGAGTGGTAGTAATTTAAAATTTCAATAGAAAAAAAATTAAAGAGCTCTACACACCATCCGATTTGGTCGGACCGACCGTCGGTCCAACCAAACCGGTTGTTGTCTACAGACGATCCGACTTACCATCCGACTTTGACAATATTTTATTTATTTTTTGTCACACAAACGAATTCACACGATTGAATTATGTTTATTTTACTTTGATGTTCTCGCTCTGAAATTTTTCACATGACTGAAGAAAAATATCGCCCGACAACACTACACAGTACACACTATCCGATTTAGTTGGTTGGTCGGACGGTTGGATGGAATTTCCATCCGACACATCCAACCTTCATTTTGTCGGACGACATGCATACACACGATCCGATTTTACATCCAACCCAACCAAATCGGTCCGACCGTCGGATGGTGTGTAGCGCTCTTTATCGGTGAAAAGCTAAAATTCAGCCGAATAATTTATAAACACACACTAAATTGTACATACTATAATATGTATTATACTCACGTATTACAGAAATTTACTAAATACTTGCCATATTGATTCAATTTAATTTAATTTTGTCTCGAACTCTCAATCTAACAAAACAAAATATTATAATAATATAAAAAAAATTATAAACATAAATACATACACTTCAAAATGTCAATACTCTCATATTCCCAACAGAAAAAGCATGGAAAAAAATATTCCCATACGAAGATAAGCACCAAAAATTTGAACCGATTCACCCGATTCAATTACATATTTTGATGCTTACTGGTACAAATACTACACGAACACAAATAAAATAAATGACAACACACAGTAACAGTATTTTATACTTTACATGATGTACGGATACAAAACTCCCTGTGAGTAAATTCCCATGTACACAACAAAATCGCACTATAGATATTAATTTTTTTGCATTTTTTTTTTACTTTAAAAATTTATTTAGTATCTGAAGAATATATTTCCAAAGTTTCAAGCCCAACAGAAAGTCCTAAAGATCCCTAGGAAGTCACCGAAGTGATGCGAAGTAATGCGTTCTCTTCAAGAACGAAAACTTCAATCGAGTTTTTCTTGAAACGTGTTTTTTTCCGCGCCGTGGAATGTAACTCAAAAATTAATGGACCAATCAACTTGAAATTTTGTACATACATATATTCTTTAGCTTATCGGCCTTTGCACAAACCTAAAATTTCGTATAAATTGTTTAAACAAATATTGGTTTTAACGGATTGTTTATAAAGAAACACGTGTTTTTTTTTCTTTTTGTCCTCTAATTTACAATTTTATTTTTTTTTTGCAACTTTTAGGTTCATGCAAAGCGGAATGAATTATTTTAATAAAAAAAAATTGTTTCGTTGATTTTAGTTAACTACAAGGACCTGGGCGTTCCACGGCGTAAACTTTAGTAGTCTAGTTCGAGCTCCCCTAGCGCCACCATTTTGTTTTTTTTCACTCATAAAAAAAATTTTTTGTATTCATTTAAACGTCAATATTATTATGCAATTTGTTTCATTGCAATAAATGCTCTCAATTTTTTCTAAAAAATTATTGAAAAACCAGTTGTCTGGAAGAGGTTCCCCCCTTCAATTCTTTGAATATTGTTTCAATTCTTTTATCGGTTTCTATCATATACTGTTGAAATATATTTAATTTATTCAATAAAATTTCGTTCATGTTACTGTCAAGTCCATCACCACCACTATAACTACCTTATTTTTCATTATTATGTATTTACCTTATCATAATCCTTAAATAAATCTGCAAATTGTATGCCCGTTTTTACATAGCTCTATTTGAATTTGTTTGCCTGTATTTGTTGATTGTCTTGTCTTCTCATTTTGTTATCTTTCATTTTTATTATCATTTCCTTGGATGTTGGGCAGCCACGGTACGATGCTGGATGTTCCATTTCTTGACAGTTAGTGCAAAACGGTTTAGATTTATCCTCTATGGTTAATTTACATTTTTCTGGTAAATGTTCTTCTTTACATTTTACTCATCGGTAGTGTAAATTGCAATTAATTGCTGAGTGACCAAATCTTTGGCAATTTCTACACTGCTTTATTTGATTTATTCCTAATTTTTCCCAATAGATTCGTTGATAATTTATATATTTTATATCATTTAATTTATTTAAATTTGAATTACTGTGACTTGGATGGTCATTCTATGGTGCTATATCACTTTTTTATATCACATTTGGAGACTTTTTTTTTGATATAAATGTAAAACAAAAAATTCTACACGTACAACCCTAAGAAATGAATTTTAAGGGGAAATAATGAACAAAAAGTGATTTACTGACGTTTCTACGTAAACAAAAAATGCATTATATGAAATTTTTTATGAAGAGCATGAAAACGTTGTGATATAATTTAATTTAAAATAAAATGGTAAGTTTGTAAATAAAATGCGGTTAAACGCATTGTTGTTTAATATTTTTCCATAAAGTAAGATTTATAATTGTGATTTGGGTTATATGGGTGGATAATAATTATGTATATGAAATTAGGAAAATTTATAAAACTGGAATGACAAAATGTTATTTATAACGTTTAACAAACATATATTGAAATACAAATTTGAAACAATATTGAAACAAAAGGTGTTGTGTTCTCTTTCATTCAAATCAATATACGACAAGACGAAATTCATCCATAATTCATCCATAATTTACCCGCAGTAAGCTGCGACACATCGCGACCCTAGAACAACAGGGTTCTAACTGACATTTTTGCATAATACGCATTATACATCACATTATAGTAAATGGACTGTGCTCTTTCGATTGCCGCTATCCATAATAGTCTATCTCTTTTAGTTTTCGAGATATTCACAAAAACCGAGTCCTAACTACGTACTTTTACGTTGAGATTTGGTTATAAAGGTTCTAACTGTCAAATAGAACTTTGCGTTCCAAACAAAAACATACAAACAAGTAAATAAAACCATGTTGTATAATATTTTGTAAATACAACCTTATTATTCGAAATAACAGTACAATTTGATGTAAATAGAACTATGTGGTTAACGGAATTGTGACAGATGTTTAGTTTTGTGATTCAATTTGTGTAAAGAAGACCTATTTTTGAGCAGCCACAATAATCAGGTAAAAAACTTAATTACAAATTATTCTGAATAATAATTAATGGTAAATTAAATGCAATAATATAGCAATATGGATTCAGAAAACATTGTTCTGTACGAAGGCGAAATAATCGATATCGATACAAGCGTCATTCTAGAAAACGTTATCATTTTGCAATCAGACAACGAAGTGAATAAATTAGAGGAATTTGGTTGCAGTTCTACAATTTTTACTCTTCCAGAGGTAGAAGTACTCAATCTTGAATTTGAAGAAACTGCATTAGAAGAAAACTCTAATCAAATTATACAGGAAGTTATGCAAGCCAAAAAATCGCGAAAACGCAAAGCCAATCCGGATATTTGGCAGCGGAATATTAGACATAAGCAATATCAAAGTGGTCAAACATACAAAAATTCCCGTGGGAAAATAGTTCCTGCTAAAATAATTGCATCAAAAAAGGATTGTTTGACTCACTGCAGATTTAAGTGTGAAAAGAAAATTACCAAAACCGAACGAGAAGAGCTCTTTAATGCATTTTACTCAATGAATCAGCAGGAAAAGGCGGATTTCATTTTAAAGATGACCACAAGAACGGAAACCATTCGCAAAACGAAGAAATCAGCTCACTCCCGGCGAACCTATTCGTTTGGATTTTTTGTTGACTTAAATGGAAATCGTGTACAAGTATGTAAACCGTATTGGTTAGGAACGTTTGCCATTTCCCAAAAACCAGTGTATAATGCACATAAATCTAAAAATATTATAACTGGAGTTGCAAAAAAAAATGGAAGAGGATTAAAATCCCACCAAAAAATACCTGAACACAAACTGATGGAAATCAAAGATCATATCTCCTCATTTCCGGCCATTGAATCGCACTACTGTCGCGCCAATACCTCGAAGCTCTACCTTGATCCAAATTTAAACATTAGGAAAATGTATCATCTGTACCAAGATAAAGTGAAAGATCCCGTAAAAGAAAGCTTTTATCGGCACGTGTTTAACAACAGTTTTAATTTAGATTTCCATCGCCCAAAATCGGATAGGTGTGGAAAATGTGAAATGTATATTGTGGCTGAGAAGGAAAATATAATGACCGAAGAAATGACTCTGGAAAAAGAAGAGCACAATAATCTGAAAAAAATGATGAGAGAGCAGAAGTCACTAGACAAGCAATCTGGGATTCCAATTTTGACCTTCGACTTAGAAAATGTTTTATCTTGTCCACGAGCGGAAATTGGTCCTTTATTTTATCATTCGAAGCTAAGCATCTATAATCTGACAGCACACTTGTCATCAACGAAAAAAATTTATTGCGCAATATGGACCGAACATACGGGTGGTAGAAGTGGAAATGATATTGCATCTGCTTTAATTAAGATTCTTGAGAAAGTTTTTGAGGACAACGACATAACTCAATTAATTACTTGGAGCGATTCGTGTGTTCCTCAAAACAAAAATTCCATAATGGCATTAGCTGTGAAACATTTTCTGAAGACACATCCTGACGTCCAAAGTATTTTGATGAAATATTCGTTACCAGGCCACTCAGCACTTCAAGAAGTGGACAATGCGCACTCTCAAATCGAGAAACATTTATCGAAAAATGAATATTTTTCTCCAATGGGACTTATCAGGCTATTAAAGAATGTCAATTCCAGATCACCATTCGTCATCATTCAAATGAAACCGTCAGATTTTAAAAACTTCGGTAGATACACAAAAATATGTTTTGATTTTAAAAATGTTCCTTTCACAAAATTAAAAATGTTGCGAGTTACTCAAACGGAGTATGAAATTGAATTTTCATATGACTATAAATTTGAAAATTTAAAAACCATTGGCATCAGGCGGAATGCTACAAAACTTCGCAAAAATAAATCAGGAATTCTCGAAGTTACCATTTTGCAAGAAGTCGAGAGTGTTTCAACGAAAATGGCAATCTCTCATGAAAAGGAAAAACATTTAAAATCAATGTTCAAATACATGAGTTTAGCTGATATAGCTTACTACAAAGTTATTCTAAAAATAGGTAATTCAACAATAACGAATTTTTTGGTACACCTTCTAATTCAATTTCTTCCTTATATTTTAGGTAACACTTCGGAAACCACCGAATAAAACAAATTAATGTGATGCAATAATAACAAGCGCTGTGAATTTAAAGCCTTATTAAGTAGTTTTATTTTTTATATTTTTTAAACACGTTATGTATATTTTTTAATTTACAATTTTTTTTTTGAATTTTTTATTTAAATTATATGATATATTATATTTAAGTACAAATTGTAAACAGATCAACATTTTTAATGAATTAAACTGAATTTATATTAAATAAATAAATCAAATACGATGTATTTTGAATAAATAATTAAACGGTTATTTTAATTTTATGAATTTTTAATGCAACTTAGTTCTAAGTACTTAAATAAAGCTTTTATTTTGCCCCAGAGTTCTATTTGGCACATAGAACCATCTTATTCCATAAGAATGAGTATCATCATTCGGCACCAAAGTCCTACCTATATTTTTTTACTTAAATATCTAAAACGATCAATAACTAATGGCTAATCTTTCGATTTGATTCAAATTTCCTAATTAATTGAAACAAATCGTGGAAGATGGTTTTGTAAAAATAAATAAAGTCTCGAAAATATTAGGCTTTAAAGTTTGTAACTTAATTTACTCGAAACAAGTCATGGTGCAACTAGAACCCTGTTGTTCTAAGGTCGCGACATTTTTATATCACACTTTTATATCACAAATGTGATATAGCACCATAAAATGACCACCCTGTTCTAATGTGGTTTTCGTTTTGCCAAAAAAATCAAAAACTTATCAAAAAAATGTCAAAAACTCATCGAAAAGCAAACTATTTGCCAAAAAAATCACCACTTTTTTGCCGTTTTTTTGATCAACATCAAAACAGAAAAATCTTCATTTTTTCTTCAATTTGCACTAATACCAATAAGGAAAAAAATGTCAATTTTTGTAGAAACGTCAATTTTTGGGTAAACGTCAATTTGGTAGTGTCTTAAAATTTTTAATATCAAAAAAATATAAATAAAATATAAATTAATATAATTATAATTATAATAAAAATATAATATAATTAAATCATGGAGTGTGTGAATTTAGACGATTATTATATTTTATCGGATGAAGAGTGTCATGACATTTCTATACGTCAAAAGCAGTATATTATACACACCAATCCAAACATAAAAATCGTCAATTTTGGTTGAAACGTCATGTTGTTCTTTTTGGTACATAAAATTCAAGTAAAATTGAAGTGGCAAAAAGAAATCGACATACAGTCAGAAACATTCAGATGTATACGGCTCATATTTAGAGGGAAATTTAAAGATAAAGTTAAAAACCAAACAGAAGATATCAAATTTAAAATTTTATTTTTTATCAATAATGTTATCTATCACATATACATATTTACTTCATATTTATGTATTTTTAAAATAAAAAAAGTAAGAAACAAAAAAGTGTTTCGTTGATTTTAATTTGCCGTATACATCTGAATGTTTCTGACTGTAGTAAGTAAATTGAAAACTTTTTAGATTTTTTTGTTTCCATAAATTGGAGAGGGCGAACATTTAATAAAATTAATTTGTTTGCAATCCTGTTCTTTTAATTCTGCTAATATGTATTTCATCAGTATTTTCGTCACTGGATAATCCTTTTAATATAATATTATTTTGTCTTTCCGTTTTCGGTGTTATAAAATTGCGTGCTGACAGTTTTTAATTTTTCCATTGCCAATTTGTAATTGTCCATTGATTTAATAAACAGTGGCTGCAGTCGAATACTCGAGTAAATACATAAAATTCGGTAAATGGATTTACCTTTTTTTATGGAGGGTAAACGAAATAAAAAAAGGTAAATGTTTCACGTTTAGATACTTTATTCTTTATTGTTATAAGAATTGAACGAGCATAAAATAGAAAAAAATGCGTAATAACAAAAAACGAACACTAAAAGTCTACGTAAATGATAAATGATAAATGTCGTAGTAAATGATTTACCCGAGAATTCGACCGCAGCCAGTAAATGTTTGTTGTTATTTATCCTCTTAATTTCAAAATTTGTGATGTTATACATATGTTTTTAATAGCAACATCGTTTGATTAGGTGTTTGAGTGTAAATGGTTATTGGTGGTATTTTAGTACTTTTTATCGTTTGATTTTACTGTTATCACATTCTTTATTATTACTTTCATGACTTGTTTGATTTTTGCTATTATTATTTGTTCGCATATTATCTTTGTTTTTTTTAATGATATTATTTTTTCTTCCTGTTTTGCATCGTCAAGGCTGGAAGAAATCCGCTATTATTATCGTTATCATCACTGTCTATGTTGTTTCCTATACTATCTTGTTTGGCTATTTCATCTTCTTGCACGATCATTTCAAATTGGTTTTCCATTGTTACATACGTTGTACATTGTATTTGTGTTTGTACTGTTATTTTTATTGGCCGTGTTATTACATTTCACATTTGCCAACAATTCATGTAGTTGTTTCTCAATAAATTAATTCTGCCTGATAACTTTACATTTTCGTTCAATAGAGATTCATTCAAAGCTTTCATATTATTTTGTTCTTCACTCTAAGCATGTGTAGAGATGCTGTGGTTAAGGAATGATTACATCGTCCGGCCCACATCCACCTCTAACCCAACCACAACGCCTGAATTTATTTAATAGAAATTAACTTTCACTTTTCACTTAATTAAATATTTATTTAAAATTAATTGGATTTAGCTGTATTTAATATAAATTAATTTAACAAAATATAAAAATTGTGAATTAAAAATAATAGTATGTATATTATTCAACGAGCACATAATGAAAGCTGTTATTCACGAAGATGAAGTTTGCCGACACGAGCCGATAGGCGAGTGTCGACGTGTCGTAAATCATCTGAGTGAATAACAGCCATTATATGCGAGTAAAATACGATACTTTGTCCACGACCGACAAAAATATCATTATGTTTTATAACCAAATCCTTTAAATCAGGGGCGTCCAAGCCAAATGAGTATTTTTGACAAATTTTCAAAATAACTAGAGCATTAAAAATGCGATTAGAATAAAAAGCCAACTGGACAACGCTGTAATTATTTATGTGTCCAGGGCCAAAGAATTTATCAATTCGCGGGCCGCATACCTCAAAATGGAATAAAAATTGCGGTGGTCTTCATACTCACTCCAGAGTAATAAATTCTATGGCTATGGATACATATATAGTTATCGCGTTGTCCAGTTGGCTTTTTATTCTAATCGCAGTTTTATTGCTCTAGTTATTTTGAAAATTTGTCAAAAATACTCATTTGGCTTGGACGCCCCTGCTTTAAATACTCTTTAAATAATTTTCGGCGACATTTTGACGTCACAGTTTAATAATAATGAAAATGGCAAAAGACTACTAGATAAAATTTCAAAAATCAAATAATTTACTTGGAAGAATTGAATAATGAAAGAAGAGACTACTATAAACTAACAGTGAATAATGGATATCAATTTAAGTGATGAAACAAACGTATAATGAACATATTATACGTTAGTCGTGGACAAAATGTTTTTATTAATTACTATAATCTTAAGTTAAAGAATATTGTTTATATAACAATTAAGTTAAATATAATATAAAAAACTGCTATTCCTTTTTGCAACAAATGGATGCATTTTTGATTTCATCCTCTTTCATGTCGGGGTCACCCCACCCCCAAACCATATTTTCGTGTAAATGATCATCTACGCTTGTACTTGTTTCTATAATTGTCTTATCTTCTGTTTGTCGACTCAATCGATGGGTTCCATTACCTGTTCGCGTGATCCGAGCTCTTAGCATTTTTTCTGGTACCGTCTTTAAGTCATAAGCCCAACCTAAGAAATAATCATACATAAATATGAATATTCTGTTACTGTAATTGGTTTAAACAATTTTACCTATTTTGGAGAACATGTCTATTACAGCTGTTGTGAAATTTCCATAATAGCTGGCAAGTTCAGCTGCTTTATAATCCCAGGGGAATGTGTGGTGGTAGTTATGAAAACCTTCACCGTTTGTCAAAAACGATACAATCATTGTTTCTGTTGGACTAATATTTCTATAATATATAAAAATGGAAAACTAAACATTTATTGATCAAGTGAAATAGAATGGCAAACGTACTGATCATAAGGTTTATTACCCCACATGTGTGCAGCGCTATTGACTAACCATGTTCCATTTAGCATAATTGCATACCTGCAAAATCCGCAGAAATAAAAAGCAGTCGAAAAGTTCTCTCCAAAGAAGTAATAAGGTATTAAAATTGGTAACATAAAACAAAATATTGGGATCAATTTTAAATAGTGTCGATGTTGAAACATAACAATCGGATCAGCTTCTAAATCACGCATATCAATCGTTTTTCCTTTTTCTTTAACATCCGGATGTTTTTTACAAACCAACCATCCAATGTGCGAGAATAAAAAACCTCGTTTCGAATTATGCGGATCAGCATCTGTATCGGTAAATTTATGATGAACTCGATGATCACGTACCCACTCATAAATACTATTTTGAAGCGCAATGGTTTGGGCAATCATCAATAAAAACCGCAGTGGCCATTTTGCTTTATAAGATCGATGGGCCCATAACCTGTGCGCGCCACCTGTTATTCCAAATCCACCATATATGAGCAACAAATAAGCTGAAAAAAATAATTAATTCATATACAAGTACATATTAAGTCTTCAAATATTTGCGTATTCTCTATAATTTCTACATAATATTTACTCGCGCTCTGTCTTAGAATTGTAATATTATTCTTTTAATTATTTTCTTGTTTTCTCTAATTGATCTAATCGAAGAATAAAAGATGCAAAAATTAAGATGCAAAGTATGAGAAAGTTACAAAGAATAGCAAAAATATTGTTAAAGTCAATAATAAATTGTTTTCGTTGTTGCTTTTCATAAAATAGTATGTATGTATGTACGCGTTTTTTTTTCTTCTAAAAAATGCAAGTAAATAAAATCATTTCTTTATATTATGTGAAAATTAAGGTTACGAATTGAATCACAATGACACATGGTAAATAATTTCTGGTAAAACAAAAAAATACGGATTAAACTAACCGAAAACGAATGTAATCAATTTACAGTCTGTCACCATCAAATATAAGCCATATAATGCTGCTGAATGGAGGTAGATGAATATAATTATATTCCGCCAAACTAATTGAACTTCATAAGGCTTTTTGGTATTAATTAGGTCTACAGGTTTACTGTCTACTTTGCTTTGTATTAATTTTGTTTGCGTTTTAAAATCATCCCTAATTGGTAGCTGCGGTAAATAAAATGAAATATGATTTGTTAAACAAATAATTATTTAAAAATTTATTTTACATATTACCTTCCTTAGGTTAGTCTTATACACTTCATCGATATGCTTAAGGTGTTGCGGTTTGATAGCTGCCTCAGCTAAAAAAACAGTTTCTCCCATTATCGGTGGTGCCATATTAAATGTGTAACTATTTATTAAATTATACACCAAGAATTATACACCAAGTTAATGACAAATTTTTAGCAACCGCTTGGTTTTCAAAACTTTGTTTTTTAGATTTATAATTAATGCTGAAAATTTAAATAAAATTTTAATTAAAGTTTTGTTACAAACCGAAAAATACTAGTGTGCTAAATTAAGATGATCATTGCACAACTCCTTTTTAATTGTTTTGTTATCAGACAGTATCACAGTGATAAATTAATGGTTTGAATTAATAATTAGCTTTAATTAAGAAAAAGAATTAAATGTAAAAGGTTCTAAGTAACTATTTTATCAAAACAAAATTCTAAATTTTTTCCAGTTTTAACCTTTTCGATCTAAACTAAGAGGCGGTAAAGGAACGGTTTTAAAATCCATTTAATTAGTTGTTACAATATTGTCATATAGGTGCAACGTAAGGCAGGGTATTGCTTTGGTGTGCCAAACATTTCTAATTAAAGAACTTAAAGTATTCATACCAAAAAGAACTTAAAGTATTGATACCAAATGCCATTTTTACTCAAAAATAGAGGTTTATGAAGATACATAATTGAATGATTGTCTGTAAAGTTCGCTTATTTTTAAGAACAGGGATATTTGAGTTCAATTCTTAAAGGCCACGTTTAAATAAATCGTTGAGTGATATTTTGCTTTATGGACTTGTACAACGTGTGTGTAATTATTATATCTGTGGCAATATCACATAAGGGAATAACCCTAAAATTCGCATTTTTCAGGAAAACGTTTTTAAAATTAAGAGTCGTTCAAAATCGTATGAGTGTTTTGAATTCTTGTTTTTTTAAATAATTATTACGGTAGTTGCTGGATTATTACAAAAAATGTATATATGACATGAGTCTGAATGTGGAGATTTCTAATTTGAAATAATAAGTAAAAGGGTGAAACTCGAGTTATTCCCTTATATCATATTGTCACAGATATTATGCAAATCTCAAGAAACATCTCGTTTCCTAAGAGGAAAAATTTGCTTAATCAGAACTTATTCAACTGTTAAGCAAAATGTTAGACTATGAATATTATGCCTGTTCCAAAATTGTATTTAGTCTAAACGTTTGGCTTCTTTTCATTTCTGTACAGGGATTTTGGTCGCAAAATGAGGATTGAGGATTGAGAATTTTGTATATGTACACGGTGTATAATATACATTTTGCTATTGTGTGCCGTCAAATATTTGTATTGTATTAGTGTATTTTCTCATGCGTTTTCTCATGGGGTAAGTATCAAAAACAAGCCAAGCGGGTGAATCGGTTCAAATTTTTGGTGCTTACGCTCGCCTTGAGTTATTTTTCCCTTTCTTCTTACTAGTGCAATTCATTCGTTAATAAAAAACCAAAACAAAATACATAAACGTAACCAAAACAATTTCTCGCAAATAAAAAAAAACAAAAAGCAACATAAATGAAAACAAAAAAAATTAAACATTTTAATTTTTAAATTTTGAACAAAGGAACCAAAACAGAAAGTAAGAAAATAAAATGATTTTGTTTATTTTTTTAGTATTGACCTTTTTCCCTAAAAAAATTTGACAGTAAGATCGGCGATCCGTAGGTAGTCCGAACTAAAAATTAATGTTGTAGAAAAATAATTAATGAATTATATTTCGGGAAACAATTTCACAATCCCGCAAAAGCGTTTCTAAAGTTAAATTTAATGTAAAATTTAATTTATTTAGTTAAAACACTGAAAACAAGATTCCTATATTATGCAACACCTACAGATATTTCTGACGATTCACTATGTTTGACAATTAAGGAAAAAGGTCTATTGTGTTGCCTTGCAGTTCGTGAGGGTTGTTCCTTTACGATGTTATGTCGAAGTGTGCGGACATTTTATTTTAAACAAAAAAAAAATTGTATATAAAAAAAGGTTACGCAAGTTAAAAAGGGAAGTAATAAAATAAACCATCTCGCTTTTTTATTTGCTGTGTATATGCTAGAATAAAATTTCTCCAACCTCGGACATAACATCGTATAGGAGCAACCGACCATCATGAGTTGCAAGGTTGCAACACAATACTAAACAAAATAAACAAAATCGTTTTGTTTTCTAGGTTTTTTGTTTTTTTTTGGTTAATATTTTTTATTTTGAGTCTCGCTTCGTAATATTTTTAATTTTTTTCTTCGGAATTTGTTGTTCTGTTTTAGTCTCTCTTAATACATCCGATATAATCGTTCTCTTCTGAGCTTATTCCTCTTATTTGTATCATGTTATCCCTATTACTGGCGTCATTTTATCTCTTTTATTTGCATCATATTAAACGAAAAACTGAAAGACAAAATGCACATTCAACACCAATACAATTTACCAATACTATTGCCTTCCGGTAATCCTCAAATCAATCCTCATTTTGCGACCAAAATCGCTGTCCTGATTTAGAGATAAATACTTTGCTCAAATCTGTTGCATATAAACAGAAAAAATATTAGCAAAATCTTCTCTGATTCATTTTATAAGCAAAATGCCCGCAGAATATGTAAAAGGAAACTTCTCTAAAATTTTGCTTAACAGCAAAATTGTAGCAAACACATTTTTGATAACTCGCACCATATAACATATTTCTTGATTTGATGAGTGTCATATTACCACAAACAAAACATCAAGTGCATTAAATTTGTTATTTATTATTAAACAATATTCCGTTTTCCAAAATATTGTTAAACTCCTCGACGAATGGGCCAAAATGTGCATCAGATGATAGCTTTCCATTGCTCCCAAAACATTCCAATTACCGTTGGATTAAACCGTTGATTGAGTTTTTTATAGATAGTATCACTGCGGAATATGCACAAAAGATCTTTTAGGTCGCAGTGCGGGGTGGCTTGAGCCCCCACATGGCCCTCAAGTAATAATAATAATCACTGCGGAATACAACAACAACTTACATTTTTTGATTCATCTTTCACATGGCCAACGAAGAGCAAATCAATTTTGGTTTTGGTTTAAGAAGAACAAAGCCAGGTTTCAATAAAACAATGCAGCTAGAAAGGAATAAAAACAATTTTTGGTTTATTTGGTTTTTATTACACTAACACTAAACCAAAAAACATCATATGCTTTATAAAAAAATCAAATGTTTCACTCTTTCTTTCCCAAGCAATATGAAATACAAAATCAAATGTTTTACTCTTTCTTTCATATGCAATAAAGAAAAATACATTTTTCCTTGAAGTTTCAAAAAAAATAAAATATTAACACGTTGAAGCTCAATTTACAATAGTTTGTTGGATAATATTTCACTAATATCGGTATCGGGATCGGTATAAAATATTGCATTTCAAAATGTTGCAGTAACAAAATGTTGTTTTTTTGTATTAATTTTGCAACATCAAAATCTTGCAATTACAAAATGTTGCAACTTTAAAATGTTGCAATTACAAAAACTTGCATAACAAAATAGTGCAATTATTTTTCTTTTTAGTAGATGTCACTAAAAAATATTTAATTTGGTTTTAAATTCATAACATATTTTTATTTTATTGAATAGTTAGTTAATACAACAATTTAAATTTAATTTTATGTTAAACAATTTAATTGAGAATTGTATTTTGAGCAATTCTCTTTAAATACTCTATTTTACCAAGTCTCTCTCGTTTCTCCATAGTTTTACGAGAATCGTCAAACTAAATTTTCATGTCAGATTTATCTTCCCATTTTTGGAGACCAGTGAAAATGTCATTTCACTTGAACATGAAAGAATGCGATATATATACATAGGTGTATCGTATTGTGATAAAATGAGAATCGATAATTCAAGTTATCTTCTCTTTAAAGACTGGTATTCACATACAATTAAATTGCGCAATATGTTTATGTGACGTTAGTTCGTTGCACAATACAAGATTTTTATCTCTTGTCCGATCTGGCACGTGAATTTTTTTTGCCTCGATTGGATCCCCAATCAAAAAGTGCACCTGAGAGATAACGCTGAGGGATCGACTGTTCAGACAACCTTCTATGTGCACCGCGAAAGTAGAAAGCTCCTTAAATGAAGCTCCACAAATGCCATGAAATATTATATCAGAGCCTTCTAGAGTATAGAGCCATAATCATTATGACGTATTTTTTAGAAGCTTTTTTAGTGGAATAATTTTTCACTGATTTTCATAGGAATTCATAGTAGAAATGGTGTTTTTTAGCTTCAAGTTTTTCATTGAAAAAAGCAAAAATTTTACAAAATTTTTATACAAAAGTGTTCTACATACCTTTAGCAGCAATATACATGCAGGGTTTATTGGTATTAAGTAAATATTAATTGCAGAAATATTAAAATTAAATTATTTCTAAAATATATTTTTCGAACTTTCATTTTGAAAAATACATCAAAGTTGGCTCTGATGAATTAAAATAATACTTGCTACATTTATCTTTAGTTTTACTAGTGTACGTTAGATGTCTCAGATTTATACAGAAAAATACGAAAAAATTGTTTAATCACAAAATTACCATACGTTCTTAATATTTTGAGAATTTGTTTTGCTTTTCCTACAATTTTTGAACTTAAAATTTCCCCAGGTGGCAATTTTTGGTACGATTTTTTAAAAAATTGAACTGCCATCACTGCCATCTATGTAATGTATATTGACTTAATGCACAAAATTTGTAGTAAGCTTTTCTTTTTTATTTGACCAGAATGCTGTTGTTATGAACTTTTTTTTATATTTTGGTTTAAATAAATCAATTATTACAAGTAAATGACAACGATTTACTTAAACGATATTCATATATGTTGAAATTCAAACATTTATGAAAATATTTCAGAAACCATAATAGAGAATTTGTAACGTTTTCATTGACAAATAGGTCTTAAGAAAAAATGTGATTTCCCATATGTTTTATGTGTTTTACTATGGAAATTTTGATTTTTTCGTCGTTTCTAATTCCCTTAAAAAAGCTTCGATTTTTAGATTATGGCTTGTATAATCAAGGTTGCTTTGATTATATTCATCGCTGAAAGCTTTAATGGCTACTCGATTGCCATCGGATAAGTAGAAAAGCTCCAGCGGTTTTAAATGATTACGAGCACCAACGATGTTGGTGCCATTATCACTATGTATGGATATTAACCCTACCCTTCTAGCAATAAATCGATGTAGCGCTGCTATGAAAAGCTCGTTCGTTTGTGGTGAATTAACTGAATTGATATTGAGTTACTATTCCGATAATTGAGTTATTATTCACATAATTAAGCTACTGAAGTGAATTGGTCGTTCGTTTGCTACAATTCAGTAAAATGTCAAATTGTTAAAAAGTAATTGGGTTGTGTTATAAAATAATTAAAATTTAAAGTTACTCAATCATTTTCTAGGATTAATTATTTTTGTGTGTCACATTACATTTTCTCATTTGCAAATTCTTCGTGATTTCCGAAATTCACATATTCGATCAAATCGTCATCCATTATAACAGAAAAATAATTTAAAATTCTCTAAATATCCTGGCTTCTTCGATGCGTAAAACAAAATAATGTCAAAAAACAACAAAAACAATTATCTGAATTATCTATACAAGCAAAATTATTATTCAGATAAATCAGTAGCTCAATATTTTTAAGTGAAGTGAAGCATACCAAACGAACGGGCAAATCACTTCAGTTAATTCAGTAAATTCAGATAATTCAGTTAATTCACCACAAACGAACGCACTTGAATTCATTCGTTGTTAGATCGCTGAAACAGACGAATACCCCGATGTATGACTTTGCTTCTTGATCGAGTATACCAACAAATAAATGTTGATGGAATCGTTATGTTACGATAAGAAAAATTGGTAACTTGGATTTCATTTTACTGTTCTTGTATTGCCACTTGCAATTATCACAATACAGTATAATTGCATTACAAAATGTTGCATAATATTTTTCCGCACATTTATCGAATCGCGCGCGCGATTCGATAAATGTGCGGAAAAATATTATGCAACATTTTGTAATGCAATATTTTGTAATGCAAAATTTTGTAATGCAATATTTTGTAATGCACTATGTTGTAATAGTAATATTTTGTAATTGCAATATTTTGAAATGCAACATTTTGTATGCAACATTTTGTAATGCAATATTTTGTAATGCAATATTACATACCCAACCCATCGGTATCCTAAGGAAAATGTATAAACCAATGATTGAAGCAAAGATGTTTAAAGCAAACGAAAAGTAAAAACAATTGCATCACTTGATGTGTTGTTTTTGTTCGTTTTCAGTAGCCTCCTTTTTATTGTATTCAGTTGTTTTTTTATCAAACGTGAGTAACATTTTCCAATACATATAATAATCAAATTGTGGAACGAAAGCAAAAACAAAACACACGAAAAAATAACGAAAACCGAAAGATACACCTATTTACACCAATATTAATACAAATATTATAAGGAAAAAAAGTATTTTGCGGTTTCTAAGCTGCTAGAAGAGCTAAACTAGTTTCAAGTGGTTTCAAACAATTTTGTCTCTATTTATAAGCAACAGTGGAAGTGGAGACGTTGGTTACTCGATCGTAGCGGCGAAAATCGCGGTGGTATTATCTTAATATATTCAATCAACGTTTAAACTTAGGCTTGTTTTCAATTTGAATGAAATTAGTCAATATTGAATATTCTAATCTCATACTTTTATAAATGAAAAGCCCGTCAATATTAATATTAATCTAAATTTAGGCACAATTTTAAGCAATAATGCCAATATTGAAATCTCCCATTTGCAGGCGTACTAATTTTTATATTTTTTGGAGTTTCCACTAAAGAACGAGAGACAAATGGTAGTTTTACGTCAATAGTTTTATTGATAATTAGCAGCAAACCACATTCCTGGCTGACATAATCGCTGTCACCACTGACACTGAGAAATCCTCATATAATTATTGTATAATCATCAGTGTTGCGAAACGTTACCTGTAACGGAACGAAATACCGGTATACCGGAATTTTTCAAGTAACGTTAACAATACCAGTATCCAAATTATTTAAATCGTGTTTACCGGTATTTTTACCATAACAAAAAAAATTTATTTTGGTATTTCGTTACATTGTGGTAAATTATAAATTTGAATTCATAAATCAATAACTATGATCAAAAAAATTAATATACAAAATAATATGAAAATTGCTGAATTTGAAAATTCGAAAAATTATTGGAAATACTAAACGCAAATAAATAAAGAACATTTAATTAATTAAATAAGCTGGTTGTTGTTTCTTAGAGCAAGTTACATGAAATAAAAAATTAATGTTTTGTAACGTTATACCATAACGTAACGAAATAAGATGTTGGTACAATACCGGAAAACGGAACGATACCAAAATTTTTTATTGGAGTGTAACGAAACCTATAACGTTACACATTTTTTTTTCGTTTCGCAACACTGATAATCATGAATTTTATTGAATCCTGTGCTATTGAATAAAGATTATCCTGAAGTTTAATGAAAAGTTAAAAGATTTTTATTTAAGTTTTCTTCGAAAATGTTCGAATTGATTTATTTTCACATCTAGTTGCCATTTGTTGTTTTTGTTTTTTTTTAACTCATGTCTCATTTATTTTGTTTTTGTATTTTTTACAAAAAATGTCTGAATTTTATTCGTATAGCAAATAATAATATATTTTCAAATAAGCTCCTTTAAATTTTAAATCGAACATTTTTATGGCACTGTATAGTTCCTTGCTTCGGTTTTTAGACTATGGCTTTGTATAATCTAAATTGATTTGATAATGTGCCCAATTTACATTGAATCTTCTATGATAATTATTTTCTTTAATTCCGCTTTGATAACTAGATGGGATTTTCTAAGAAACCATAAAAATTAAATGCATAACAAAATGTTTAATTTGTTGATCATACAATTTTGTGCAAGATTTATTATTTTTACGTGCAAAGTATTTTTTTCCGAATTATAATTTGTTTGTGGAAAATAATAATTATTTGATGTAAGGTTACTAGGTTACTAGCCATTAGAAATTTATTTGATCTAAAAATCGCAGTCAAATATTTAATTCTCCCGTTACAATGTGCATTTACAAAAGAAATATAATCAAAGAAATTGACCTATTTGTTGTGAAATCGGACAAATGTCATATTAGCTATGAGTTTATAAAACTTATCCGAAATCACTTTAAATAATTCCATTATCTTTTGTTTATTGTACAATAGCGGACGAATTATGCGTATTTCTATTTTATTTTAATTATTTGTCATTTTAAATTTATCATTCTTATTCCTCTTTAAAAGGAGAAATGAATTAAAATAAAATAGACTTAAATAATTTCAAGGTTAAGAACTTCTTTTGCATACTAAGTAAAAATTTAATTAATTAACAATTTAAACTAGCTACATTTATAGTACGTACGTATGTAAAAAATTAGCATTACAAATATCCAAATAATTTCTTAGACACAAATAAATTTCCATTTCGTTTAAATGACCGGATCTTACACACATGGATGCAAAATATATCTACGAATTAAGAAAAAAAATTTCACATTTTTTTAATATTATAATAAAACAAATGAAGATGATGAGGGCCTATACAACATAAATAAATGTTGACCTCAAAAAGCGTTTATTGGTTTATTACTTAACATACCTTTATGCAGTTTTTTCTTTATTTTGCATTATTATTCTTTTCATCGGCACATAAACATAAATAATAATAATTTGTATATGATAAGCATGTGAAAAATAAAACCCCAATTTTTTATGGTTTTAAGTACAACTTACAAAATAACCATACCAATCAACCTTGATCTTGACCATCAAGTAATGAATAAATTGTGGTTGTTTTTGAAAGCAATTATTATTTATAATTAAAATAATAATCGCGTAATATTTTTTAATTTACTGTTTACCGGTTTAAAATCCCTGTCGAAAGAAATTAGAAGTATTGAAAGAAGAGTTTAGCTACATCATTGCAGACTTTTTATTTTGTTAACTGTTCTAGTGTACATACTTACTACCTATCTAGTCAAATTATCACACGCATACATTTTTTAGATTAGTTAATTTCTGTGCTCATGCAAAGTGGATTATTTTTTATTTACGAATTACAATTATAAGTTTGAGAAATACTAGTTAGGATTTACCTTAATTACACTGAAACGTAAAATTATTCGAAAATTTCTTTAGGTTAAAATGAATCATAACAAATTTTCGCCATTCCCAATTTTTCTATAAATTCTAATTTAAGTTAGCTGAATCTAATTTAAGCTCACCGAAATGAAATTAATTATTACGAAAAATTTAAATTTTGACAAATCAATTCAAATCTAAAATTATTATTAAAATTATGCAACACAAAAATATTTTTTATATTTGATTTTTATTTAAGTGAGATTAAATTTTGTACCATGAAGAAATATTGTAAATCGAATAAATTCGATTTTATTGGTCCACATAAACACTTACTTTTAAAACTGAATCACTGAATTCACTTTATAAAAATTATCAACGGTTATTTTCAAACATAACAATCGGCCCCACTACTTTATTGGACTATTTCAGTTAAGTTTTAAAATTCACTTATTATTCTTATAAAAATTACGATGTGTAACGCATCAGAGTCAACCGATGAATAATTTTAAATTTCATTAATTCCTTATTTATATAGAAACACTTGCAAAAAATATGTACTTTAAAAAACAATATGTTAAATGTAATTATCTTTATTTCAATTGTTTTTTGGTTGCTATTAAATAAGCGTCCAGTTTGGACATTGGTAAGCTGTTCTTAGGTCAATAAAGTGAATTTAATTTAACCCGTACAGGTATACAGTTTTAGTAATTAATTAACTATACACGGAACAAAAATAATAGTACACGTTTCCATAAATTATAGGAGCCCAGGCATTTGTGGCTTATTATCGGAACGCTTAACGTGTGGCTTAAAAAAATGGAACAACACACAAGCCGATGAGACAACAATATCACACATACAATCAAAAAATCAAAAACAAAAAAAATAACTGTTATCTATTTGTGTTAAAAGAGTGAAGAGATAATTAACTACAACGCAGTTTAGTTATAATAATGTCGTTGTCTCAGTTAGATCGTCGAATTCTTATAGTGAATTTTTGCAAACAAAATCCAACGAAGACCAAAAATGAAGTTTTCCAACATTTTACAACAATGGGATTTAAAAAAACGACGATATATCGCGTACTTAGTGCTATCGAGGCTGGGAAATCAGTACACCGGAAACCTGGTTCGGGCAGGAAAACTAATTTATCGGATAGTCGAATGTGTGCTAGGCTGAAGGCGGAAACGCAAGGCAGGAGTGCAAAATCTTATCGTGCGTTAGCTAGAAAATATGGAACCAACCATTCTACCATCAAAAAGTACTTGAAAAAAATGAACATCCGACGACGAGCAAAAAAAACCGCTCCTAGTCAAACCGGTCGGCAGAAAAAATTGATAAAAAAGCGATTGAAGCTGCTTTCCCAAAATGTATTTGCTGCACAATCACATTATAAGTGTATCATGGACGACGAGTCATATTTCACTCTGGAAGGGAATGAATGGCAAGTAAAATCATTCTACGAATCTGATAAACATCCTGCACCAGAAAGTGTGAAACTGATAAAAAAGTCCAAGTTTCCTCGTAAGGTTTTAGTGTGGTTGGCCATCAGCGAAAAGGGAATAAGTGCACCCGTGTTTTTCAACAGCGGTTTAGCAGTTAACAAAGAGGTTTACATCACAAAATGTTTACCAGTGCTTGACACGTTTATAAAAAAACATCATCAACATGATGAAGTTGTTTTTTGGCCAGATTTAGCGTCCGCACATTACGCCAAAGACACTTTGGCCGATTTACAAAGAAGGCAAATCGAATACGTGCCAAAGGATTTCAACCCGCCAAATGTTCCGCAACTGCGGCCGATCGAAAACTTTTGGGCTATGTTAAAGAGGAAAGTCTACCACAATAGCTACCAAGCAAAAACATTAAAAAAACTTGATCGTAAAGATCAAAAAGGAATTGAAAACAATTGCGCGGGAGGGAATCCAGATAGCCATGCAAGAAGTTCCCATGAAAGTCAGACTGGCGACAAAACTCGGGGTGGACTGTTTTTTAAAGTAATGCGCATATAATATAGTTCTTATAAAATAAAAGTGAAATTTTGAAAATGATAACCTGTTTTTGAAATTACTTGAATGCTCCAGTTCCATTTTTTTAAGCCATACGTTACTATATAATACTAGTGGCCTGTGGCCCCTACGGGGCCGAATTTACACTGAGCGAAAAATACATTCTCATTGAAAAAAATAGAAACACAGTAAAAAAGTAATATTAATAATCAACCGATCGCAAATTCTGATAATACAATAGAATTTACTATTAAATTTCGTTCATCATATAATATCATACAAACTTATATAAATTATCAGGAACACTTTTTATTACATCATAGATAGAATATTTCTTCACATAAATAGAATGTTACGTGACACAGATATGTAGAATATTTATCATCCAGAGAGGATGTTGCTTCACATAGATAGAATGCTCTAACAATATGTGGACGCTTTGTTCTCACAAATATAATGTTTTCTCATACAGAGAGAATGTTTTTCGCACTGATAGAATGTTGCTTCATGGTTCTTCCAATAGATAGAATCTTTTTCTTACAAATAGATTGTTTCCTCATTGAGATAGAATGTTTTCTCGCAAACATAGAATATTTTTTGTGTAATTTTCACATATATAGAACATATTTTTCAAATGGATGGTTATTGGATTTCCATTTGATAGAATGTATTGTATGAAATAATGAAATACTGTATTCCTTTGATAGTGGAATTGATTAGTTTTTGATGGTAAATGGTAAACCTACTATTAATAATATTTATCATTTAGACAGTAGACCATCAATAGGATTGCAATGCATTTTTGAACTTTCCTCAAAATTAAATAAATAAAACGGACGAGCAATTAAATTTATATTTCTTGATTTCAAAGATAACAAACTAAATTATTAAATTATTATAACAAATTCCACTGACCAATTGCACTAAATTAAAAATTAAAAAAAATCTTTCTTAGCTACATTAAAAATAAATTACTGTACATCACTAATTTTAATTTGTAACTGATAGTTTTTTAATTATAAGATTTATATTGGGGTGGGCTTGAAAGCCGAAGAAATTCCAAACTAAAATAGATACTGCTGGATATTGCAAGTTGAACGTCATAAATATTTTAAAACAACTGTCCCAACAACGATTATAAATGATTGAACCGGCATATTTAAATTTTTCAATTTTTGAATTTTCCCTTCAACTTCCTATACCGATACTCCAAAAATAAACATAGGATTTTGTGAGTCCTTTATTGAATATTTTACGCAAGTGTGTTTCGATGAATGTGGATTGTCCATCATAATCCTCGACAATGGTGGTATCAGCGGTAAAGATTTTTTGTATCTGGAAAAATATACAAAATACTTAAAACTGTACAGCTTTTGGCATAGAATTTTCAGTTGATTGCAAAATATGGAAGTTCAAGTTGCCAAAAGTAAACGAATGTTTTAAAAGCTAACTTGCGTTACTCGCTTACAAATACACTGAATAATGTTATGTATAATTAAACGAAAATTAATAGGAATGTTAATTTAGGGTAAATATGGCTCAGCCATAAAACAAAAACAAAATAATTTGCAAAATAATCTAAAACGATATTTTCTGCACGTAGAACGATAATTAGTTTAGATTAGGTTAACATTTTATTTGTGGCTTCAAAATATAAATTTAAAAAAAATTAAAAGCGTCTAAAAATGTTCGCTTAGGCGGGTATTACATTATCACATTTATGTAATTATATAAATATATATTTTTTTACAAAGGAAATACTGTTATATTTAGCTTCTTGAAGCTAAATATAAAAGTATTTCCTTTGTAAAAAAATATAATTATATTTATCTATATATGAGCCGTTTATTTTGAAAGTGGCTTAAGTCCATATTTTTTGAAACGAGATAATGAAAGAATAGAAAAACAATAAATGAAAAAACACATGGGATTTTGAATTTTCTTATTTTTTGCACAGGTGTTAGAGATTAATTTTTATTTGTTTTAACAATAAATTATTTACCGTTAGAAAGATTATGCTGTTATTTATCTATTGTTATCATTAACTTGATTTTTTGAAAAATGGACTTAGGCCACTTTCAAAATAAACGGCTCATATATAAAAAGAAGTGTACATTTTGATTGTCACTCCATAACTCGAGAACGGCTCAACCGATTGCCATAACATTTTTAGGGAAGGTGCAGGGAGGAGTGATGATGGTTAGTTGATTTTGAAATCCAAAATCGCTCCAGCCATTCTCGAGTTATGATTTTTTTCCTGAAATGAACTCGCTCTTTGTAAAACAACAACAACAAATACCCGTAAAATCGAAAAACTGCAAATATCTCGAAAACGGTGCTCTGAGCGAAAAAATAAGGTCACTTTCCCCCCACACTTCATGCACACACTGTTAAATATTAATAAAATAAAATACCTTTTTAGTTTTACAATCCTTTATTATTATATCTTTATTCTTCTATGTTCGTATTTCCCACGTCACACGATTCATACCATGTTTACATGAATCCAGATTCTACTACAATTCTATATTTATTTCAGCTATGTTGGATTGCTGCTATATTCATGTATCTGAATATAACACCTTCCCCTTATTTTTTTTTTTTTTTTTTTTTTTTTTATATTTAATTGTTATAACTAAAAATTAATAACTACGTACAATAATCAATAATTCTTTTCTTAACATTTTGATGATTATTTTGCTTATTCTAATCTTATTTATTACCCAATTTCTTACCTTTCTTTATTTTTTTTTTTTTTTTTTTTTTTTTTTTTTTAAATTTCAGTAGCGCTCATAATCTTTAAATCTTTCAGGAGTTCTTATGTTTCGATTCGAACGTCTTACAATTATATTTTCATTTTCATTTGTGGCATTGCCTAAATTACAATCATTTACATTTGTGGCATTACCTATATTAGAACCTCCCATAATTCCTCCTGAATTCTCTGAGTTGTTCATATTTTCTGGTTTACATAAACCGAACTTTCTTGAAAATATGTTTTATTTTTTGTTTTCTTTAAATGAAATGAATTTCTTCTCAATATTTTATTATCTTCTGTTTTAATTAAATATGACCTAGGAGCCAAAAGTTTTTTAATAATTCTACCTCTAAGCCAAATTTTACCTCTTTGATACAAAATTTCTTCGTTAACCTCAAAGGGCATTCTAAATTTAGTATGTTTATTGTAATAACTCCGAGATCGGTTATTTAAGTATTCTAATTTATCTTTAATATCTTTAATATCCCAAGGCTAGCGAAAACAAGTTTTAGTTTCGAAATTACTTCTGCTGCAGTTTTACTTTGTATTTCAATAATCTCTAACCATTTGCTATAATAGTCCACCAATATTAAATAATAGTTGTTTCCTATTTCACAAATATCAACGGCTATCTTTTCAAATGGTCGATTAGGTATTTCATGACTCCGTAACTCTTCTTTCACGTTACTGTTCCTAAGCCTTTCACATATCGAACAACGCGATACTAAATTATCAATTTCATTGTCTATTCCTGGCCAATATAAAACTGATCTCGCTCGCTGTTTAGTCCTAACCATACCAAAGTGCCCTTCATGAATTTTATCTAGCATTTCTCGCCTTAAACTGAGCGGAACTATCACTCTATCACCAAAGAACAACAAGTTATTATCTATATAAATTTCATTTCGTTTATTGAAATAAAAATGTTCATTTTCTTTTAATTTCTTTTTAATTGGCCATCCCTTAAGACAATAATTTTTAATTTGACTTAAGACTGGATCCAACTCAGTTTCTTTTATAAACTGCAATTCTCGATCTTGCGTTAAATTGATTGTGTGAATTACATGAGTTAGATCCTCCTCATAATTTTTATCTACTGAATCTGTCCTCGATAACAAGTCAGCGATAAACATGTACCTTCCCGGGACATATTTAAGTGTGAATCTGTACAACAGTAACTTTATTCTCATTCTCTGAATTCGCGAGCTTTGTGAGCTAGAAATGTTTTTATTGAATACCCCTATTAATGGCTGATGATCTGTATTGACTTCAAATGCCCTACCATAAATATAGTTATGAAACGTCTGACATGCATAAACTACCGCTAAGAGTTCTTTGTCTATCTGTGCATATTGCACTTCTGTTTCTGACAAACTTCGTGAAGCATAACATAAAGGTTTGCCATCCTGCATTAAACAAGACCCTATACCATTTTCCGAAGCATCTGTTTGTATAACCAACGGTTTCTTTTCATCATATATTCCTAACGCTGGAGAATTAACAATTAAATCTTTTATTTTCTGTAACGTTTTTGTATGAATTTCCAACCAACCAAATTCCCTATTCTTTTTTATTAATTCCCTTAATGGACTTGAAACCTCGGCTAAATTTGGTATAAATGAACGCATGTAGTTAATTAACCCTAATATACTTTGTAATTCTTTTTTATTTCCAGGATTTTTTATAGCTTCAATCGCTTTTATTCTACTTAGAGCCCTTTATACCCTCCTTGGAAAATATGTGTCCCAAATATGTTACACTATCTACCTTATATTGTATTTTTTTCTCGTTGAATTTAATATTCCATTTTCTAGCTCTGTCAATTACTTCTTTCATAATTCGATCGTGTTCTACTTCGGAACTTGCCGCTATCAATAAATCGTCAATATATATTGTTACACCCTCTATATCACCAAAAATTTCTACATTTATTTTTTGAAATAATTGTGGAGCAATTGCTAATCCAAATGGTAGTCTTTCGAATTTATATACTCCAAATATTGTATTAAAACAACATAATTTACTTGATTCACTATCCAATTGAATGTGCCAGAACCCGTTTTTCATGTCTAAAACGCTAAAAATTGACTTATTTGTTAAACCTGACGAAATTTCTTCAAGCGCTGGAATATGATAATATTCTTGAATAATGGACTCATTTAAATCTTTTGGATCTAAACATAACCGTAAAGTTTTATCTGGTTTTTCTACTATCACTAAATTACTGATCCATTCGACAGGCTCATTTACTTTGGATATTATTCGATCTGACACTAATTTGTCCAACGTTTGTTTTAGGGGATCTTTCAATAGTATTATGGTACCCTACGAGCAGGTTTTACTACAGGTTTGGCGTTTGCTATAATTTTGAGTGTATATTTTCGATTGATACACCCATTACCCGTAAAAATATCTCTATTGTTCATTACTAATTGACACTCTGCCCCAACTGAATATATCCTATTAACAATTTTCAAACTTTGTATTGTCTTCAACCCTAATATTGATTGCGACCCTTCGTCTTCCACTATAAAAAATTCTTGGCTATACTCTTGTCCTTTATGCGAAATTTTCAAATTTACTTTCCCCAATGGTCTAACTAAAGAACCTCCAAAAGCCTCCAACACAACTTTTGTTTGATTCAAGACAGCTTTTGTTTTTATACTTTCATATACTGTTCGCGTAATTACATTAATGTCTGCGCCCGTATCAATTTTAAATTTAACCATATTATCATTTTCTATTAAAAAATTTTCATACCACATTTCTTTACTTTTATTAACTAATGAGTCTACTATAAAATTTCTATTTAAATTCTCACTACTACTCTCATCTTGTATCGTCACACATTGAACACGTGTATGTTCTTTTCTCCCATAGCATGCTTGAGCGAAATGCCCCTTTTTATTGCAATTATTACAAGTTTTATTAAACGCTGGGCATTCCCCCCAAATATGCTTGGTCTTACATTTTTTACAATAATAAACTTTCCTTAAATTATCTTGTCTATCCTTATAATTATTAAAATTATTACCTGTTTTATTTGAGGTTATGTTGTTCACCTGTACATTGCATCCATTCTGCACTTCCTTCACGTGTGTCTGATTTACTTCAGGTGTTCTACAAATTTCTACTGCTCTTTTGTATGTTAACTCATCTGTTGTTAATAGCCGCTCTTGTAAACCACTGTTATGCACACCCAGTACAATTTTGTCCTTTAAGTGAGAATCATCCTTAAACTCGCATTGTTCAAACATTTGTAGAATTTCATTTAGAAAATTATCGAATGGTTCACTTTCTTTTTGAACTCTTTTGTAGAAAATAAACCTTTGATACACGACATTTTTTTTCGGGTTACAATATTCGTCGAATTTTGTTATCACTTCATCCAATTTAGCCGTGCCTTCATCTATTTTGAGGTTATTGTAAATTGTGATTACGTCCGTTCCACCAATATTCAAAAAAATTGCCAACTTAACATTTTCGGCTTTAGATTTCGATTCCGTAGCCAGCATATATATATATTAAACTGCTGCTTAAATTTATTCCACGCCTCTTTTATATTTGAGCCACGTGAAAAATCCACCGGTTGTGGGGTACGTATTCCATTACTCTGCATTTTTTTTTTTTTATTAATTTTCACTCACTTTTATTTCACTTATTTTTTTTTTTTTATTTTGATTAATTTTAAATATTCTCTTTGTACTTTTATACTTTCGTAATTAATTAATTAATTAATTTTATTTTAATTACTTTATCCTACCGGCTGCGCCATGTTAAATATTAATAAAATAAAATACCTTTTTAGTTTTACAATCCTTTATTATTATATCTTTATTCTTCTATGTTCGTATTTCAAGTGTCTTTTTATCGTCGTGCAACCACGTCACACGATTCATACCATGTTTACATGAATCCAGATTCTACTACAATTCTATATTTATTTCAGCTATGTTGGATTGCTGCTATATTCATGTATCTGAATATAACACACACTTTGTGATCGATTGGGTATGGTCCCAGTCCCCCTCTTGAAAAAATTTTAATTCAACATTTGAAAAAAAAAAAAGTTTAAATTTCGGTCCGACCTAACGAAAAAAATCGATCCAAACTTACACAAACTCATAAATACACACATTCATTTGATTAACAGCATACAAATGACAAACAGATGAACCTGTCAAAATGCACATGTTTGCCAATCACTTTCTTTCACTCTTGGATTCTGATACAGCCGGTCATACATTCGCTGTTCCAATGGGAATTTTATTACAAGTGATTTTTTTTTGAGTTTCATAAATATTGGTAAGTACTAACAAAATAAAAAGTGATTTTAAGTGTGTTCAGTGCAAAATATTTTCCAAATAAACAAAACAAATTTGTTTTACTTTAATGATTTTTTGGGAAAGTTTAATTGGATGCAACGCATAACAGCACTCACACAACAACAATACTTTTTTGAATTATTCTTAAATAAACAATCCTTAATTCATATTGAATTTTCATTGATTTAGAAAAAAATGCCACCAACAAGACGATCAACTATAGGTCGACGTACGCGTAATTCTACCTATAGATATAATCAAAGAAGAGCGCAAAGTGTAGAGGAACACTCACAACAAAATCAAGTACACCAATTACGAAACGCATGTCGTCATAGATCGGCAGATCCAAATCCATTAAATCCAGCATCGAGGCGATCGACACGACTTTCACGTCGTGCTGTGCAAGAGATGGAATATGCTGCTTTCGCTTACAATAATTATTAAAATGATTATAGTGAACATGCCAATATTGGTGGAATGACGGTGAGATGTCCACATTGTGATGCAGCCAAATTTCAAGGTGAAACGCCTGGCATGTGTTGTGCTAATAGCAAAGTGAGACTGCCAGCATTTGAATCTCCCCCCGATCCACTTCATTCATTCATTTTTGGAACGTCGCAAATGTCTAAGCATTTTTTGTCTCACATTCAAGAATATAATGCGGCATTTCAAATAACTTCAAAATTGTAAGAGACAATTTCATGCCGACGTTTAAGGTGATTACTTCATGCAGAATATCATATGAAAAATGTGATCTGAGCAGCAATTTTTTTGATGTATTCAAGAATTCTGATCCAGCATCTAATTACATTTCACAAATATTACATATTCAAGGTCAGATTTATCATCGAACTGGTTCCTTATTGCCATATCCTGATGCTGATCATCAATTTTTGCAAATCTATTTTGTCGGAGATGCAAATCGTGAATTGGATCGGCGTTGTACAATTGCTGCGCGTGCAAGGCGACAAATTTTTCTGAACTTCAAACATTCTTACATCAGCACAATGAATTAATTCGATTGTTTAAAACCGCTCTCGATCGTATGCCATCTGATGATCACAGAATCATTATCAGGGCTGACAAAACACCCTTTGGAGAGCATGCGAGACGATTTAATGCACCAACAATTGATGAAGTGGCCATCAGCGTTTTTCAGAGCTTCACCGCAGCTATGATGCATTACAATATCCATTATTGCACTGGAAAGGTGACGACGGCTATCATATCAATATACGAATGATAGATCCACGAACCGGTATGAATTCAATTTATTTATTTCAAAACAAGAAAACATGATTTTAATTTTCTGATAATGTATTCATCATAGGTCGTGAGGTAGAAAAAAAAGTTAGTGGGATGAATTATTATTTGTATAGATTCGAGATTCGCCCACAAGAAGACAAATTTATTATGCGATGTGGCAAACTTTTCCACCAATACGCTGTTGAGATGTATGCAAAAATTTAAGCAGAACGCATTAATTACCTTCGATTCAATCAAGCCAAATTGCGATCGAAAGAATACATACACTTGCGAGATGCAATAGTGAAAGATGGTAATGTTAATGATATCGGACGTTTAACAATAATACCATCAATGCAATGTCATACGCTCGCAAATATGGTCGTCCCGACCTATTCATAACATTCACATGCAATCCACAGTGGGCTGACATAAAAAACAATTTATTTGATGGTCAGAATCCAACAAATCGACACGATATAAGAGCACGTTTATTTCGACAGAAAGTAAAAGCACTGATGGATTTGATTATCAAATTGCGAATTTTTGGAGAGGTGCGTTGCTGGATGTATTCGATTGAATGGCAAAAGAGAGGGCTGCCGCACGCGCACATCTTGATATGGCTGGTTCGTAAAATAACACCCGATCAAATTGATAACATTATATCAGCTGAAATTCCAGATGAAATCAGCGATCCAGAATAATTTGAAGTTGTCACGAAAAATATGATCCATGGCCTTTGCGGTCAAATAAATATGAATTCATCATGCATGATCGATGGAAAATGTACAAAACGGTATCCAAGAGCATTAACTTCGGATACAATTACAGGTGACGGCGGATACCCGTTGTACCGACGTCGGTCACCGGAGGATAATGGCCATACAACAACAATTAAAATACGCAATCAAGACATTGAAGTTGATAATCGTTGGATTGTGCCTTATTCTCCACTATTGTCAAAAGTATTTCAGGCTCACATAAATGTTGAGTACTGTAATTCTGTGAAGTCGATTAAATACATTTGCAAATATGTGAATAAAGGCAGTGATATGGCTGTTTTTGGAGTAGCTGGTGACAATAGCAATGATGAAATCGCCCAATATCAAATGGGGCGCTACAATAGCACTAATGAAGCTCTTTGGAGAATTTATTCCTTTCCCACCCGAGTGTTTTTTTTGCAGATACCATGGGAAGATTATACACTGTTCATCCAAACAATGCAGAATGTTATTATTTGCGGTTGTTGTTAGTAAGTTGGACCACGTTCATTTCAACATTTGCGAAGAGTAAATGGTCATTTATGTGTGACATATCGTGAAGCATGTGAGCAATTAGGTTTACTTGAAAATGATGCGCATTGGGATTTAACGCTTCATGATGCATCGATTGCTTCTTCTCCACATCAAATACGTATGTTATATGCCATAATCATATCAACATGTTTTCCATCAAATCCACTTGAATTGTGGAATAAATACAAAGATTTTATGGCAGAAGACTATTTGATTGGAATGCGTCATCACACAAGAAACGCTGATTTGCTGATTTCATTGGAAATGTATAATGAGGCATTGATAGCGATTGAAGATATGTGCCTAACGATTGCAAATAAAGCATTAGGGCAATTAGGTTTGTCACCACCCAACAACAGTATGATTGTGAACAACAGTATGATCCCAATGAATTGCAAACATTTGTGAATTTGAATGTTCCCAAATTAAATGACCAGCAAAAACATGTCTATGATACCATCATGCAAGCTGTACAAAATGAAGTCGGTGGACTTAGGGCCAGCAAGGCGGACCGGGCTCAGCTAGTATAACTATATAAATGTGATAATGTAATATCCGCCTTAGGAAAGAAAAAGTTTACTGTTTTTAGAAATCTATCATAGGCTTTGACTTTCAAGTCAGTCGCATGTGTTTTTTTTTTTAATTTATTGAATTTTTTCAAAATTTGAATTTGATATATGCAACCTATGCAAGGTGACCATATGCCACAACTGGGGCACCCTACAAATCCATGGAAAATAAAATAAAAATACTAAGAAGGTTTAAATGAAAAAAATGCAAATAACGAACTGGAAGAACAGTCTCTGAATACAGGAAGGCATCGTTTGGTACTGTAGCGTACCGAATTCCGAATTCGGTTGCTCAAAGGGTAAAATGTCAAAATACAGAAAACTACTTCATAGGGTAATTTTAGTTTAGTACTTTTTCCTATTCACTTTTATAACAACTTATAAAAGATTAGCATTGTAAACTCTCGCTCGACAGAGAAGATAAAAATAAACGCCATTTTGGGCAAGCGCATTTTTTGCATTAATTGCATTATAAAAAATAACTTTTGTAATTTTAAATTAATTAATTTTAATAAAATAAAGTATTTGAAATTAATGTAAATATAAATAAAGTTTTGTCAATAATAAAATACCGTGCCTGTGATTATTTATGTTGGGAAAATTGGTGAAATACGCGTTCACATATAAACGTTTAGCGGCATCTACGTAAGCCACAAGTTTTTATATATATGACGCATAGCCGTTTGTACGATTGCTTGATAATCAAAGCAACGGAGCTTACTAATCGTCACCACGCGTCCGATTAAATCTATGGAGTCAGATTAAACCTAAGGAACGGAGCAGCATCACGCTACGCAGTGGATTTTTTGGTAGCATCGCCCAACCATAAGTGCGCTCGACCTCATAGCAGTGACAAACATATGCGCGACTACAATACCGCTTATCCCGACCATAAAGTGGACTCGACCATTCCGTCTATACAGCAGCCGGTAGCATCCATAAAGTGGTAACCCCGACGCTCCTACACGCAATAAATCCGGACAAAAACCCAGCTCGTGGCAATTTACTTCAATTTGCAATATATCAATTTGCAAATACGCAATCCAGCACGGCAAATTACATCAAATTATCGGCCACAAAAATCAGCACTTGGCAGTTTACATCAATTTGCATTTTATATCAACCAATACGCTATCCAGCACGGCGATTTACATCAATTATCGGCCACAAAAATCAGCACGTGGCAGTTTACATCAATTTGCATTTTATATCAGCAAATACGCTATCCAGCACGGCAATTTACATCAATTATCGGCCACAAAATCAGCACGTGGCAATAGCGTCAATAATTTTGGAGCATATTAGCGACGTAGTCCAGCACGAGTTGATATACATTCGCAACAGTTTCAACTACACACGAGTTTCGAATTAGACGAGCAGCAGCATCAATTTATTTTTGGCGGACGGCCAATTTTATCATAAATCGTAAGTAGTTTTCTGTATTTCATACGTTCATTGACATTTTTTTATTCGGCACAAATTTTATGAGCAACTTTCGGTTTTTATTTTTAATTTTTTTTTTTTTTTTAAAACGAAAAACTCGTTCTGATTCTAGTCGCCGACTCAACGCCAAATACAAAACGTGTTATTTTACCATTACAAGTTTGGTGATAAGGCTCAAAAGTGCGTCGACGGATGTACTTTTACGTCTGAAAACAATAATGGTAATAACCAAGACCAAGCTCATGCAAAAAAGGATTTTTAATGTATCATCAAACGTTGGCGACAGTCAATGATGACACCATTTCCAGTCGCCTTATTATTTTCGATTCGTCAAACAACCTCAGGTTTCTAATCGATACCGGCGCGGATTTATCTATCATCCCTTACAAAAATTTCAAACCAACAAATGTTACCTCAACTTTAAACCTATACGCGCCCAATGGCACACCTGTGTTAGCGTATGGTACCAAAATGTTAAAAATCGACATTGGTTTACGTCGTGAATTTCGATGGGAATTTATCATCGCGGACGTTTCGACGCCTATACTTGGCGCAGATTTTTTACGACATACGGGTATAATAGTGGACATTAGCAAACGGAAGATCATTGATCCGGTAACTTCATTGTCCGTTACAGGTCTGATTACACATAGGGCAACGCAAAGTTTGTCGTATATTAACCAGACAGCAGTCCCATCAAAAGTTCACGATCTGTTTAAGCAATTCCCAGAGATAACAAGTCGCTCATTGAGCAGCTCGGCTATAAAACATAGCGTCACGCATCGATTAGAAACAACTGGACAACCTATCTTCGCGAAAACACGTCGTTTAGCACCGGATAAACTCCTTATCGCAAAAGCTGAATTCGATAACATGTTGGCACAAGGTATTTGTCGTCCTAGCAAAAGTCCGTGGGTAAGCCCTCTTCACCTTGTTTTGAAAAAGAATGGAGACTGGAGACCATGCGGTGATTACCGTTCGCTAAATCGAGTTACAGTCCCTGACAGATATCCCATACCGAATCTATTGGACTTTTCGTATCAACTCGCGGGTTGTACAGATTTCTCAACTATAGACCTTGTTCAAGCGTACCATCAAATCCCGATCGAACCATCACATGTTCCCAAGACAGCAATCTCAACTCCTTTTGGTCTTTTTGAATTTACCAAAATGACCTTTGGGCTAAGGAATGCAGCACAGTCTTTTCAGAGGCTAATGCATTCTGTTTTATTTGGCCTCAAGTCCTGTTTTGTCTACTTGGATGATATTCTTATCGCATCCAAGTCTTTCGAAGATCATCTTGAACACCTCAAGATAGTTTTTCAAAAATTATCAGAACATGGTTTGATCATTAATTCCGACAAATGCGTCTTTGCATTACCCGAAATTAAATTCCTCGGTCATCTAATCAACGAACAAGGCATTCTTCCACTTCCAGACAAAGTTCACGTAATTAAAAACTTCGAACGACCTGTAACGGTCAATCAACTCAAGCGATTCTTGGGAATGATTAATTTTTACAGACGTTTTATTCCCAGCGCTGCTGAAGACCAAGCTTTACTTAATAACTTCTTGAAAGGTTACAAGAAGAACAGCAAAATTCCAATCGAATGGACTTCAGCATCTATTGACGCTTTTAACCATTGCAAGGAGAAACTATGTCAAGCGACACTACTTACACACCCAATCCCTGACGCTCGGTTAGCAGTTATGGTTGACGCATCCGATCACGCAATCGGAGCAGTGGTACAGCAGTTTGTCTCGAATACATGGCAACCGCTCAGTTTTTTCTCGGTACGTCTTAGCGAGACGCAACAGCGTTACAGCGCTTATGATAGAGAGCTGCTTGCAGCTTACTCTAGCATTAAGCACTTTCGGCACCTACTCAAAGGTCGTAGTTTCACTCTGTTCACCGACCACAAACGACAAACCCCTAGTCTACGCATTTTATCAGAACCCGGATAAAGCATCTCCGCGGCAATATCGACACCTGGACTTCATCGGTCAATTCACAACCGATATCCAACACATCTCCGGCGTTAACAACGTCGTTGCAGATACTTTATCTCGTATAGATCAAATTTCTATTCCTGAAAGCATTGACTATACAATAATCGCGGATGCACAAACCAACGATGCAGAATTGCGAGAGCTCTTGCATAGTAACAACATGTCACTAAATTTCAAGCAAGTTCCAATAACGTTTAATTCCAATAAACACATTTATTGCGATATTTCGACTGGCATACCTCGTCCATTCATTCCGTTAAACTTCCGGGAACAAATTTTCGAATCATTTCACAACCTTTCGCACCCTGGAATTCAAGCCACAACCAATATTTTAACTAAAAATGTTTTCTGGCCCTCGTTACGAAAGGATTCGAAAGTTTTCACTCAACAATGTGTTCACTGCCAAAAGTCGAAAGTTTCAAGGCACACCAAGTCACCTCTCAGCAATTTCACTTTAGCTTCGCAACGTTTTGCAGAATTACATCTAGAAATCATTGGTCCTTTACCGATTTCTGATAACCAACGTTATTGCGTCACGCTAATTGATCGTTTCACGCGTTGGCCTGAAGCGGTTCCTGTACCGGACATATCAGCTGCCACTGTAGCGTTCGCCGTTTATTCAACATGGATATCCCGTTTTGGCGTTCCAGTTTCCATTCTCACAGATCAAGGAACTCAGTTCAAATCCGAACTTTTCAACGAGTTATCTAAATTGCTAGGGTTACCCTAAGTGCAATGGCATGGTTGAGAGATGGCACCGCACTCTCAAGGCTGCCATTATGTGCCACGAGCGAGCCGACTGGACCAACCTACTTCCGGCAGTCATGTTAGGACTACGATCGTCTTTTAGCGAGGAATTACAAGCTTCATGCGCGGAACTAGTTTACGGGACAACAATCCGATTACCAGGACAATTCCTGGATAACTCAAATACGGTTCCACAAAGCGATTTTGTGAAACAAATAAAGGGACACTTCTCTGAATTAAAACCTACGCCAACATTTGTGAGTCAAGAACTTAAAACTTGCACTCACGTTTTCTTACGCACGGATGCAATTCGTAAATCATTACAACCGCTGTACACTGGTCCACACCGTGTGATTAAGCGCGGTGATAAAAATTTCATCATCGAATTCAACAACAGGCAGGTCAACGTCAGCATCGACCGACTTAAACCTTGTTTCACGACAAATTTGACATCCGACCAACAATTCTCTACGCAAAGCACTGATACGTCATTAGAACACAGTCAAACGTACACCCAGTTAGAAACTAAGTCGGCGAAAAAACACGTAACGTTTAGCGAGCCCGAAAAAATCGAACAGTCGCCTCTACGCTCTGCCAGCGGTCGTCAGTTAAAGACACCGGCGCGGTTTTTGAACTCGTTGTTTCACTCAGGCTACGCCTTCGCTGGGGAGGGAGTATTGTAGCGTACCGAATTCCGAATTCGGTTGCTCAAAGGGTAAAATGTCAAAATACAGAAAACTACTTCATAGGGTAATTTTAGTTTAGTACTTTTTCCTATTCACTTTTATAACAACTTATAAAAGATTAGCATTGTAAACTCTCGCTCGACAGAGAAGATAAAAATAAACGCCATTTTGGGCAAGCGCATTTTTTGCATTAATTGCATTATAAAAAATAACTTTTGTAATTTTAAATTAATTAATTTTAATAAAATAAAGTATTTGAAATTAATGTAAATATAAATAAAGTTTTGTCAATAATAAAATACCGTGCCTGTGATTATTTATGTTGGGAAAATTGGTGAAATACGCGTTCACATATAAACGTTTAGCGGCATCTACGTAAGCCACAAGTTTTTATATATATGACGCATAGCCGTTTGTACGATTGCTTGATAATCAAAGCAACGGAGCTTACTAATCGTCACCACGCGTCCGATTAAATCTATGCAGTCAGATTAAACCTAAGGAACGGAGCAGCATCACGCTACGCAGTGGATTTTTTGGTAGCATCGCCCAACCATAAGTGCGCTCGACCTCATAGCAGTGACAAACATATGCGCGACTACAATACCGCTTATCCCGACCATAAAATGGACTCGACCATTCCGTCTATACAGCAGCCGGTAGCATCCATAGTACTATAAACATTATCTTGAAGTTTTATAATTATGTTAGCCATATATTGCTGCACATTTTATTGTAATGAGCTCATGCTCAAGATAGAGTGTGTGACTGTACCAAAATTGGATGTGAATTAATAAATAAATAAATAAAGTATCATTTAGAAGTTTATGTAAATTAAACGGTGGCGCTTTGAATCGTTTTACCGCATATGTTAGGTTATTTGAAATAGAGACTTTTTTTTCTATTTCAAATACAAGCAAATGTTTGTTAAACATTTTAATCAAAATTTCATTTAAACAAAATAACACCCTAACACGATCAGTTGTAAGTATGGCAAGAATTTCATATAAGTGAACTTTATCAATAAGGTTTTATTAGCTACAAAGTACCCAGATTTATTATTTCCTTTATATTCAACTTCAGTGTAAGCAGAGCCTTCTAGAGTATAGAGCCAGAACCATCTTGATGTGAATAGAGCCGGCATGTGAAAAATGAACTTAAAATAAGGGATAAAGAAACACTAAAAATTCACTTATTTTCATAGTGTTTATATGAAAAAAACGCGATTTCGATTGACGATAAAATATGAATTAAAAGTTAAACCCAGTTAAATATTTTTTTAAGAAATCGCTAACAAACAACTCAATGTCTAACTCATTTAAAACACAGATTTTCAAATTTCCCTATTTTCCAGCAATAATCAAAAGAAAATTAGGGAAATTAAATTAAAAAACATTCTATAATAACAACAATGTGTATTAAAAAGAGAAAATTCAGTTTAATGACGACATCATATCTCCACACCTAAAACCAATGGTAAGAAAAAAGATAACACGTCTCCGCTCAACAATCAAAATAAAATAAATCAAAAAGAGCCAAACAGAAAAAAATAAAATAAATACAATGAGTGCAAAGAAAAAAAAAATTTGGGGTAGGCTGTGTCTTCTACATGGCCGTAGGTGTTTTCCGTGATAACGTTTCTAAGAGGTGCGAGAAATGGCTCGATGTATGGGTTTGTTAAAATAAATTTCTTTATTATTAGCATCATGAAATGAGAGTACAGTGATTGTTTGCAAACGATTAAGTACTGGGCGATGATATGATTCCTGATGAATGTGAGTTCCAGACAGGTGCTTCCCAAATTCGCCGAGGCTATTGTGGTGGACACGCAGTGTAGGTCAAATATATATCAGAGTCCACACTAACATATGACCTATCAGATCAGGTATTCCCCCTTTATAGTGCTCTCTAGCATTGTAAATCGCCACCTTGTAGATCTAAATTTTAATTAAAATTTATGTGGAAATTAATTATTTTAATTAACATTAAGTTATCTGCCACAGTTTCTTTACGCACAAATTGACACCAGAATTGCTCCGATCAGATGAGGCATGAGGGGTTCTCTCGCTACGGTGATCTCAAGCATTGTAAATCGATATTTTGTAGTTTGTAATTTTAATTAAAATTTATGTGGAAATTAATTATTTTAATTAACAATAAGTTATCTGCCACAGTTTCTTAACGCACAAATTGACACCAGAATTACTCCGGTCAGATAAGTAAGTGATTCTCATGGTTGATTGTAAATCGCTGTTTTGTACTTTGTAAGTTTAATTAAAATTAATGTGGAGATTAATTATTTTAATTTAAAATAAATTATCTGCCACAGTATTATTAAGCACAAATTAATAACCGAATTGCTCCGATCTGATGAGGCATTCTCTTGCTATACCTGTAGTGCCCTCAATCTGTATAAATCCCTATTTTCTAGTTTGAATTTTTAATTAAAATTTATGTGGAGATTAATTAATTTAATTTAAAACAAATTAAACACTACTGGTTTTTTACGCAAAAATTGACACCATCGGATCTCCGATCGGATGAGCCATTCTCTCGCTACACTGGTTGAAGCATTTAAATCAATCGAAATCAGAGGTTTGCGGCGCGGGTTCCTTTGCCGCCGGATGACGTCATTGCAATAATATTATGCGTGACACATAAAGCCGAAAGACCAATGTAAGCAATCATATCTTTAAATTAAAGGTAATGCTTATAGTTGATGAGTAATTGCCCCCGACCCAGGGCTAAACTACAATCGCTATTTTCTAGTTTGAATTTTTAATTAAAATTTATGTGATGATTAATTAATTTAATTTAAAATAAATTAACCACCACTACTTAGTTTTTTACGCAAAAATTGACACCATCTGATCTCCGATCATTGCAATAATATTATGCCGAACGATATATAATTTTATAGTCGAACGATATATAAAAATTGCAAATATTATTATTGTTTTTTTTTTTTTTTTTTTTGTTAAATTCGATAATACAGTATCATAGTACATAGCAGAGTAATTTATAAAAAGTGAATATTCTTGTGGACTCTATAATCAAATTGGCAAATACTATTCTGTATTTTTAATCAATTGTGCTTAATAGTAACATTGTGTTAATGTTTCTATAACACTTTACTTAGTGCTACTGTAAATTGAAAGCGGGTTTATAACGTTTGTTTAAACATCGAACTGTACATTGGTTTAACATAAATAGAGTATAATAGAGTATGTATAAAGGGTGAAAAAAGTAAACAATCTGAGTGCAACATAGTTCGTGACAATAAATCGATTGTGTGTGTTATATGCAATAGTGTACATCATTCATTTTGTGTCGACGCAACGGCAAACTCTATAAATTGGAAATGTAATAACTGTGCTAAACCTGTTGATGACAATACAAACGTTCATTTAACACAGTTGGTAAACGACCTTCATGAATTGCGTGCTCAACATGCCGAAATCGGAAATATCAAATCGTCTTCAGGTGGTAGATGAATTAAAAACAAAACATGAACAATTCTCAAACATGCTTAGCACCTTTAATGATCGTTGTGAGTTGCTGATATCTATGGACAAAAAACTCGAAACATTAGACTGTTCAGTCAAAATGCTTTCTGACGAGAATCTTAAATTAAAAAGTGAAGTTTCAATTCTTAGCAGCCGGTGTAATAACCTTAAACTAACGTGCAATGGTGCATGAAATCGTTCGTGAAATTTTTAGAGTGATTAATTTTCAAACATCATTGTTTGAAAGTGTTAAGCACGTTTATCGGAAAACTAAAAGTCAGCTTATTGTTATTGAGTTCTACTCCATTAAGACTAATTTTCTTCTATCATACAAATTATATTCACGTGATATTGCTCCACATGATATTGGTTTACCAAATTCCAATAATTTAATTAGAATCTTTGATTTTGTTCCGTCTTGGAAAAAATCATTATTTTACAATGCAAGGTCTGGATGAAAAATAACAATATATTCTGTAAAGTGAATGAAAATTCTCAACCGTTGATCATACACTCACAAAGTGTTTTGGATAAAATTCGATTTGATTATAATCCTATCCATACAACAAATATATAGTAACTCAACATGCAGATTCACTGGATCCAGTTCAACATTCAAATAGAGATGGGGTCTCGGGCAGCGATATACCCGGCGAATCGAGCATTAGTTCTAAGTGAATATAAATTATCCGGATTTTATTATTTTGTATTAAGGATAGTTGCCGCCCCGGTGGCACAGTTGTTAGCATGCTAGCTTTAAGCTCCGGAGGTCCCGGGTTCGATTCCCGGCGGGTGATGAAAAAATTACGGCTGGTTAATGTAATGATCAATGAACTAGTCACTCATTATCCGTTGTACAAATGATTACGAAACTTCACTATGAAGCGGCCAAATCCCTCCATGGGATGTAGCGCCAGCGAAAAAAAAGAAAAAAAAAAAATTAAGGATAGTAAACCTTTCTTGCTTTCAGTTTGGTAGCTAATTTTATTGAACTATCTTTTTTCTTTATTTTTCTTTGTTTTAGTTTAAATTTTTAACAATATGAATTTGTATTACCAGAATGTCAGAGAGATGAAAACAAAACTTCTGGATTTTAAAACATCATTACTAAATGAGAATTTTGAGTTTGTGTGTTTGACGGAAACATGGCTGAATAAGGATATCAACAATTCTGAATTTTTTGATGCTCGATACAACGTTTTTAGGAAGGATCGTAATTTGGAAGCGACTGGTCATTGTGGTGGTGGTGGTTGTCTAATAAGTGTTAAAAAACTATCAAGGTATGTCCATTAGAACTCCCCATTTGGAATAATTTCGATGTTGTTTTGCTTAGAGTAGAATTGAGAAAAAGATCTAAACTTATTCTTTGTAACGTTTACTTTCCTCTACACGCTTCCCATGATGATTATAAGTTATTTTTTGATTATTTATCTATTGATATCTTCAGTAAATTCTTGAATGTTTTATTTATAATTGTTGGGGACTTTAATCTTTCTAGTATTCAGTGGCAAGCTACAGATTTAATTGTATATCCAATTTCATTCACTATGGTAAATGTAGTACTGAGCTAATTGATAGGGACTTAATCAAGTGAACAATATTCGAAATTCGCAAAATAAACTTTTAGATCCTGTATTCTCAAATTTTCCATCAGATTCAATATACGTACGGCAAGCTGATTCTTTTATAGAGTCCGTTGACGTATGCCATCCACAATTATGGGTATCCCTAAATGTCTTGAAAAATGAGCAATTTTTGTCTGACATATCTAGATTTAACTATCATAAATTGGATTATTGTTTATTGAATGACACTCTTAGACTCAATTGGTTAAGTTTGTTTGTTGGTAAATCGGTTGATCAGTGTGTAGATTTACTATACATGAATATTAATAAAATATTGCTTGGTGCCGCGCGTAAATGTCGTCCTAAGATCAACCGTTTGAAATATCCCTGTTGGTTTTCTAAGTATCTGGTTAAGTTAGTTAATCAAAAAAGTAAATCCCATAGAATTGCAACTAGAACTGGTATGAACATTTTTAAAATACAATTTAATCTTTACAGGCAATTAGTAAAAAAAGAAATTAAATCTTGTTTTGAGTGATATATCTTTTCAGTCCAAAATAAAATAAATTCTGATCCCAAACAATTTTGGAATTATAATAAGTCGTTGAGAAGTTCTACTAGATCTCTTTGCTTAATGGATTTAGCAAGATTTTTGAAAAAACTCGTTTGAGTCCTGAGTTTGTTAAATGTAAGTCTACACTTTCCAATCTTTTGGGGTACGTTTAATCATTGAACCATTTTGTTGATAAAAACATACAAGTTGATAGCATAACACTTGACTTTGCTAAAGCATTTGATAATGTAAATTTTAAAATTTTACTGAACAAGCTTGAACGTTTCGGGTTTCATAGCAAAGTGTTGATGTGGTTCTATTCTTACATTTCAAATAGAACACAACGTGTTCGGTTCAAAGGCTTTGAGTCTGTCAAATTTCAGCCGAAATCAGGAGTTCCTCAAGGATCCACTCTGGGGCCTCTTCTGTTTATAATATTTATTAATGATATTACTATTAACCTAAATTCTAACATAATTTTATATGCTGATAAACTATTCAAACCCATCGAAAATCAAAAAGATTTGAACACAATCAATGGCTGGTGCACTAATAATGATCTTCATTTAAATATTAATATATGTAAAGTCATTACCTTCTCCAGGAAAAAAAATCCAATCACATTTGATTATACTATAAATAATAACAAACTGATAAGAGTTTCAGAAATCTCTGATTTGGGGTAATTTTTGATAGCCAGCTTAAATTTGATACTCATATTGAGTCAATGTGTACTAGATCGATGAAGATGCTGGACTATGTTTTTAGAAGATGTTCTGAATTTACGGACTACCGGGTAATTATTACATTGTATGTTGTTTTAGTTAGAAGTATATTGGAATATTGTTCACAGGTTTGGAATCCACTTTATGTGACATATGTTGATAGAATTGAAAAAATTCAACGTAAATTTACACGGCATCTGTTCTTTAAGTATAAATTATCATTTGTAAAACCCCCATATTCTGTAAGAATAAAACTACTTGAACTGTTACCACTAGTGACCCGTCGTGAGTATTTGGACGAAGTGACTTTATTTAAAATTATTAATTCTAGTATTGACACGCAATTATTATCCAATTTGAATTTTAACGCGCCATCATGTAATACCAGAAGTCGAAATCTTTTCTCAGTTTCCAAATTCCGCACCAATATTGGCTTGAACTCAGCTTTAACAAGAATGCAACGAAACCATGATAACGTGTTTAATTCCTGCGATTTGTTTTCATCCTCTCTACGTAGCTATAAAAACGATTTAGTTAAAGTCCTAAATTTGTTATAAGATTTTCTATATAATCTTTGAATTTAATTGAATGTTTTCGCTATAAACTATTATGCTCATTAGTACTGTCATGTTAACTTTTTTAAACTAAAAAGAAAAAATGTAATAATTTAATAAATAAAAAACTGTAAATATTTTATTAAACAATGTATAAAAAGCTCTTTAGCTGTTCATTGTTATCAAATAAATAAATAAAGCCGAAGGTCCAATCTAAGCAATCATATTTTTAAATTAAAGGTAATGCTTATAGTTGATGAGTAATTGCCCCCGACCAAGGGCTAAATTTCGGATCAGTTTTCTGAACATGCGATGTAAAACGTATCACGTCAAAAATCAAAACAATCTAGCATGCTTTACAAATTCAATATAACTAAATATAGAAACATATAGCGTATTTTGTTGACCAAAATTGAATCCAAACTATTTTGGGTTTATTTGTTTCCCAAGAAAATAGCCAATTTGATTTAATTAGCAAAAGCCAACTTATCGAAATAAAATATAAATTTAATATGTAATATGACCTGGTGGCAGGTATCATAACCAAAAATTAGAATTGGGTTTAATTTAACCCAATATTTTTTTGGGTTAATGTTATTCTTGCGAAGGTTTATCCTATGCAATTGTTGTTGTAAAATTTTCAAGGAAATACGCTTATATTCGAATTCAAATTTGAATTGAAGCAATGAAAGACTTGATTATTGTATTGTTTATAAATTTAGAGTTATGTTGATGACGTATATTACAAAAACAACAATATTGTAAATTTCAAAAGTACCTTATTTTTCATGACGATTTTTACCTAGAAATAAACATTTTCAATCAAGTAACATTACATAAAAATAAAAGCTCATATTTCTAATAAACTAAAACTGTAAATGATAATAACCGTTTTCCCATATACGTTCATAGTAAAGAAAAAATTGTATGTACCTTATTTTAAGCTTAGTAAAAAATACAGTCGATACTGCAGGCTCTTATTTATACAGTACGCTCTGATAGAGCAATAATCATTATGGCATATTTTGTAGAAGCTTTTTTAGTGGTATAACTTTTCACTGATTTCCACAGGAATACATAGTAAAAATGGTGATTTTAGCTTCAAGTTTTTCAATGAAAAAAGCAAAAATGTTACAAAATGTTTATACAAAAGTGTTCTACATATCTTTAGCAGCAATATACAAAAAGGGTATGTTGGTTTTAAGTAAGTAAATATTAATTGAAGAAAAACAACACGTGGAGTCTAGATGAAATGCCGAAGAATCGAAATGTCGTGGGTTGCAAATGAGTATTTAAATTAACATATATGGGTAACGAGAAGATGTATAAAGCTACAGTGAGGACTATGATGAGGTATCTACGTCAGTTTTAAGACAAGCATGTATGATAATTCTGCCGACTATTGCTAGAAAGCTAGGAATGAAAATAACTCATTTAGAAATCATATCGGCGTTTTTAAATGGATCATTCACAGAAATAAATATACATGAAACAGCCTCATGGTCTCATGGATTTATAACACCAGAATCAGGGAACAAGTTGTGTAATAATACTATGTTTCCATGAACGAGGTTGAGTTAGGTTGGATTGAAAATTAGGTTTTCGTTAAATTTCAAAATGGCGTCGATCGTTTCCATGCAATCTTGGGTTGAAATTGGGTTGAAATTCTGACAGCTGTTTACGTTTTGCGTCTATTTTAATTTGTCTATTCTTTGTTAATTCGTATATTTTAATAATTCGTGTTTATTAGGAAGCGTTTTAAATAATTGTGTTTTGGTGAAATAAAAAGAATGGATAAAGTTCTTTTAAATAAACAAATTTCGGTTTTGTGCTTGGCACATAGAAAAAAAACAGAGGAAATTGTTTCATTAATGTGCCAATATTATGCTCGAAAAATTCAAAAATCGCGACGGAAAAATCGGACTCGAATCCGCCGAAGAATGGCTATGGCATTTAAATTACATTCAAGAAGGGTTGCTATTTATATGAACATTGTTCGTAGGAATATGAGAAGAAATCCACCAAAAACTTGGATGAAAAGGAGATCTTCTAATTGGTGGCGAAGTGTGGTAAATAGTGAAAACTTTGAAGACTGGATTGAAAACTTTCGACTTGATAAATCTACTTATTTGTTTCTGTGTGAAAAATTAAGAGCAGAACTACAGCACAGTGAAAACTATGTACGAAAACCCTTAAGTGTGGAAATGAAAGTGGCAATAGCTTTATATAAATTGGCATCATGCTCTGAATATAGAGTTGTAGCCAATCAGTTTGGGGTACATAAAGCGTCGGTTCATAGAAGCTTAAAACAGTTCTGTGCAGCTGTTGTCAAAGTTTTACTGCCCGAAGAAATAAAAATACCGAATATGGCTGAAGCTGCAGCAATATGTAATGATTTTGAATTAAAAAGTAATATTCCTATGGTGTGGGGAGCAATCGATGGATGTCATATTCCCGTGAAACCTCCGGCAGAGGGATATAGGGATTATATAAATCGGAAAAGCTGGGCGTCTGTGATTCTCCAGGGAATAGTGGATGCAAAATATAGGTAAAACTGTATTAGGATATTTATTTACCGATTTTATATTCATTTTTTTATTTTTTAACAGATTCATAGACGTAACTTTGAAACATCCCGGCTGCACACATGACGCTGTCGTGTTGAAGGACTCGTTTGTTTATAAAAATATAAATACCTATGAAAGGGTAATGAATCTTAGTTTAAATAGCTTAAACATATTATTTTAACCTTAACTATTTATTTCATAGCCATCCAAATTGATTAATGGTAAGGAAGTCAAGGCATTTTTGGTGGGAGACCCTGCATATCCCCTTCAAAATTGGCTAATTAAAGGATACATTTCTCCGAGGAATGCAGAGGAAGAATCGTTTAATGTTTATCTAAATAAGGCACGCATAGTAGTCGAAAATGCGTTTGGCAGATTGAAAGGCAGGTGGAGGATGATTCAAAAAAGAATAGACACGAAAATTGAATTTGTTCCATTAATTGTTGCGACATGCTGCGTTTTACATAATATTGCAGAAAAACGAAAATTGCCTGTAAGAGAAAGTTGGATCAGAGCGACTGAAGAAAATGAAAGGATCTACCCACAGCCTCGCTATGTTACAAATCAAGTTCAATTATCTGCCCCTGAAATTAGAGATCATTTGAAAGAATACATGTTTCAAAAATATCCTTTGTTGACTTCACATCGAAATTAAATAAAACTCAAATTTTGCCTAATTTTGGTTTTTATTTATTTACTGATTCAAAAATTTAATTCAGACTAATAAAATATTTTTTTATACATACATATATATAAACTGGTATTGTTTTTTAAATGGAAGGAATTACTCATAGCGCCGGTGGTTTACCAATAAAATTCAATTATGTGCCTCTGACATTAATTAGCTAACCGTGATCACGAATTTTTGAATTTTCGTCAACTTTTTCCACCTCCAAATTTTTTTTTATATATTAATAAAATAAGTTCGAGGGGGTAAAAAAAGATGACAAAAATTCGTTATCACGGCTAGCAAATTTTTCTCGCTGAATCCACCATAAATTTCACTTATGCCATATTGCTTTGGTATATCGAAAAATGATACAAATTATAATACAACAATTGCATTGAATAAAACATTTTATAAATATGTATTGAATAAAAAATTACATGTGTTAAAAATACCCTACCGTGACTTCAAATCGAAATTAAAACTCAAATTTGATCAAATTCCGGCTTTTATTTATTTACAGATTTCAAAATGTAACGCAGTTACTAACAAAATATTTTAAACCTATAATTCAGTCTCAATTTTTTTAATTTCATTAATATCACCATTTGGTATAATTAAAATATCTTAAAATTAGCTTAAAAAATAATGAACTCGCTGAGTTCATGACCCAAGGTGGTCACTTTCATTGCACAAATGCACATAGTAGGCGTTTTATTATTGCGATTTGTTATAATTATGGAACTCGCTGATATGCGAGAATTTGCTGGCCGACGGCTTATTGTTATCGAAGGACGATACAATATTTTTTAATTCCCTAACAAACATGGAATTCGTGTCTACCAGAATTTCTCGCATAGCAGTGAGAAATTCTTTGTTTTGTTTGTTTTCTTGATCCTCTAAAGCTGCACGTTCTGCATCAGAAATCTCTTGAAATTTTGTCAAAAACTGATTATCTAGTCTTTCTATATCTTCAATTTCCATTGTAGATTTTTTATGTAATCTTCTTCTTTTTGGCGCCACTGATTCCTGTGAATTTATTTCTGGATCTAAATTTTCTTCCAAAATTTCAGGAGAATCATCTGGTTCTATGAGCGTTACGTTATTTTGCCCTGAAATTAAATTTATAATCAATTAATATTTGTATGTTTCCTCAACATACTAATTTTAAAATTACCAAGTGTCTGGATCTCCGCGGCATCTATCCCGTTAGATATACTGGAGAAACTTGGTCTTGTACCAAGTATTCGGTCCAAGATATCGTAATGTTCGCATTTTTCATTCTCTGTACCACTCTCACTATTTTTTTTTTTTTGTGTTTCTATACACTTTTTTTAAATTTTTCCACTTGTTTTCGATTTGCGCGCAATTTTTGTCAGTAATATTTCTTTTTATAAATTCATTTTCAATTATTTTAAAAATTTCTGATTTTCTATATCTTTTACCGTCTATTAATTTTATTATATTTTTTTCCTCAATAATATTTAATAAAAGTTCACACTGGTAATAAGGCCAAACTAACCGCGTCGCCATTATGAAATAAATTTTGTTCGTAATTGTGTCATCCGATAGATCGAACAGAACCCAAAATACTAAAAATCGCCATTTTGAATTTCAACTCTACTCAACTCAGGTATTTTCGTTGAGTTCAAATTAACTCAACGAAAATCCAACTCAACCCCGTTTCCATGTACGCTAACCTAGGTTCAACCTAGGTTGAACTCTGCATGGAAACGTAGTCAAGAGTTTATATGGATTAAAAAAAGCTGTTGAACTTGAATCATGAAATGACTTAATTCATTCAATATTATCAAGTGACAGTTTTAATCAAAGTCGTGCGGGTCCTTGTTTGTACTACAAGAACTTAAATAATTAGTCATGTTATATTTTAGTATATTTTGATGATCTGTTAATTAACTGCAAGTAAGAATCAATCAATTATTAACCCTTAACGAACGAACGGCCTCGCTGAGAGGACAAAACAATTATACCATAGAAAACGAAAGGCCTCTATAAGAGGGCATGTGAAATAGGGCATAGAGATAAACCGGTTTTCGAACAAACCGGACATGCTATTTGACATGCGTCTTGGAAAAGGGATCCTGTAATGATTTTTGGGTGAATTTTTGGAATATGACCAATTAGGATGAAATTTAGCTATTCCTTAACCGTTTTCGAAGAAATTTAACATGTGCGTTGCAAATGGGATTCTAAAATGATTTTTGTATAAAGTTCTGGAATATGGCGACGTATAGGGTGGAACTTGGCTATTCCTTAACCACTTGTGAACAAATTTGACCTGTGCGCTGGAAATTGGGATTCTGAAATATGGCCAATTATTATGGAACTCGGCTATTTCTTAACCCATTTTAGTCAAATTTGATACGTGCGATGGAAATGGGATTCTAAAATGATTTTTGGATAAAGTTTTGGAATACGACCAACTGGGATGGAACTTGGCTATTTCTTAACCGATTGTGATGCAATTCGATATGTGCGTTGCAAAAGGGATTCTACAATAATTTCTATTTGAGATTCGGGAATACGGCCAACTGCAATGGAACTTGGCTATTTGCTATTTCTTAACCGATTCTAGTGAATTTAGACATGCGCGATGGAAATGGGATAAAGTTCTCGAATATGGCCAACTGAGGATGAAACTTGGCTATTGCTTACCCGATTTCAGTGAAATTTGACCTGTGTGCGTAGGAAATGGGATTCTAAAATGCTTTCTGGATAAAGTTTTGGAATATGGCCAACTATAATGAAATTTCACTATTCCTTAGCCGATTTTAGTGAAATTTGGTATGCGCGATGGAAATGGCATTCTAAAAGGATTGTTGGATAAATTTCTCGAATATGGACGGTTAGGATAGGACGAGAAGAGAGAAGTTTCACTCAAGGTACGCAAGCTGAACCCACTTTTTCTTATTTTCCTTTGATTGTGATTAAAATGCCGGCAGATGTATAATGAATATGTCAATATGAGAAACGTCAACCGCTGCCATATTCACAAAAACATAACAGGCAATATCATAAAAGCTATTGCCTGTTGAAGTTTCTGTAAACCAGGCAGGTGTTGAGGTTTTTCTACTATGATATGAGCCAGATCGAAAATCGGTAAAGAAATAACCAATTTACATCCTAATTGGATATATGTATTCCAAAACCACATCTAGAAACTATTTTTGAGTTCAATTTCCAACGCACATATCGAATTTCATTATAAACGAATGAATAGTCAAGATGCATACAAATTTGCTAAATTCCAGAATTTCATCTAAATATCATTTTAGAACCCCATTTCCGTTGTACCTGACGAGTTTCATCGTAAATTTCACTAAAACCCGGTTCAAGAGTATCGAACGCTTTGTTAACAGCTCAAAATGGGTTCAATGAGTACATAGGTAAATAATTTTAATAAATTGTGGTATGGCTAACGATCAGTTTGTGTCTAAGCTGGTCTACTTGGAACGCCACCTTAACCTTCTAAAACACAAACACGTATTCGTCATCTCAGTATTTAATCGATACAAACGCATTTTAGTAATTTTGGAGTTAGCACTGCTAACTTATGTAGAAATGTGGACTGGATCGTCAAATTAGATTCCAAAGTCGTTATTGTACGTACGCATCAACACATAAATAAAATTTAGTCCATTTGGAGTTAGGACCGTCACATTACATAATGGCAAACCTAATTCCAAAATTATTAAAATGCGTTTGTATCACTCAAATACTGATATGACGTAATTGTTATTCCACAAAAAGTCATACACTTTAAAAGGTGTTTGTGTTTTAGTTAGTCATTAAACAAATTATGATTCCGCAGTGGCCCTAACGGATAATTTCAATATACTTGCAGTATACCTACACCCATCTACACAGCAGTATACCTACACCCACCTATGCAACATCTTTAAAAAATTTTAAATAAAACATTTTTTTAATTTAATTTATTGAAACTAATACTTTGCATGTACGAACACAACTTGCACTTTCTCTACAAAAATAAATAATAAAATTATATTAAATTAAAACAATAACATACATAATTAAATAAAACGAGACAAAAATATAAATTCGTATTATTAATTATTTTTATCAAGCCAAGAAGAAATATTGTCTGAATTCTGCTCCAACCAATTAATATTATTGATAACTTTTTCTAACGCTTGTATCCGTGCCGTGGTACCTGCACCTGCATCTGGATATTTCGCGAAGAACGCATTCATCTCATCTAATTTAACTTGTGTTACAAATCGTGATGTAATCGTGGATACCATACGACCGAGGTAGCGTTCATTTAAAGTGAAACGTTCCACTAAATAATTCCATTCATTTCGAACGAAATCCCATACTAATGGTTCACCAATTCTATTGGCTGCAATATTTTCGAGGCAAGTGAAATAATCTTGCCCACGAATAACAGTTGTTTCAGTCTTTGCCAAATGCAGTAACTTATATAAAATTAAGGGGTCTTTAATGGCTGATAACGCATACATAAGTTTTTGTTTCTCTTGAGCATCTTCTTCATCCACATACAGTTGCCACATTTTTTCCCATGTTTCCGAATCGCCAACTTCAGCTAAACCGTAATAGTAGACAACATTTCGAATATCAGGATGTGGGCGGGGATCTGGATTTTTGATCCATGAATCAAATTTTCTACCAGCTGTTTCTAAACATGCTTTGTGGCCCATTTGGCACGCCAATTCTAACACAGTTGTACGCAATCGACTGTAATAAAAAAGATTTCCAATCTCAATTATTTTTAATATAAAAACAAATATTAACAAACTTTTTTAAATGGTTTTCTTCACTAATGTCAACATTCCAACCAACATATTCATAGGCGGCATCAATGATGGTTTGCGAATATTTCTAAAATGAAATTCGTAATTCTGTATTCATGAATATTAGAAAGAATAATTAATTTTACCTGGAATTTATCATATACAGTTGTGAAATATACCAAATTATTGATTTTACTGAATTTTGATGAAGCTGTGGCCCACGGAATATAAGCCATATCTTTGGACAAAAATTTTGTCAATTCCAGTGCAATGTCAAAAGATAACATCTGTGCTTCAGCTAAACTGAACGCGTCATCAATTAACTGAGCGCGATCAGTTGAAGAAAATGAATTTACATTGTCGACTAATGCTTTCGTAAAATTATTCCACATTTCCGCAGGGTACAGCACCCGGTAATAACCAATATGATCTTTGTTTAATTTAAGCCAAGTGTGGTCTTCTTCAACAGTTATCTCAACTAAAATAAAAGTTCAATAATTATAGAACACATGAATATAAATTATGGTAATAAAAAAAAAATCATTACATGAATTGTCAGTCCAAGGAAACAAGGCACGTTGAAAATCACCTTCGGCGGTTAAATCAGTATAGTACGTTAAAGGAATTTCCCACCGATAACTAGAAATATAAATATTGTTAAGAACTCTTATAAAAATTATTTAAAAATAACCTACTTAAATTCTGATTCGGTATCATCTTTTAGATAACTCTCTGGGTCGATTAAGAATCTTTTTTGAGTTAATGTATATTTATTAGGAACATTTGTTTTGACTACCGTAACGTATGGAAAACCTTTTTGCTTAATCCAAGTATTTAAAAACAATGTAGCATCTTTATCAGTTACTAATTTATCAATTTCCGCTAATAAATCTGAGGTCTCGGCATTATTATACTCATGTGCCGATAAATAGTTGGAGACGCTCCGTCTAAATATATCTGGTCCAATAAAATCTTCCAACATTCGAATAACGGATGCCCCTTTATTATAAGTTATCGTGTCAAAAATTTCAGTTATTTGATCAGGATTTTCAACTTTTTGAACAATAGGATGCGATCCTAATGTTGCATCTAATGGTAGTACAGGATGAAGATCATCAACTATAAATTGACCGGGCATACCAAACGATGGATACATATTATCAATACATTTGTATTCCATATAGCTTGCGAAACCTTCATTCAGCCATAATTCATTCCACCATGCCATTGTAACCAAATTGCCAAACCACATGTGAGCCAATTCATGGGCTACTACAGCAGCAACCCGTTGGCGATTTACTGTTGAACTAAAATCTGGATCGTATAACAGAGACGTTTCCCGATAGGTGACAAGTCCCCAATGTTCCATAGCACCGGATACGAAGTCTGGTATAGCAGCCATGTCTGTAATAAACAATAAAATTTAATTTAAATTATAATGTCTTAATTTACACAATTCTTACCTAATTTTGGTAATGGATATTTTATTTCGAAATATTGCAAATAATATTCTATTGCTTTAGCACCAGTCTGACCGGCGAACTGTATTTTATTTATTTGCGCGGGTGTAGCGAATACTCGCATATAGAAATTTTCTCCAATTCCATGTGAATCAATCTCAAATCTTTCCGAAATAAAATCGGAAACAATAAAACAAGCCAGATAGGTACTCATCGGTACGCTAGTATGGAATTTCGTGATTGTTAAACTGGGATTATCTGGATGTTCAACTTCAGTATCAACTTCCATGTTCGAAAGTGAATGATAACCATCGTCTTTAGGACGCACTAAGCTCACCTGGAACTCGGCTTTCATAGCTGGTTCGTCGAAACATGGGAAAGCTTGGCGTGCATAGGTTGGTTCAAATTTAGATGTAGCAATTTTTCTGTAAAGAGTAATATTACGTAGATTAATAAATCAGTGAACCCCGCTGATTTATATTCGTATAAAATTAGTGAAACTATAGCGTAAATGAAATACACACAACTAATTCTCTTGGCAAATCTGCACAGAGTCAGGGCTACGTAGCCTTACCAATTAAATCATGTACAAGAATGAAAAATTTAATTAATTGAATGAAATTTATTGTAAAAAAAATAAAATATGTATGTATGTATTCGAAAATATTTACGTGAAAAATGGCCTTGAATAACCTTCATAGATATAATGCACTCTGCAAACTGCTTCACGACCTATGAGTTTTTTGACCTATCTACAAAGTTGCATTTAAAACTTCTTTTCAAGTATAAGCCGCTCTTATCTCAATAATGTTATTTTTCTATTTACAATAATTTGTTGATTGATAAGAATAAATATTAAGTGGATCGTTATCACTCATCATTATCAATTTACGTTAAAAATAGCACATTAAAAATAATTAAGAATTTGCAAGTAAAATTAATAAAATAATTTAAAGTAACCTTGTTTGATTTGTCTGCTTATCGAGATATGTGCTTCCGTAAAATCCCACAATCCGATCGGCTAAGCTTCCATTAAATTCCAAGTCCAACAAATAATCCCCAATATCCAAATTTTTATCCACCTCTGTTACCCAATACTCATATTCCGGATAATCGAATGCCTGTTTTATATTAACACTTTGTTCTAGTTCTATGCTTTCTTCGATTTTAATTAATTTAAACAATTTTGTAGCGCTTATCGTTAATTTTTTAGCATGAATTGGTATAAATGAAATTGGCTTCTGGATCTCGAGCCGAATCCGTACATTACCAGTGTAAGTGCTTTCATTCAAGTTAGGATGCAAATAAAGCTTATAATTTTCAGGATGTATTTCACTCGGTAAACGATATGTTAATTTATCAACTATATTTGATAATTTCTTATTAAACTTGGCTAAATTCTTCATATTGGTACTGCGATGACGAGTGTCATTCACAGATGAAATATATAAAGGATATTTAACCTCACTTTTCGTATTTTGTTGATTGGTACCACTATCATTTAATTTAAATTTTTTTATCAAATTTATTTGTTTCTCATCGAATTTATATTTATTATCAAACTTTATACTTTTATCACTGTTATTGGCTAATCTTAAAGCTTTCACAATACCTGAATTATTTAGCGGACCAAGATTTATATTTCGAGCTAACCGGGACGATAAATTATTGTCATGCAACAAACTATGTCCAATAAATACTAAGATACTTATTAAAAATACACACAAAGTGATTAAAAACACGCATGTTATTATGTAGGTTGGAAGAGTTACACTATATTCGTTTGCTTCTTTCTGTTTTTTCTTTTCGATAGATGCTAGTGAAATTGAGTGTCCACCGACTAAAGATGGCACTGTTGTATTCATGCAACCATTGTTGGCTTGTTCCATATTTTTTATTTTATCGATTTTCTTTTATTTTTGTTTAATTAATTATAAATACATTCGTCACTTGTAACGATTTATTTTGCACGTAATTAAATTTTCTAAATAAATATAGCTATGTAAGTTAATTTTTATTATTAGTATTGAATCAAACACAGATTTCAAATATGTCATGCAACAAGAAGCAATATTTTATTCTACTGTACTATTATCTAATTGGAATTTTATAGCAGTTTTAAAATTGAACAAAAGTGATTTAAAATTTGACAGTTTACTATTATTTTAGTTATTTATAAATGTAATGTTTCACATGATTTTGCGCATTGTGTTTTATGTAATTGTAAAACTAGGACTTTGTATATACTTTTTTATGTTGTGATATATATATAATTAGAAATTATGAGATTTTAAAATTTCTATCTACCTATTTAAATCTTAAATCAAAGCTAACAATGCCCGCAAATGATCTTTGGAATTGGCTACCTACAATTGAGAAGTAATGTCATCCCTGCCCTTCAAGTGACAAGTATTGTAACAGGTGCTGTTGATTCCAAGTAGGTAATGTTTTTTTTACCGTTTTATAACCATTACTTATGGATTTGTATGTAACATTCTAGCCGATATATATTATAAAAAATTCGAGATGGGCACAGTCGGCTACACGGCCGTAGGTGTTTTGCGTGACAATGTTTATAATCGGTGAGAGAAGTGACGCTGTATATGTTTATTAAAATAAATTGATGCATGATAAGAGAAGTACGATACAAAGCGCAGGGTCTCAGCGGTGATGTACCGGGCACCGGTAGAAACACATCCGTAGTGCTCTCAATCATTGTAAATCGATATTTTGTAGTTTTAATTTTAACTAAAATTTATGTGGAGATTAATTATTTTAATTTAAAATAAATTTTCTGCCACAGTATGCACAAAGTGACACTAGAATTGCTCCGATCAGATGAGCTGTTCTCTTGCTACAGAGGTGCGCGATGCGGCTTTCCTCGCCGTTTGATGGCGTCATTGCGATAATTTTATGCGTGAGGCATGAAGTCTAAAAACCAACCTATGCAAATACCATCATATATTTAAATTAGGTAAATATAATGCTTATGTGTAAGACGTTATCACGTTAAAAGAAAAGTCTGACATGACAATCCGAATACATATTATACAGACTTTCTTACGTTTATGACTTAGTCCGATTCCAACTAATATTTATAATGAAATCGAAATAAAATCGTAATAGTAATGCCTTCAATTCAGTGGATTCAATATTATAAAGGATCTATTCGTTAATTCGCAAGCTGTGGAGCAGTATCAAAGCAACCTTGATTATACAAGCCATCATCTAAAAAACGAAGCTTTTATAAGGGAATTAGAAACGAGGAAAAAACCAAAATTTTCATAGTAAAACACATAAAACATATGGGAAATCACTTTTTTCCAAAGACAAATTTGTAAATGAAAACGTTACAAATTCTCTATTATGATTTCTGAAATATTTTCATAAATGTTTGAATTTCAACATATATGAATATCGTTTAAGTAAATCGTTTTCATTTCCTTGTAATAATTGATTTATTTAAACCAAAATATAAAAAAAAGTTCATAACAACAGCATTCTGGTCAAATTAAAAAGAAAAGCTTACTACAAATCGTGTGCATTAAGTCAATATACATTACATAGATGGCAGTAAACATTTTGAAAAATCGTACGAGAAATTGCCACCTGGGGAAGTTTCAAGTTCAAAAATTGTAGGAAAAGCAAAACATAAATTCTCAAAATATTAAGAACGTGTCATAATTTTGTGATTAAACAATTTTTTTCGTATTTTTCTGTATAAATCTGAGACATCTAACGTACACTAGTAAAACTAAAGATAAATTTAGCAAGTATTATTTTAATTCGTCAGAGCCAACTTTGATGTATTTTTCAAAATGAAAGTTCGAAAAATATATTTTAAAAATAATTTAATTTTAATATTTTTGCAATTAATATTTACTTAATACCAATATACCCTTCTTGTATATTGTTGCTAAAGATATGTAGAACACTTTTGTATACAAATTTTGTAACATTTATTCTTTTTTCATTGAAAAATTTGAAGCTAAAAAACACCGTTTTTACTATGGATTCCTATGGAAATCAGTGAAAAGTAATACCACTAAAAAAGCTTCGAAAAATACGTCATAATGATTATGGCTCTATACTCTAGAAGGCTCTGGCAGCATACATTTATTTTATTTTCTCACCAATAGAAAATAAATTAAAGGAAGCAAGGAAAATATAAAATAGAATTTTTTATTAGACGCCGTTTACATTTCCAAATCGATCCTTCGTTTAGTTTTCATTTCACAAGCAAAAAATTGACATATTCTGTATAGTGTATTTTGTGAATAATAGATAAATTTAAAATTCGTGGTGAAATTCATTATCTTTATTTGAAAGGCATATTAGCAAACGTTATCAAAAAGGATGTGGATCTAACTTTGGGTGTGGTCCACATTATCCTATGAAATTGTCGGCTTTTTAATCGGTTTATTTAAACGTGATCGCACAATTGGTTTTGATGATGAATCCAAAACAGATAATACCAGAAATGGTTGAAAAAATCCATGAAATTGTGTTGAGTGATCGTAAAGTGAAGTTGAGTGAGATTGTTGACATTTGTAAATATTTCAAAAGAACGTATAGAAAATATCTGGCATGGACGTTACTATCGATGAAAAATGGGAACGAGTAACAATTTCACTGCAATGTTCAGAAGAAAAAAATGTTGGATAATCGTTGAATGAAGTGTATTGAGTTAAAAGGAGATTATACTGAAGAACTAAATAAAACATTTTCAAATTCGGTGTGCTACAACAAGGCTTAGTGAAAACTTCATAATGACATTATATTTGTAATTATGGATGGCTCGCCATTTTGTCGTTAAATTTGTTTGGCATCACGAACATAGAATAAACAAACCTTTGAAAAGAGCTAAAAGGTTCCTTTCTAATTCTAAACATTAAAATGAAAATTTTTGTTATTAAATTTGTTTACCTCTACAGATTAATACGAAGAACATATTGAGATAGATTTTTAATTACCAAAAACCAATATTTTTGAACTAAATACGAGTATACTGTGCCGAAAAAAACGGAACAGTGAAATTTTTCTAAAAAATAAATGTCGGATTAAAACATTTTTTTTGCTTTTAATTTAAGGAAATTTGGTCTGCTTTCCGATATTGGGGTTCCAATTTAATTTTTTTGCCTTTTTATGACTTTTTTTTGAGTAAAATAAAACTTTTCTAAACGAGAAAAAATTCTAATTTTAAGACTGTCAACGAACAATGTAATTTTTTTATTCGCAAACCCAAATTATCCATTTTGTAGAGAATTTAGTAGCCTTGAATATGAGACTATTGAAATTTCTGAATGGCAAATCGTTGTTGAGTTATTGCAGTTTTTAAGTGTTTTGTTGTAAAAACTAATTTTCTCCTCATGCGGCTACACCCGACATTTGTATTGATTTTATTTATTTATTTATTTAATATTCCATTTTTATTACAACATGACAACTAGGCCATTTTATGTATTTACACTGTTACTTGTGTAATTACACAATAACAATAATAATACAAAAATAAAAATAATAATAAAACTGAAGTCTTCCAATTTATAACTAACTAGCTGAGTTACCCACCCGGCCTTGCACGGGAGGTATATAATTCAAATACCTTGATTTTTATGCAAGAATTCTCTCTTTACATCGCTGTAGTTGCAATCACATATGAAAAGAAAATTAGGTTAGGTTAGGTTAGGTTGAAGTGGCTGCTATCGCACACTTAGGCCAGCAATGGCCCGTTGTGATACCACAGGATCCCATCTCCCCATTACTCCCGTTGAAACCAACCAGAGCTATTTATATAGCGTAATAAATCTCGCACTCCACAGTCCGCGAGTTCCGAAAGGCTGTCCATACCGTACACATCCAAATACTTATGCCTTCTGTATGATAGCGCCGGACATGAGCATAGGAAGTGTTCCAAAGTCTCCTCCTCCTCTTCGTCCATGCAACTTCTACAAAAGTCATTCGTCTGTATCCCCAGCCTTCTCGCATGCTCCCCAAAAAGGCAGTGACCTGTCATTATCCCTACGACCAATCCTATTTCTTGTCTTCCCAGGGATATTAGTACCTTGGAGCGCCGCAAGTCCAGTTTTGGCCAAACTTGCTTTGCTACCCTGCACGTGAGAGTGTTGATCCACCTCTCATTTGTCAAGGCGATTGCCCTTTTACTGAGCGCCCATTTTAGCACTGCCATAGGCCTCCCCAGACCTACCATTTCCGGCTGCATCTGGAGAGTCGTACCGTACCTAGCTAGTTCGTCTATATACCTTGATTTTTATGCAAGAATTCTCTCTTTACATCGCTGTAGTTGCAATCACATATGAAAAGAAAATTATAAGTAGCTGTATTCAGTAACGGGTGCCTCCGTCAATGCATCCAAGCGAAATTTTGTAATGATATTATTGGACATCCTGTTTGTGAGGATAGTTAATTAATTTTGGTTTGGTATTTGTTACCAATTGCCAAATAATTATACTCCATTTTTACAAACCTTCAACCAGATCAAATTGAATAATAAATATAAAGATATTTTAGTTAATAATTTTTATTATAAAGCCTTTTGATAAACAATATTTTTGGTTTTTCCATTTGGTGTGTAAATAAATAAATTTTTTGGCGTTCCCACTCTGGAGCAAGCAACATACAGTTGGCCATGTGAAAAGCATGAATTTTCCAAAATAACACCAGCTATTTTCAATGATTGCCCCTGGGCTTTGTTGGTTGTCATTGCAAAAGCAAGGCGTAATGGGAATTGTAGTCGCTTGAATTCAACCGGCAAATCGGTGGGAATCATAGGAATGCGCGGAATGTTGTCCATTTTCTAAGTGTACACTGAGATGTACAACTGTTGGATAACGCTCGTGAATATTAAAACTCAGAATTCGCCAGACAGCTTCATTACTGCTGATGTAATGTCTTATTTGAAATTGCGTGACTTCATCGAATGGTGAATTTGTATTCGAAAGTCCAAAAATTGCCATATCACTGCCTTTGTTTACGTATTTACAAAAATATTTAATTGACTTAACCGAGTTGCAGTACTCAACGTTAATATAGGCTTTAAATATTTTCGACAGTAACGGAGTGTAAGGAACAATTCAGTCATTATCTACCTCATGATGCACATTGTTTACTTTGATAGTGGCTGTGTGTCCTACGTCATCGGGTTTTCGTCTCCGGTATTGTGGATATCCGTCGTCACCAGTTTGTGTTTCCTCATCGCGCATCTCGGAACGAAGTTTTTTCTGATTTAAGCGAATGAAAAGAAGTCGTTCACTTTCGATTTTAGCATACATATCAACAATGAATTGGTAATTTCATATAACCAGAAAATGGGAGATGATAAATAGAATGGGGACATGATAAATAGGATATCACTAAACAGTACATGTCAAACCAGTAAAAATGGATTATTAGTATGGATAATATAAGTGTTCAGAGATTTGTCTTCAGTTAAAGTGATGAAAGATTGTCTTAAATTTAAATTAATAAAATTAATTTGAATAATTAAATCAATTATAGTAGAGGTATGATTTGTGTATAACAATCGCACGCTAGATATCCTTTTTGGTGTATAAATTTCCGGCTAACGCGCTATTTCAGAACATTTAAATAATTGTATCTATACATGTAAAAATGAATTCTTGATCCAGGGCAGACTTCCGGATTGGAGCATGTCACTAATTTCATATAACCCCTTTCCTAAAGTCATTCCCGTCAAAAAATCTTAAAAAAATTAAAATTTGAGAAAACATTTGTACCACAGCCCCTAGACCGCGGGGTCCAGCCCCTTCAAAAGTATTGTAGGCTTGGTCCTGAACATGCAACATATACATGGTAAAAATTTCATGGCGATGGGTAAAGCGGCTAAGGCGTTATTGCAGAACAATCAAATAATTGTATCTTTACATGTAAAAATGAATTTTTGATCCAGGGGCGGACCCCCCGAATTCGAACATGTCTCTTATTTCATATAACCCCTTTCCAAAACTCATTCTCGTAAAAAAATTTAAATTTTTGAAAAAATTTGTACCATGGCCCCTAGACCCTGGGGTCCAGCCCCTTTCACAATATCGTAAGATTGGTCCTGAACATGCAACATTTGCATGGTAAACATTTCATGGCGATCGGTTGAGCGACTGAGAAGTAATTTTGAAATAATCAAATATTAAAATTAATTTTTGATCCAGGGCTGGGCCCCTCGGATTCGAACATGTCAGTAATTTCATATAACCAGCCCCATAAACTCATTTTCGTGGAACAATTTAAAAAAAATTAAAATTTTCGAAAAAAATTGTACCGCAGCCCCTAGACCCCGGGGTCCAGCCCCTTCCAAAATATCGTAAGGTTGGTTCTGGATATGCAACTTGTACATGGTAAAAATTTCATGGCGATCGGTTGAGCGGCTGAGGCGCCCATTCGGAACAGACAAACAAACAGGAATTCATTTTTATATACATATATAGATTATAAGTAACTATAAAGTAATTACTACCTACAGCTATTGATCATTAAGAGATATTTCACACATTCCACCCTAAAGCTGTCTAAACGTGTTAAACATTTAATATTTGTTGGAATAGTATTCCATAGCCTACACCTCATCATATAAATAACCCTTCCATATAATTAGTACGATTATTTGGCAATATTAAATTTTGTGTTTGTAATGATTGAGCAATTACAAACTTATCATACAGGTATTTAGTTTAGTGAGCTGTAATAGTTTTATATATTAAAACTAGTATTCTAAGATCAAAATAATTATACTAAAACCATCAAAATATCGTATTATAGTAAGGTGTTAATCTGTCCCTACGTCTTAAGCCAAACATGTAGCATAAACATGAATTACTCTTTTAATTTTGTTAAATAAGCAAGAACTGAATTCAGAAAATACCACATATCGCAATAAAACAAATTACTTAGAAGTAAAGACCTAGTTAACAGCATCCTCAACTTAATTGGAGTAAACGCAGAATTACGCCAAAGCATTCGCAACCAAAGGAATTCATATGTACATTCCAAATCAAGTGATTAGCCAAGGTAACATCCAAATTCCTTACTGTTTCAATGAAACGTATATTATTATTACATTTACCAACTCTAACACTTGTTAAGGTTATGTCATAAATAAAAGGATTAGTTGCAATTACGACCTTTATGATTTATGATAGTAAGAGTATCGAATAGAGCTCCTAATATCATTGATATACATCGCAAATATTAAGGGACCTATAATAGATCCTTGGGGGACACCCGTAAGCAAAGGCAAGTAGCTAGATTTAACTCCATTACTTTCAACAAATTGAAAGCAATCAGTTAAATAAGATAACATTAAGACAATAGTTTCTCATTTATTAAATAATTTAATAAGCTTTACTGAAATCAAGTAAGCATAGCAAAACATACGAGTAATTTCCCTTATCCAGGCAGTTAATAGGCCCGATTCTGCCTCCGAAAATTGTATGTTATGTTATGTTATTTTTGTTTTTTTTAATACAAATTCATGTAGGAAGCGGGGAAATAAAATAACATAACATGAATTTTATCGTCCCAGAATCGAGCCCAATAACAAATTCCGTCAAATCTACCAACACCGTTGCAGTACTATATCTTTCCCTAAACCCTGACTGTATAAAGAAGTTAATAAATTAAAAGGACTGAAAGTTGATCAATAGGTCTTACATCGAACGCTGATACAGGCTTGGAGTGATTCACTTATGTAATTCGTTTATTACATTCAATCATTCCTACAATTGTTCGAAATTTAACCCATCCGACTATAAATTATAATTGTATTTGAACAGCTCTTTTCAGTATAGTAGTGACAACCGCAGAATATTTAACTAACCTATGTGTTATATCTAAATAATTTTGTGAGTTTACTGTGGTGGTGGATTTTGTTCTCTAATAATTTGTGAATTAATTAACGTGTGAAATCTATAATAAATTTCCGACCACATAGAAATATAAACTTTAGGATAATATTTATGCTCCATTTATAAACTTTAGGATAATATTTATGCTCCACGATACGATCAAACATATACTTTAAATGGGATACAATCAAAGGGGCTATGATTTGAAAAAAATTTAATGGTAAATTGGCAGCACCCATTAGATTAGACGATAGAGAGCCCTATTGCCTGATGAGCATCGTCATCAGACATAATGGTAAATATAAAACAAATAGAATCATTAAAAGAGTAGAGGTTCCAGTTTCAGTATGTTGCGCCAAATTCATTGTTGGTACTTTAACAAACTCCTTATTAAGTTCATTAGAAGAAAATTTAGAAACAATCTCAGCAACTAATGCTTCAGTTTTAAAACCGTATTTATCAAAATTCTTCCATAATATTTTAGTGCCAAGTTTCGGTTCTAATTTATTTCGCAAGAAATTCCTCTTAGCCGATCTCACCATCTTATTAAATTCCTTTTCATAACACTTATAGATTCGTTTGTCTTCCTCACAACGAGATCTTTTCCACACATTTTTAGCTATATCAATAAATTAGATAATTTAACGAACATTTTATATTTATAATTTAATTTTATACAATATCTATGTATTATGCCTATAACGGTTGAATTTGTTACGAAATTTATGAGAGATTATTATGCCCTACGGTGTTTTAAAATGAAAAAAAGTTTTCTTGCTACGGATATCAGTTTTTCAGAGGGATCCAACATTTTCGTTGTGAAACATCTATCTCGTTCTAAGAAAAAAATATTATACGACGGTATTCGCCTTTAAAGAGCCGCAAGAGGCGCTGCGATCGCTACTAGTTAAGGCTGAACAGCAATTCAGCGTTTACTTTTATGTGTGTTATTTTTTAGTTATTTTGTCGCTGAATAAATAAATATAACTTTTATGTGCAATAAATGATTGTTTTGAACCGAAATCAATAACAAAATTGTCCAATTATGTATTTTTTTTGCTGTTCACCTTTAACTCTAGTTTTATTATCGTCCACCAGATGTCAGCCACTTTACGTTAAAAGGCGAATAAGTAACTGTTGCAAAACAATGAAGGGGAATTTAATTATAAATATATTTGGAACCTACATGGCAATATTTACTACAAAAAGTCTGAGTCAGACCGACCAATTATTCTTTCAACTCATGCGGATTTAATTAATCTTCAACATTAGCAACTTATTATTTTCTATCTAATATGTATATACTTTTTATTTTGATTTGTTTATTTGTTAATAAATTTTTTCTCTGTTTTTCACATATTATTTTTATGTTTGATTGATTTGCGTTATGATGAGGTCTACTGAACTATACTATCAGAATACCAGAAGACTGAAGACTAAGCTGCGTTTAACATTGCTGTGCAGGCTAGCGGCTTTGAAATAATATGCTTGATAGAGACGTTGTTAAACGATTCTATTATTTCTTCTGAATTATTTGACTCTTAATTCAATGTGTTTCGTAGAGATCGTAACTTTGCACACCGCAAGAAACGTGATAGCGGGGGTGCTCTCATTGCAGTTATTAGGGACTTTGATGCTGTTCAGCTTGTTTGGATTAAACTGAATTCCAAAAATGGGGCAACGGTTATTAGTTGTGCAGTGTGCTTTAATATAGGTATTTCGTTTAATGATTATAAATTATTTTTTGGTCACTTAGCACATTTGGATAATATATTTAATGTTAATACTAATTTCATTGTGGTGGGAGTCTTTAATCTATCTTCGATTGTGTGGAACATTGATAACCCCCCTGCCATATATGCAGCGAAGTGTGAAGGACGTACCGCAGAATATCTTTCGACACTTTGGAGTTTCAATTTAATTATTTTATTAATGTTCAAAATAGAATTCTTAATCTTTCCTTTTCTAATATTGACTCATCTAGCGTTCGTCTAATAAGATCCAACTACTTACTTACTAAAAGTGATACTTATTATCCACCTTTTGTTGCCACAATTACATTAAATATTTTTACGATTCAGCAGATAAACTTTCATAAACTAGATTATGTTAATTTGGCTGGGAATCACTATTTGATAACTTGTTTGTAGATAGTGCAGTTGATTTGTTCTACAGTAAAATATTCTCTGTAATAAGTAAATACTCGATTAGAATTAAAAAGAAAAACCGTAAAGTCCCTTGTTATTATTCTAGTTATCTAATTCCCCTTATCAAAGCTAAGGAAAAAAAACCATTTTCGCTTTAAGTCTATGTTTTCTAACTATAGGAAAAAAGTTAAATTTGAAATTAAGAAATGCTGTAATTGTTACATATTTCATATTGAGAATAGTATAAAACGTGAACCTAAATTATTCTGGCAGCACCAAAAATTATTTTTAACTAATTCTCAGTTTTTAAAGGACATGTTCCTTCATTCACAGACTTCCAGCAATAAAAGACAATAATTTGTACAATAATGTTTTCAGCAATACATATACCTACTCATGAAACATTGATTTCTGAATCTGAGGGTTTGGCTACACTGGGATCGCTAGATACTAATAAAGGTGCTGGTCCTGATCAATTACCAAATTTATTTTTGAAGAATCTAAAGGCGACGTTATTGTTGACCCGATTACGTTACTTTACAATATGTCTGTAAATCATTCTTACTTTCCGTCAAAAAGCAAAGAATCATTTTTACTGCCGATCCATAAGAATAGAGATACAGCTAATATTGAGAACTATAAATCTATATCCATATTGAACTCGCTTGCTAAAGTATTTGAAAAATTGATTTACAATATTGTTTTTTATAAAATTAAAAACCAAATTACTCCAAAGCAACATGGCGTTTTCTCAAAACGGTCCACAAAGCAATCTCACTGAGTTTTCTGGCATTGCTTTCAACACAATAGATGGTAACGACCAAATGAAATGTATATACATACTCAGATTTTTCTAAAGCATTCGTTAAGGTGTGCCATTCTACCTTATTACACAAGATGGAGGCCTTTAACATACCACCAATTTTGCTCAAATAATAGAAATCAGGCTGTTATGTATAATTTCAGATTCCTTCGTATAGCTCTATCTGGAGTACCGCAGGGGTGAATCCTGGGTCTCTTGCTCTTCATTATATTTATAAATGATATCTCAGAGGTAAAAAAGTCCAGATTTTTACTTTACGCAGATGATTTAAAGATCTTCAAAGTTATCATAGCCTGTGACTTTCATTTTCAAGCTAATTTAAACTCTGTTTATAACTGGTGTATCGCACTACCGCTTAACTTAAGTAAATGTGGCTCTATGTCTTATACCAGAAAAATTAACATAATTAACTTTTCTTTTAACATTGGTGGTGCCACCACCGTGGTGCGACTTTGTCTAGAGTCGATACGGTGAAAGATTTAGGTATCGTTTTTGACTCCAAATTGCGGTTCGATGCGCTTTCCCGGTAATTTCTAGATTTTTTTTTTTTTGCGGGATTTTATTATTCTTGATTTTTACTTTTCAACTATTCTGGATTTTAAAATTTATGGATTTTTTAATTAGTGATCCCGTATGATTTTTAATAATTATTGACATACAAAAATAGAGAACTCCCCAAAGCCGCTTAGTATTGGATCCTTTGCGCAAGGATGACAGGAAAGCATCAGAAAAATTTCAAAATGTTTACATTAATTGTAAAAATATTTACGTTTGTATTTCACATACTAAAATAAAAACTCCCCAAACCCGCTTAGCATTCGTCCTTTCTGCGCAAGCTAGCTTTGATTTGTTTTCATATTGAAGTTAACAAAAATTTAATGGGGTCATCCTTTTCAATGTGCAGTTTACTTTGTATTTTTCGGTATTTTTTCGGAATTTTTTAGGAAATTTTTCGTTCAGGAATATGATCGTATCCCGTTTTCGTGTGTATACATCTTTAAATCAAGGGAAAACTCCACTCCACCAATTGTGCAACAACTAGATTTTGGAATTTTCATAAGCTTTCGGGATTTTGTACCCTACGGATTTTGTATCTCCGGGATTGTGTACACTCGTGATTTTGTATCCTCAGGAATAGGTATGCTCGGGATTTTTTACTCTCGGGATTTTTTCAAACCCTCGGGATTTTGCCTCTCAGGATTTTGTCTCTCTCCCGCAAATAATATGTTTGTGGTAAATGCACACAATAAACAAAATATCTGTGGAAAAAATGTAACGGATGCACTGTTGAAAAAATTCAATTTTTTTTTTTAATGAAGTAAATTATGAAATATTTATAGTTATTGGTATAATAAATATTTTTTGATTTTTTATAAAAAAGACGAATTCTAATGTATACGTCAATACATACATTTTTAAATTTTTTTTAAAGACACTTGTTAAATATTTCGCAAAATTACAAAAGGTTTAAAAACACTTGATCGATTTCGGCTTGTTAGGCCATCATCAGGAGTATCTAATAAACTGTTCTAACAGTTTATTAGATACTCCTGATGATGGCCGAACAAGCCGAAATCGATCGAGTGATTTTTTAAACCTTTTGTAATTTTGCGAAATATTTAACAAGTGTTTTTAAAAAAAATTTAAAAATCTGTGTATTAAGTGTGTTTCGCCAAAAGCCTACGGCAGAAAGTGTAAAAAGTATACGTCAATATGACGGCTTTCAGTAATTTTGTCCGTAAATCTAGTGTTAAATCTAGTGTTTACTATTGCAGGTAAATAATAAATTCAAATTCCATAATACACGGTAACCTAATCGTGTTGTCTTAGAGACACCTGCTATGGAGCAAATGTTTGAATTAAGTAAGGGTATCAAACGTGGAAAAAATTTATCCGAAAAGTTTGATATTACCTCGGAAATCAGTTAAAAGAACATTCCTTTTACTGTTTTTTGTTAAAATTAACAATTGGAATGCTTCAATTGACATCAAATTTTGTAAATAGGTATAGATGAAGGATGAATCCTACGAAAATAAATCGTAGGTTCCGTTTTTGAGAACATCTGTTTGGCAGTTTTCCCTTCCTCTGCACTGCAACCCCTTCTACTCTAGGCTCGAATGGACCCAAAAGTTAACACAAACTGCTTATTACTAAAATCCATCTCTGTACAACCAAAACGATTAAAACTATATCAACATTTCTGAAAATGGGAGACAAAACAAAAATAACAAAATAAAAATGCATGACTGGAAGGATGGAAGGAGGACACGATATTTTTTAATCGATGTCTCGGGTCGTGGCACTAGTTTCTTATTTTTTGTGATAGTACAAAATCCAGTTCCTGGAAAATTCTAATTTTTAGTGATATTGGCTTTCTTTAATATAAATAGTTAATTAATCAAAATGTACCATTAAATTGCTTTTAAGTAGTCTAGAAAATTTTAGTATGATAGTACGATAGAGCCTTATAACCTAATTAATCGAGAAATGTGAAAATCTAGAACACACAATATAATTTCCTTATAGTCGAAAAATAAAAATTGTGTATTACAATTAAATATTTATCAAATAAATGAAAAAAAAATTCGATGCAGATCTAAATACATCACTAAGCATTAGATTTGATATAGTTTGTTTGTTTTATTCAATTGTTCTGGTGTGAAGCTAAAGTACAAGTAATTTTATTGAGTTTTGTCAGTATAGAAATAAGAAATATGTACATACTTATTAGATCTACTTTAAAATAAAATACATTCAGTACTCACTCAACTAGTAATTTAAATATACAGAATAATCCTACACATAGACTTCCTCGTTTTCACCAAGTACTTTAATTTCGCTAAATAATCTTCAACCATATTACAATAAAAAATAAAAAAATTATCATATAATGCAAATTACATTCAATCAGCAGTGATAATGTATACTAAGTATTTACGTTCTACAGTTTTAAATAATTTCAAATACATTATATGCTTAGGTAATGATTTTTAGTTAAATGGATGAAAAATATTTTGCTTATTTTAATTATAATAAAAAATTATTGTTTCTAGTTGGCCATTTTTTTGAGCCAATATCATTGGCCGCCCCGGTGGCACAGTGGTTAGTATGCTTGCTTTAAGCTCCGGAGGTCCCGGGTTCGATTCTCGGCGGCTGATGAAAAATCACGGCTGGTTAATGTTGGATCTATTATGAATTAATCTCTAATTATCCGTTAAAAAAAATGATTACGAAACTTCATCATGAAGCGGCCAAATCCCTCTATGTGATGTAGCACCAGCGAAAAAAAAAATTAGGATAATTGTTAGTTTAGTTCACAAAATAGTAAGATTTTGAAATAATTTCAAAATTGTTATTAAAAGTGAATGTAATAATAGGCGCAACTAATAAAAACTATTTTACACTCAAATTAATTTTGTAAATGGATTTCTATAAACATAGTTGGTTTTTTTAATCTTGGAGTTTGCATAATTTTAGTGTAGTTTTTAATTTTTAATTTTTTTTTTTTGTTTTTTTTAATGTACCATGTACAATGTACAATACTACACATATGTGATTTTTAAGATTTAGATTTGAAAGCTAAACCTTAGAATTTTTTTTTTTATAAATTTAACTTCTCAAATTGTTTAAGCTGAATTATGAAAACATGGTTTGAATTTAAATCAATTGGGAAGTTTGAATAATGATTGAAATATCTTTATCCAAATGTTGTTTAACGTAAAATGTATCGTTGATCACTATGCATTAATAAGCTTCAAAGTTATTTTGAAAAATCGAAATCATTTTAAATAGAGATTACGGTACGAGTACCCGAATTTAAGAAAGCGAAACATTTAACAACCTGGCGTCATTGCATGTATTTATTTTAATAACATTTTGAACTACAATTCCAAATATTAGTAATTAGAACTTAAAAATTTGATTTGAGAAACTGCATATAAAAAATACAGGGGTTCTTTCAATTTGTGAATGTATTCGATTTTTCGAATTATAAGATTCGTATTTGATTTAAATATAGGAAACGAACGAATCTGATTCAATTCAAATAAGAATCCAACACTTCGAAGACTCGAATTTGTTCGAATTGAATTTACAAATAGCCCACCAGTATATCTGAACAATTGAAAAATACCCAAATTAGTCTCACAATGGTAACATTTATGAAACACATAAGCAATTCGTAATGATATTTCGACAAGAGTGAAAAATACGTTTATTTAAGTTAAGTCGTCTTGCTGCGAAATGTTCAGTTTCAGTCAGTTAAAAGCCATTATTACTTCGGTCGCAAAAGACCTAAGTATTGAAATCCTGTCAAAAATGACGAAAAATTTGGTTGGTCCAAAACCACTTTTCTCGACGTTTTGAAAATCCATGAGTCTGAAAAAGCAAAAAAAAAAATGTCCGTCCGCCTGTTTGGATGTCTGTACCAGTGGTATCTCGAGAACGGCTTGTCCGATTTGGAATTTTTTTTCGCCAATCTGTTTCTATGGTCAAGGCGGAGCTTTGAAATGCTTTTGGAGACTGTACGTCAAGAGGTTGGGTACCTGCCATACGAATTGTCCCAAAATACTTGGTATTATAAATATGTACAGTAAAACCTCGATATAACGGACCGAACGGATATACCGAATAATTCAGGATAATGGTGAAATTATGATCGCGGAAGATGTGTCGCAGTTGTTGGAAGAAGATGAAATTGATCCGGGATATAATGTAATGAACGAAAGGAAAAAAAAATATAAATTGTTTTATAACGGACAAACGGCTATAACGGATTGCCTTCGTCCGAATTAGTCCGTTATATCGAGGTTTTACTGTATTTACGATTTTTTTATATATGCTGGTTTGATTATTGAATTGGGCATTGAATTGGGAATTGATTTGCAGGTTAAGTTAGGGGTCAATTTGCGGGTTGAGTTGAAGTTGAGTTGGAGTTGAGTTGGGGTTGGATTAAGATGTAGTGGGTAGTTAGCAAATTTTTTATATGATGGAATTTGCCTATTTATCAACCGATTATTATGAAATTTGACATGTGTTTTGGAAATGGGAATCTAAAATGATTTTTAGATGAAGTTCTGGAATGTACTCAAGTATGATGGAACTTGCCCATTTCTCAAACGATTACGATGAAATTAGACATGTGTATTGGAAATGGGATTCTAAATTGTTTATATGATGAAGTTATGGGATTCTAAAATGATTTCTGGATGAAGTTCTGGAATATGGCCATATATGGAATATATGATGGAACTTGCCCATTTCTCAATTCAGTATTTGGCTATTTTTCAACCGATTGTGATGAAATTCGCCATGTGCGTTAGAAATGGGATTCTAAAATGATTTTTAGATGCAGTTCTGGAATGTACCCAAGTATGATGGAACTTGCCCATTTCTCAACCGATTACGATTAGACATGTGTATTGGAAATGGGATTATAAAATGTTTTTTGGATGAAGTTCTGGGATTCTAAAATGATTTCTGGATGAAGTTCTGGAATATGGCCAAGTATGATGGAACTTGCCCATCTCTCAACCGATTATTTTGAAATTAGACATTTGTATTGGAAATGGGATTCTAAAATATTTTTTGGATGCAGTTCTGGGATTCCAAAATGATTTCTGGATGAAGTTCTGGAATATACCCAAGTATGATGGAACTTGCCTATTTCTCAACCGATTATGTTGAAATTTGACATGTGTGTTGGAAATGGGATTCTAAATTGTTTATTGGATGAAGTTCTGGGATTCTAAAATGATTTCTGGATGAAGTTCTGGAATATGGCCATATATGGAATATATGATGGAACTTGCCCATTTCTCAACCGATTATGATGAAATTTGACATGTGTGTTTAAAATGGAATTCTAACATGTTTTTTGGATGAAGTTCTAGAATATGGCCAAGTATGGTGGTACTTGGCCATTTTTCAACCGATTGTGATGAAATTCGCCATGTGCGTTAGAAATGGGATTCTAAAATGGTTTTTAGATGAAGTTCTGGAATGTACCCAAGTATGATGGAACTTGCCCATTTCTCAACCGATTACGATTAGACATATGTATTGGAAATGGGGTTCTAAAATGAGTTATGGATGAAGTTCTGGGATTCTAAAATGATTTCTGGATGAAGTTCTGGAATATGGCCAAGTATGATGGAACTTGCCCATTTCTCAACCGATTATTTTGAAATTAGACATTTGTATTGGAAATGGGATTCTAAAATATTTTTTGGATGCAGTTCTGGGATTCCAAAATGATTATTGGATGAAGTTCTGGAATATGGCCAAGTATGGTGGAACTTGGCTATTTCTCAACCGATTATGATGAAAGTCGACATGTGTAATGGAAATAGGATTCTAAAATGAGTTTTGGATGAGGTTCCGGAATATTGCCAAGTATGATGGAACTTGGCCATTTCTCAACCGATTATGTTGTAATTAGACATGTGTATTGGAAATGGGATTCTAAAATATTTTTTGGATGCAGTTCTGGGATTCCAAAATGATTTCTGGATGAAGTTCTGGAATATACCAAAGTATGAAGGAACTTGCCTATATCTCAAACGATTATTATGAAATTTGACTTGTGTGTTGGAAATGGAATTCTAAAATGAGTTTTGGATGAAGTTCTGGAATATGGCCAAGTATGATGGAACTTGCCTATTTCTCAACCGATTATGATGAAATTCGACATGTATATTGAAAATGGGAATCTAAAATGAGCTTTGAATGAAGTTCTGGAATATGGCCAAGTATGATGGAACTTGCCCATTTCTCAACCGAATATAATGAAATTCGACATGTGTATTGGAAATGGGATTCTAAAATGAGTTTTGGATGTAGTTCTGGAATACGGCCAAGTAGGATGAAATTGGCTATTCCTTAACCGATTATAATGAAATTTGATATGTCTATGGAAATGGGAATATTTGATATGTATGGAATATGGTCAAGTAGGAGGAAACTTGGCTATTCCTAACAGAGTATCATCAAATTTGACATGTGTGTTGGGCTCGTGCGGAGTTGCTAGACTCCCATCGGGCGCGTCCCCAGGTGGCGGATAGGGGAAAACTCTTACTGACTTGTCGGGCGGGTAGATGGGAAATAAAATACCATTCGCGGACCAAAACTAACTGAGGGTGGTTCCCTGAAAATAATAACCAATATGGGGGACTCGAAACGAGATAACCTTACGGCGCAGGGAATCGGATACCCAGTGCCGGCGACTTTGAGGGGTGAGCAAGCGGGCTCCCAGTCGTCGATATCCAATGACCGCAATACTTCAGAGCTGATGAACTCTGACCCATTTGGAAGAAGTTCCATAGTGCAAAGATCACCAACATCATTAGCTAGAACAGTTGAGATAGAAAATGCAGAACTACGCAGACAACTATGTAACATTGAAAAAATTACGTCGGATTTAATGAACGAAGTAAAATCTCTTAAGTTAGAAAATGAGAAACTGAAAAATTCTTTACAATCAAAGGAACCTGAGGAACAGGATGCTTAAGTTTTCCATGAGAAAAATGCTTTGCTACCCAAGAAGCCAGAAGAACAGTGTGCTACAGAGTACCACACTGACGAAGAAGAATTAAGAGAAGAAACTGACTGGATCTTAAAAAAGAACAGGAAGAAAAGACCTGCGAAAAAACGGAAGGCAGAATCTTCTCCAGAGATTGTAGCTTCAAGCCGCACTTCAATAACTGCTGTATTAAATCAAAATCAGCAAAATGTACCAGCTCAGGAAAACCAAACTGCCAAAATTAAGGAAAAGGCTCCACCACCAATCAACATTATTGGCGTAACTGAATATAGTACTATCCAATCGTTAATGAAATCGGTGACTACAAAAGATTACAGAGTTGTAGCACTGAACAACAATATTTGGAAAATCAATACAACAGATATTGAAAGTTATAGAGCCTTGGCTTCAAAGCTGACAGATGACGGCAAGGAATGGTACACATATGAGGACAAAAATGATCGTCCGATTAAAGTGATGGCCAGAGGTCTTCATCCAACCTGTGCAAAGCAGGATATAATGGAAGACCTTAAACACCAAGGCTTCAAAATAGAGGATGCGGTAAATATCCTAAAGAAAGAAAAACTGTAACTGATCAAGGGATTAAAATGAATAAAAGGGGGCTCCCATTGTTTATGCTTACTTTTAATAGCACGGAAAAAGTGGAAAAAATTTTCAATATTAGGGCAGTCCTTAACATGAGAGTTCGAATAGAAGCGTTAAGAAAATCCACAGGCTTGATACCTCAGTGTAAGAAATGCCAAGGATATAATCACACGCAGAAATATTGCAAACGAGAGCCTAGATGCGTGAAATGTTCGGGAAAACATCTCGCCGAAGATTGTAGGTTCACAAAAGCTACGCCTCCAAAATGTGTAAACTGTAATGGAGAGCATCCCGCTAATTATAGAGGATGTGAAGTAGCCAGGGAACTTCAAAATCTGAGAAATAAAAAACAACAAGGCCCGCTAAACCGTGGGATGTTCAATAATAAGACAATATCTAAAAATCCAGTGGTAGAACTACCACTAACAAGTGCAATAGCAGGCCGAAAAACATACTCCCAGATTGTACAACAGCGGGAAGTAGTAAGTAACAACGAAGACGGTCAAAGCCTAATTCTTGAAAAAATTTTAAAGAATATAGAAGCATTAAACTTAAGGCTACTAAAACAAGAAAAAAGCCTGGACGCTTTAAATAAGCGGTTAAATAAGCAAGAAACAGTGAATGAAATCACTTCTATGATGTACTAATCTATGAAGATGAATAACACATTCAGAATCGCCAATTGGAATGCAAATGGGCTGTTGCAACAAATTCCAGAGTTAGAAATTTTCCTAAATATAGAAAAGATAGATATATGCCTAATTTCAGAATCTCATTTGACAAAAGATTCATTCGTTAGAATTCGAGGATACCAGTGCTATCACGCCATCCACCCGTCAGGAAAAGCGAGAGGAGGTTCAACCATATTTGTGAAGGAAAACATCAAACATTACGAAGGAGTAAAAATTGAAGAAGAAATTATGCAAGTAGCCACCATTAATGTTCGAATAAATAGTCAAAAGGTAATCAACATATCTTCAATATATTGCCCTCCACGTTATAATCTGACTAAAGAAAACTATGTTACGTTACTCAAATCGCTCGGTTTTAACTTCATAATCGGAGGCGATTTTAATGCTAAAAATACATATTGGGGATCAAGGCTAACAACCCATAAGGGTAAGGAACTATTTGCAGCTGGTCGGGCACTAAACTGCGAGTTCCTGTCTGGAGGTAAACCAACATATTGGCCAGCGGATACAAATAAGATACCAGATTTGATAGATTTCTTTGTAACAAAAGGGATATCTGTAAACTACGTATTACTCGAAAACAGTGAAGGAATTTCATCTGACCACACACCTGTCATTATGACACTCAGTGATACCATTATCAAAAAAGAAAATTTACCTAGGTTAACAAATAATAAAACAAACTGGGACCTCTTCCGGAAAATAGTCGAAGACAATACGGAACTACAAGTACCAATTAAAACTCCGGCAGAACTTGAGGTTCAATTGGAGCTGCTGAACAACAGTATTCTGCAAGCAGCATGGCAGAGTACTCCTCCTACTTGTAATCAAACGGAAAGTTACATCAACTACCCAGTAGAAGTGAGAGATCTGGTTAGAGAAAAGCGGAAAGCTCGAAAAATCTGGCAGAGGAATCGAGCACCACAAAGCAAATCACGACTTAATTATTTAAGCAACAAATTAAAAATGCTTATCAAAGAAGTCAAGAACAAATCTTTTAATGAATACCTGGCTGGCCTTTCTGGCAACAAAGACACTAATTACTCCCTTTGGAAAGCAACTAAAAGTCTTAAAAGGCCTAAAGTACAAATAGCTCCTATCAAGAATGACGATGGAACTTGGGCTAGAAGTGCCAAAGAAAAAGCTGCATTGTTTGCAGACTATCTTGAAAACACATTTCAACCCCTCCCAAGGCAAACAGCTGAAGAAAATATAATTTCAGTAAATAAAGTGGATAACCTAAACATAAAACCTGTAACACTACAACAGCTAAAAGATGAAATTAAAAACAACTTAAGTTCAAAAAAATCCCCTGGTTATGATTTAATCACTGGACTTATAGTTAAAACTCTCCCAGAAAAAGGAGTACGAAAATTACTGCAAGTAATCAATGCAGCCTTCAGATTAAAATACGTTCCATACCAGTGGAAAGTGGCAGAGGTGATAATGATTATAAAACCTAACAAGCCGCCAAACAAGAAAACATCGTACAGGCCGATTTCCCTACTTCCTATAATTTCAAAATTATTTGAAAAGTTACTACTCAAGAGATTAAAATCAGTAATAGAAGACAGAAAACTCATTCCTCCTCACCAATTTGGATTTATAGAGAGACACTCTACCATAGATCAAGTGCATAGAATCACAGATCTAATTGAAGATGCTCTGGAAAATAAAAAAATATGCTCAAGTGTATTCTTGGACGTATCTCAAGCCTTTGACAAAGTATGGCACCGAGGCCTGGAATATAAACTACACAGAGATCTGCCGAAGCAGTTTTACCTGATTTTAAAGTCATATCTAGCTGATCGACGCTTTCGTGTGAAACATGAAAAGGAATACTCCGAATTAAAGAAAATATCGGCTGGAGTTCCACAAGGGAGTGTTCTGGGGCCGATACTCTATATACTTTATACGCGAGACGTGCCAAGCACAAAAGGAACAAATATTGCAACATTTGCGGATGATACTGCAATCTTGGCAACTGGAAACAACATAGAGGAGTCAACCAGCAAATTACAAAACGCTGCTAATTCATTGAGTAATTGGACGAAGAAATGGCGCCTTCAACTCAACGAAACTAAATCTGTTCATATAAACTTTACCAACAAAAATGTTAATTGGTTACCTGTTCGACTGAATTCACAACTTATTCCACATGCAAACACGGCAAAATATTTAGGAATGACCCTTGATGCTAAACTCAAGTGGAAAGAGCATGTTAAAAAGAAAAAAGAAGAGTTAAACATCAAATATAGAAAAATATATTGGCTCATAGGAAGGAACTCTGAGCTAACATTACATAATAAACTGCTATTATATCGGCAGATATTGAAACCTGTATGGACGTATGGTATACAGCTATGGGGCTGTACCAAGAAAACTAACGTAAAAGTAATTCAAACTTTTCAAAATAAAGTCTTGCGTAGTATGGTCAACGCACCATGGTATATAAGGAATGATAACCTTCATAAGGATCTAAAGATTGAGTACGTCAGTGAAGAAATTAAGAAATATGCTAGGAAACACGTACAGCGCCTCAGTCAACATGAAAATGCGGATTTGCGTCGTATGCTGAACAACCAAAATCCAGTAAGACGGCTTCGAAGAACGAAGCCCTTAGAACTAGGGCAGATAAATTAATGAAGTATCCAACCTAGAGCTAACCGATGGGTTATTCTCCTCAAACAGTTAACATCATTTAATATAGATAAATTACTAGATGAAATTGTATTCAGTTGTAATATTTGTTAAATAAAAAATAAAAAAAAAAAAAAAAAAAAAAATGTGTGTTGGGAATGGAATTCTAACATAATTTTTGGATGAAGCTCTAGTATATGACCAAGTAGGATGAAACTTGGTTAGTCCTTACCCGACTATTATGAAATTTGACATGCGCGTTGTAAATGGAATTCTAAAATGATGTTTGAATAAAGTTCTGGAATATGGGCAACGGTCAGAAATATCAGTATAATTTTTTATACTACTTTCGGTATAAAGTTCGAGAATACGATTTTTCGTGTTAAATTGGATGCCTGTACCCATGTTACTGAAGCTTTTGACCTGTTTAGCTGTTGTTGCATAAGTAAATATATGTTGGTTAAAATAGAAATCAATACTCTCAAAACTGTTACACCAACTTTATGACACAGGTTTAATGCTATCCCATTGAAGATGCCAAAAACCGAGGTTCTGATCACCTCGTGAGGTTTCAGCTCTTTATATTTTATTGTTAATCCCCCAATTAAATATTTTTCTATTTTTCGATTTTAAATTGTATCTATGTTTCGAGGGAAATCCGCTTTTAAATTGTATCTGCATTCTGTTCATTAAAGAAAGTAGCGGAAAAACAAAAACTTTATCTTTTACAAGAGAATGCAAAATCGAAAAATTTGCAAAATGCACAAGATGGTAAAAATCACTTTGTAAGACGATGGATTTCAAAGATATGACTATTTTTAAAAAACTCATTTTCATGCACTCCTTCCTTTAATAGGTAAAATCTAACACCAAATGCTCCATTTTAGAGACAATAGCTCAATTTGAGGTTGGGAGTTTAATACGTATTCTAAACCACCGTTTTAAATCTTATTTATGTTTCTGTTCGGAATATTTAGAATTTAGACGGTTATTTCATTCTTGGCCTTTTTATAAAATTAATTGTAAAATGCTTTATCACTGGGGAGTTTATCTCAAAAATTTTAACTGTTGAGATAGTTAATACCTTTTAAGCGAAATTTTTTAATTTATGTTAAACGAAGTTACTTAGTCTTCCAAAATGAAACCAAATTTGACCAATTATTGTAAATAAATAACTAAGAGTAAACGCGATAATTGCCTCGGAATTGTTCCAGTTTGATTTGGAATAATAATAATAAATATATGATTGAATAGAAAACCTATAACCACATTGCTAAGTATACACGTATATTATATAATGTGGCTGGTTAAGCTGACTTAGACCGTTTTGCATTGAAATTCATGATTTATGATTGCCATTAATGCCATTAACACAAATATGAAACAGTGTGGCTTAGTCCGTTATTGCACTGAAGGCCTCAATTATAAATTTAATAAAATGATAAAAATATTGTATAGTGCACATTTAGCACATACTAGTTCTTAAATATAGCAATTCTTCTTCTAGTTATTAGATCTTGAGGTTGTTAAGTATAATCAACTAATCACTTAATCTAAATCAGATTCAACGAATTAATTTAATCATAATTTATTGATTAAACCTTGGAACCATTATATACTTGATTTAGAGATACAAACAATTAAAATTATGAAGCTGTGTTATAATTAAATAAAAAAAAAAAATGTTTTATGGAAAATAAAATGATTTGCTTCTTGTGCTTGACACTTAAAAATTTATAAGCATCTAATCAATAAATAATTAAAAATAACTAAAAAAAACACAAACATTCGCACGTTAAAATAATTAAAATTGACCACTTTCAAAATTATCACTTCGTAAAATCACAACAAATTATATATTTTATTATACATATCACAGCGTTTTAACTTGAAATCTGCATAAATTATTAAAATGATATAAAATATAATTAAAGCTAGCAAACACTAATCAGAAAAATGTGATTTTTCTACAATTTTGTTTTTTTTTGTTTTAAATTTATTGTGAATTTTTCAAAATTCCAAATAAGACTGAAATTTAAGTTTTTCAAATAAAAATTATTTGTCTTTTTTTTACTGTTTTACTTTTATAAACAATAATACAATATACATAAGCATGTATATAACCACTTTTACAACACCAATGATAAAATGTGTATAGTTTTTTTTATGAATTAAGTTTAATAACCATAAAACCATTTAAATCGTAATTTATGTACAACAAAGATTGTTTTTTGCACTGTAACTAAATAAATGATTTTTTTAAATTGTGGATAATTAGCATATTATTAGATTTCATTATTTTAATTGAGCTAAATTTAGTGGAAAGTTTAATCAGATTGTAAGGTGTAAGCCAGATTTGTTCAAGACAAATGAGTATTTTTGGCAATATTTTACAATAAATAGTGCAATGAAAGTTCAATTAAGTAGCATTTATCACTCTGGAATAAGTGTGAAGGCCGCCATAATAGTTATTCCACCTTCTGTGGCTCTGGATAAAAAAATAATTATTGTATTGTCCAGCTGACTTTTTTTAAATTTATTGTGCGTGATTTATTGTGAAAATTTGTCAATAATACTGATTTGTCTTGAACAAATCTGGTGAAATCTTTAAGTAATTAAAACATAATTAATAAAGGGTTTTTAAAAATATAATTTCATTTCTTTGCCTGATTTTCTGAAGTTCCCCATAAATAATTAAAGGCACAGATAATAATTACTTCAACATTTCCAGATACCGTTAAAAACAAAAATATTTCTCTCGATTTACACATAAGTCAAAATAAAAAGTAAACGTATTTTTATTTTTGCTAATTTAGCTTTTGGGGCCAATATTTTGGATACAAAATGTAAATTAACACAATGCTACAATTGTTTTTAAGCTAACTTTTACAAAATAAATAATCAACCTTGACACCAATTTTTAAATCGATTATTAATCTCTAATTATTCCAAAATTTAACAAATTCGTTATACAATTCAAGCAAATTGCATAAACCTCGGGTTTAAGTCAAACATGTAAGTATTATTTTACAACTTATATAATTTATAAATAAACTAAAACATTCATAACAAACTTTCCTCCATCTAGCTTACATCAACAGCACTATCAAGTTTTATTTATTAATTTTCTGTTTTGCTTTTATGTAGCCTTGGATGAAAACTGTAAGATTATTCAACTCTAAATGATTCTGTGATTTTACCAATTTCTGTTTTTTTTATAAATACTATACGATACAAATACGAAGTTCAAACAGTGTGTTCATATATGTATGAGCAATTTTCATAATTAAAGGAATTTTGGTTTCCTTTTGTACATAAATGTAAACATGATTGATTGTGTCTGTAGAGGTTAGAATTCTTAATCTCAGTATTGTAATCTAACCATTTTAAATATTAAATCTAATATAAATTACCCACCGTTAAAATATAGTATTTAACATTTAAAGACATTCATCGTCTGTTTTCACTTTCTTGTAGAGATTTCTTGTTGGCTCATATTATCAAAGCAGTGAAAAAGTAAGTGGGTTATTATGTAATCCCTAAATAGGTATATCCGGGTCTGGCCACGATAATCCGCTGTGTTGAATAATCTTGTGTTTTTTTTATTATTATTCGGAAGCGGTGAAATAAAATAAATAATTAGAAATAAAATTAAAAACAAATCAAAAATGCAGTAAAACAAATATAATTTTCATTTCACTTTCTATTATGCTTAGTTATTTCTGTTGGAGCCATTTAATTGATGCTTTGTGATATTGGTGTTACGTATCATGAGATTGCATTCATAAAATAGTTATTTTTGTATCAAGGTTTTTCATTTTATGGGGGATTATAGCCTGAAGTAAAGCCGCGATTCGCTCGAGATATTTAGATTCGGGATTCTTATTCGTGTGCAACACTAAGTACTTGGCAATTTTTATTCGGGAAAGTGTTTCCACTGTAAACAAAAAAAAAAATATAAACAAAAAATATTTTTCCGGAAAAAATTAACTTTTCCAGAAAATATTTTCCCGCTATTTTTTAAATGTTTTCCCGATTCTTTTTATGCTATATTGAAATATGCCGTTTTGAAATATGCCTTAGTATATAATATGCCATATTGAAATATATCATAATGAAACATGCCCTACGGAAGCATGCCGATACCGCAGAGTATCTATACCATACTGCTGTAATGAAACTTGCCGTAGGGACCTTATGCCTTAGTGCCGTATTCCCTAACTAAATATGACATACCGAAATAAGCCGTAATGAGCGAAATTAATTAATTCCACACGTATTTAATTAATTGGCAGGTTTAGTTCAAAATTAAAACTGAATTAATTCCACGCAAAATAAAATAATTAATTTCGAGCGGATTTAATTCAATTTTTAAAATACTGATGTCGCAAAATTAATTAATTTTTTTCGGGAAATTAATAAACGGAACCAAAATTATCCATCAAATTAAAACACCAAAATTTATAACGAATACTTTACAAAACAATAATTTCCGAAGTTTTATTATTGTTTATTACTGCCACCTTCTGGGAAACATGATTAATATTTTATTTTCATTTCTTTGTCAATAAGCGCTTTAATACATTTACAACAACAATTCGTCATGTGAGTTCCCTCACATAAAAAATTATGCAATCGAATTTTAAAATTTTAGCAAAATACGGTTACCTTCTCAAGATAATTTTAAATTGTTTTTTATTTTTATAAAAAGCCTTGTGATTACTCTCCACGTTCCAGTGATAAAAATTCCACTAGCCCTTATACTGAAACAAGGAAAATTTTTAGAAGCAAAAATGGCCTAAATGGATATAGGACCATTCCCATAGTTATGTTAAGCCTATTTTTTTTTAGTTGCAGTAATTATAAAGCGCATGTCATATAGGACCCAAAAAGAAGGAAAAGGAGAAAAAAGCTATATTTTGATCAATATTTAAATAATTTGATTTCCGCGAAATTTAAATTAATTAGACCGTTGGTGCAGTATTTTTAAAATTATTCTGTAAAATTCCTAATCCTCTTGTGGCATGTTTGACACATCGATACGATGTCTTTAATTTTCCCTTTCGAAAGTAATTCGAGTGTCCCAATTTTTATGTAAATAAATAAATAAATAAATAAAATAAATAAATAATTCAAGTGTGCTTAGCTGACTTGGCTTGGGTAACAATTGTATATTACAGTTTCATTCAAAAATTTTATTAAAAAGCTAGCAAACACTAATTTTCTCATCGATGAAGCAATCAAACGAGTTTGATAAAAATTTCTAGATACGCGGTAATGCGTTGTTGGCATTGCAGTCTTAAATAAATTTTATTTAAAATAAATTTATTTTCGATTTACTTAAAAATTAACAAAAAATTGCCAAATTCAATTAAGGCTATTACTTCTTGCGAAATTATTTACGATTTTGTAAAAAAAATGTGAACACAAAAAAAAATGTTAATTTAAATCATGGCCGTTCCTTTGGATATAGGACACTGAAGAACTCATAAAAAAAATACGTAAATGGCATATATAATTGAGTCCTACTTGGAAGAATTTAACACATAAGACCAAATAGAAGTAAAACGCGCAATAAACAACAAGGTTTTGGTATAAGTAGGGCTATACGAAAAAAAAATATTTTGGAAACTGTAAGAGATACGCCAATTTTGTTCAAAAATTCTGCGAGAACATGGTCAAAATCACCAGAACCAATGGCTAACTAATTTTTAAACAAAATGGTCTATATGACCAGAGGGAGCTCACATGACGAATTGCTTGAATAAACCCGCACAGCGGGTGTATTCTGGTTTTCCTTAGGAAGAGGAAAAGGAAAAAATATTGACATTTTCATAGAAGTTTTATTTTTTTCCCTTAAATGCTTATTCTGGCAAGCCTTAATAGGAATTTTACTTTTTAGCACTGTACATGGTAAATTGAAATACTGTACTAAAAAGTTGGGTAAAAGATGAGAAAAAACTAATGACGTTGCTGTTGACTTTTTGACGTTTCAGTGGTTTTTGTTAAAATTTCCGTGTTTTTCATTATAAATAATATACGTACTCAATGGTAATAAAATAAATTTTATTTCTATTTTAGGAAAGAAAAATATTAAAAAATATTTGACGTTTCCTTTTGCACCTATCAGCCAGCGATTTTAACCCTCTGAACCATAATTTGTGTCCATCAAATCATTTTTACTTCTAGAGAATTGGTACGCCAATTGAGGTAAATATGTACTAAAATTGAAATTTATTTTACTAAATGATTTACCCGACTATTGGTACGCAGCCTAAGTAGGCATTTTGTTATTTGTATATTTCGTCGAGCTAGACGTCAGATAAAAAAAATAATAAAAATGGGTATACTTATGTAAATAACCGACAAATTTCAACGCAATAAAACAAATCTGTTTAATTATATCTTTATAATATATAAACATGTAAAACAAATTGTTTTTATTTGTTTATATTAATAGAAAATTGTATTTTTACAACAAAATGTTTGATGTTTGATTACCTTTAACTGATCGCAGAGCACTAGTGTAGGGAATTAAAACTAACAAAAAAAATTTTTCTTACACCAGAATAAACCATAGGAAAAATAGCATACGAACAACTGCTATCATGAATAATTCCTATATAGGAAAAAAATTTCAAATTCCTAAGGAAAACCAGAATATACCCGCTGGAATTAAATAAATCAAAGGAAACATTTGATTTGTTTAAATCTTATTCGAATTATTTATAATAATACTGGCCACTAGATGTTATTTTTTCATATAAAATTTATTTCGAATGGTTAGCTATTTTTCAAAATTAATTAAATCTAACTTGGCTATTTCCTTGAAAAACAATTAGCCTGTTCACACAATGTATACAGCGCATCGCAACACTTCCTCTAGTACATCTATATTGTAAATAGGTGATTAAATTGTTGATGGCAATTAAAAAATACAACATATTACTTCATAAATTTATTATAATTATTTTATCTTTTGCGAAAAATATTAAACAGTTTCACGTAGAGTATGAGATATCAGCCCTATTACAAAAAGTCATATAGTAAGTATATGGCTGAAAAAAAAATCGAAAAAAATCAACCTATTGAATTTTCTATATTCGTGCCGAATGGAAGTGATGCCAGCATTAATGGGATCCTAATTTATGTATGTAATTGGTTGTGGAAGTAAAGTGTTTTTTTTTGTGTACGCCACAGTGTTAAAAACTAAAAATTAAAAAAACCAAAAAAAGTTAAAAGCCTAAAACAAGAGGGGGCTATTGACTATATTATAAGTGGCTAAAACAGAGGAAAAATAGTAAAGCATATCCAAACAATTAAATCCCGGCTAAAAGTTTGTTTGGGTGGCTATAGAAAAACCAAAATATATAACATCTAAACCACATGTTTTTGAAATTCGTTTAGATCCTACTGCAGTAATTTTGAACCTAACCATAGCATAAGTAATAATTAATTATTTATGTATTTAATTTAACTCTAGTCAGCATAGGTTGAGTCTCGCAGACTCATTTTAAGTTTATTATCTAAAAAACCGAAAAATACATTTTTAAGAAAATTGAGCTTTGTGTATTCCAATAGTAGTTAAAAAATGTACATACTGTTGATGTGCGGATGTAGCAATTTCGAGAAAGATTTCTTTCCAGCACTAAATTCCACATAAACTTGATAAATATGAAATGATTCAGTAGATTTGCGATAGTTCAACAACCAATCCAAGGAATTCCTAATTTTGGAAATAAGCGTCCTCACAGAAACAGAGAAGAGCGGTGTACACCATTGTCATTTTTCTTTAAAAATTACATATGAGTCCTAGAGACTCGTCGCATGCCTTTACGTAAGTAAAATGATCCATGCTGATTAGGGTTAATAGTATTATTTAACATTTAACTCAAATGCAATTATGAATTAATGTTCAATTGTAAGCTTGAATTACAATAAAAATATGAATTTAAATTCAATACAAAACCAATTTATTTGCATTGGAATGTAAGTTGGATTTATATTTTAATTTAAGGTTACACTTTATTTTAATTCAAGTTGGGCATAACATTTTAAATGTAGCAACCATTGAATTAAGATTCATCTTTGATTATAATGTAAACGTAGTTTTGCACTTAAACTTTAAAAAAATAAATGTTATTAGAATTAAACATTTATTTAGGCAGAACATTACTTTTTAATTTATTATTTTAAATGAAGAGTCTACATTGTCTTACATTTCATATAGTACACACACAGAATAGTTTGTCTTACATTTCATATAGTACACATGGAAATTTCTAAGTGTGCACATTTGTCGAAAACATTGTAATGAATTTGGTTGGGCGGGGCTTTGTTTATACCTTTTGGGTAGCTTCAACTGTAACTAACAATGGTACACGAGTACCTATGTTGTAATTGCCCCATGAGTGAATGCGTCATTATTTCACCAACCCTCCGAACACATCAATAAAAAAATAATTTAATTCAATTTAAGAATTATACATTTAGATCTCATCCCTTATCTCCCAAATAATTGATTAATAACTATTATAAGAAAAAATCTAATTGTAAATAAACCTTGCTTAAAACTAGAAAAGAAATAATATAATAATAATAATTTATGCTAAGAAAATAAAACTGATATTAAAAACCATTAGCAAACTTATAAAGTTTGGAGAATCATCCAATACGATGAATACAAAATACCGTGTTATTTGATGTCTATGATTCTCAATTTGGGTTCGATTTTATTACTTAACAATTAGATTATATGGCTTAGTTAAACGCCACCGCCGTTACTTCTGGAATAAGCACTGGAAAATTGTGTGTGTGAGTGATTTATTACCGTTAAAAAAAATCGATTTATGTATACTCGAACTTTCGGGAAGATTTCTAACCGGTTTTAATTTAAGATTAATACCCCCTCCGGACAACCTGGGGGGTAGAAAAGCACATTATTTATACCCTGCCATCTAATCACGAAAACGGGCTAAGCAAATTATCAAACAAAAAAAAACTCACCTGAGGGGGAACAATGTAGCTTTGAATACTCTTTGGGTGAGATTTCCCGGTTGTGTATATCCAAAGACTAATCAGGATAAATTATCCAGTGCACTACTCAATACGTTACTTATTTCCCTGTAGTTAACCCTTACCGTGTAATCTCGGGTCACTCGTGCCCTGGCAAAAGTGACTGTCCCCTTTAGCTCGAAGGGAGGTGGGAGGGGCGGGACCAAACTAACTGAACAAAAATTGTATACTACTAAGCTACTAGCTCCCCAAGCGCCGACGATCTAGTGTGTAAACAGCAGTCGTGAGAGCCAACCGAAATTTTAAAAGTGCACAAGTGACCCGACGTTACATGTTTCGTTGATTTAAAATTTCAGGTGAGTAAAATGCTTATTTTGATTTGGATGTTTTTTTTTACTAAAAATTTATGTTTTTTCGTTAGGAATTGATAAATTAATCTTAATTATCTATAAATTAAATATCAATCTATTATAGTTTCCTAATCTAACTTTTAAGTAAACACGTGTTCTGTTTTCAAATTTTGATGTGCAGTGTTTAAATTCATTTTTCACTCCCTTCTTTAATCTCTCTCTCTCTCTGTGAAAAAAACAAAAAAAAATTTTTTTTTATTTCTTTCCCCGGGGCCGAAAATCGAAATTCAAAAAAATAAAATATCTCTCCTCGTATAAAAAACAAAAGGAAGGGAATGAAATAGCGATCGATTTATATTTTTTCCAAAGAGGCAACAAAAATTTATTTATAAACAACTAAACAAAGAAGGAAAGTAAAAAATAAACAAAAAATTAGTTTTTATTATTGTAAATTGAATTATTATTGTGTTAAAATTTGTGTGATTGTTATCAGAATGATATAAGAATTTTGATTTTCATTCATTTTTCAATGTCGCAAAGAACAGACGCTGAAATTAGTCGCGTTTTACGTGAACGAGATCACGAAGTTGATTACGGTGGTGATGCTACTGATTCCGAGGAAGATGAGGATTATGTCGAGGATGAGGAGTCTAGCGGCACTGAAGTTTCTTGTAACGAGACCGACTCTGATGATGATGATGTAGATGAGGAAGAAGAGCAAAGAAAGCGCAGATTTGCTTACGGCAAGGACAAATTCAAGTGGAGTCTTGATGCTCCGGAGGCACGTGGTCGACATTCGAGATCATCTTTAACGATGCATTTGCCTGCAGCTAAAGGTAACAGCTTAAATGCAACAAACCCATACGAATCTTGGAATGCGCTATTTTCGGACAACATGTTGGATCTAATTTTGAAATGGACAAACGCGGAAATTGAAAAATATAAAACTACTCACGTGAGTGAAGCCGCTGATTCAGCAACGTTTTCTAATTTGTCGTTAAACGAATTAAAAGCGTACCAAGGTTTGTTGTATTATCAAGGGCTAAATAAAAATAATCACGTGCTTCTTGAGAATTTGTGGCCCAATGAATTTGGCACAAACTTATATAAAACAGTGATGTCGGTGAGGCGTTTCAAATTTATCGGAGCTCGGCTTCGATTCGATGATAAAACCACACGACGTGAACGACGCGCAAGCGATTTGCTGGCTCACATACGTGAACTGTGGGATCTTTTTATAGGAAATTGTATAAGTAATTACTACACCCCATGCGACAATGTTACCATAGATGAACAGTTACTGGGATTCCGTGGAAAGTTTACAGCTCGCGTTTACATAAAGTCAAAGCCTGCCCGCTATGGTATAAAAGTTTTATCGTTAAATGACTCGAGGACTTTTTACATGTTGAATGCGATTCCCTACACTGGTCGAGTTATTCCAGAGCGAGCCGAATCGGTACCAACATACTTTGTACGACGTCTATCTGAGCCGATACATGATACTGGAAAAGTTATCACTTGTGACAATTGGTTCTCTTCTGTAGAATGCTTTCAAAAGATGTGTGACACTTATAATTTGAAGATGATCGGTACTTTCAGAAAAAATAAACGACAGGTACCTGATACATTCAAGCACACTGCTTCGGCTGGTACCATGAGAGTAGGTTACGCTGCTCAACTCTCCTTGATGTCCTATTGTCCGAAAAAAAACAAAGTCGTGCTCTTGTTATCGTCGGTGCACAAATCAGTCAAGAAGATGGACAGTGATAAATCGAAACCAGAGACTATTTTATATTACAACAAAAATAAAGGTGGGACAGATGTTTTCGACCAGATGTGCGGTAATTATTCGTGTGCACGAAAACACCACGATGGCCGTTTCGTTTATTCTTTGGTATTATCGATCAAGCTGGAGTCAATGCCTGCATTTTATGGAATTTACTAGCTAATCACGATGTTTTGAATCATAGCGCTTTTTTGGCTAAATTAAGTCTTGCTTTGATAAAGCCTCATTTGAATGATCGGATGCAGCTAACTCAACTGCTTAAAGCAACGAAATCAAACATTCGGATTATCTTGGGAGAAAGCGACGTTGTGAATAATACTCTCCAGCCGACTAAAATGGATAAAAAGAAAGCGCTGTGCTATCTGCGATTCCAAGAAGGATAAAAAAACGTTGCTTTGCTGTGCCAAATGCCGAATACCTGTGTGTGAAGAACACAGATACGAGTTATGTTTTGACTGTGCGCAATAATTTCGCCTCGATAATAATTTTAATATGATAATTTTTTCATATTTTTGTATTTTTTTATAATTTTGTTGTATTTTCATAAATAAAATTGATTAAAAATGAATAAAATGTGTATTTTACTGTAATTTGTGCCTATTTACGTACTTTCAAAAAACGTGATTTTGGTGCTCAAAACTTAAGCATCCCATTAATTTGTACATACTTCTACTATTTTTTTCTTCAGAGTACTGTAAAAAATATATTTTTCACGTTTTTATTTGTTTATATAAATATATTGTTTAAAAGAATAAAAAAATCGGCAATATATCGATTGATCCTTAAAGTAGGATAGTTAATAAGGTCATGATTTTTTTCAGATTTTTTAGAACACTTTAATGTAATTTTTTAAGCATCGGACACGAGATACCCGACGTTACACGTTTTAGGTGCCGAAAAAGACGTTACACGGTAAGGGTTAAGCTGACGGGTGTCCTTAAATAGAAGAAACAAAATGTTTCAATTTACACGCACGCAATTACAATCGCACTAAGACTAATCTCTTATTAACCTTACCTACAGTTGGCTGGCGTGGCGTTTTAAATTAAATTTTCACCAACGGGTGTTTTTAATTTTGTTTTTTAATTAGCACTAATGAAATTTAAACACTATATACCTATATTACACACTATAAATATGATATTTTATAATAATTGGCCACTAGTTATATGGGTATTACCGTCATGTGGGGCTACTTTGTGCAGCGGGGGCTACTTTGTGCAAATTTGAATTTGGCACTTATCAAGTGCTGCTATCTATTACAGTCGATCCTCGAGTTACGTCGTTTTGATTTACGTTATTTTCGAGTTATGTCGTTTATAAATTATTCCCTTGATTTGAGTCACGTCGTTTTTTGCTTCGAGTTACGTCGTTTATTGCTTTGAGTTACGTCGTAAAAAAAACTTATCTGATAAATATAAAAAAGGGGATTTTTGGATATTTTTATGGGCGCATATTATTTTCTATTGTTTTGTAATAGTAGATAAAGGAAGAAAAAAGAAAACAATAGTAAATTTCTAATATTATTCTCTCTTTCTTCCTTTACCTTTAAACACAAAACAGTAACCATCGAAAATAATCATATGTGATTGGTAAAGAACCAGTTTTAATTTTTTTTTTATGGTACTTTTTTATGGTAATTTTTTCGTTTTTTTTTTAAGGTAATTTTTTTTTTATATTTATTTCATTGTTCAAAAATGTGTATGGTTTCTTTTTGTTTAAACTCAATCGTTTGAAATAAACATTCTTTTTAAAAAAATATTCCTGGTAAAATAAATTTTTTTCGAGGTTTTTATATTAAAAAGTCAACAATCAACTATTTTGACAAATTTATATCAATATTTTACTAAAAACATGATTATTTGCTAAATTTCTATCACTGCACAAAGTAGCCCCACTTGGGGGCTACTTTGTGCATTGTATGTTTTGATTTATAATTTGTAAATATTACATACAAAAAATGTCAGTATTGATCTGATTCACTCGTCTGAGTACAGCTATTAATATAATAACGATAAATTGTACTAATGTTTACATTAATATAGTTTTTTTACATCTCAAAGTTCAAAAACTGTAAAATCCTGCACAAAGTAGCCCCATCTGACGGTATTCCATCGAAAATCAAAACTGAACTAATTAAATTTTGCTTCAGACGCAAGGAAACAAAAAAATTGGGTATAATTTATTTGATCGATAACGGGTCAGATTCAATACCATTACAACAAATGGAGAAACCAACTGACCGACTGAATTTTACTACGGTTGACGACGAACATCATCATCATCAACACATACTATGAGGTATACACAAATAATACGGTATTGAGTATATGATCAAAAAGCATAAAAATAAGATGTTAGAAGGTATGACCATCAGCTGTTTTCTGTTTAAGATTTTGTTTCAAGTTTGGAATGTTATTAAGGTAAGTTACCAAATTTTAAAATAATTTCCTATTATTTTCATACAGCGAAGAAACAAGCCGAACACTGTTTAAGAGTTCGTTCAAAAAGTATATAGGAATTAGGAATATTCTTTATTTTATGGTTCGTTACAACATGGCGTTTAACAGGTATATATTATATAACATCGTGAATTCCAACGCCTTTATAAAATCCCAAGTGGATGTGCCTTATCATGAAAATGTTACACGCGTACTTCTAAGAGAAAATGCCAAGAAACAGATAAAAATCGTAACGGTTCATGCATTATGGATAATTACAATGGTCATGATATTTTTTAGGTGTGCTACAAAGATTTTTTTTTTTTGAAGCGGAATATGGCCAAGGCTTATCCACCTAAAAGTACGAAGACCAAAATAAATATTTCTAACTATTACAACGAACCTTATTTACAGTTGTACCAAGTACTTAAAGGCTGAAAATCTCATTATGTCACGTTAAATGAAAGATTCAAAATTAATTTTGTTTATTCATTATTTATTACCATTTCATTGAAAGGTTAGAAGCATAACTTTGAACGATATTCTAACACTCCAGAGAAAGAACCCAATATGGATGGAAAAATAAGTTCTGATCCTTTATGTTGTCGAATTATTATTTCATTCATTAAAATAACAAATAATTTAAATACTTTTTCAAAAACATAATTGATCAAGTACTACAACATTTACATACTAGGCAAATTGGCATATTGTAGCATTCCATACGGTAGGGCACGAGAATAAGAGCAGCGTGGGAGAGGCTGCCAGCTGGGATTCGATCAGCGGTTGTTTCGGTTGGGCAAGACATTTTATTATTTTATCCCTTGCCTATACATTTCTTTAACCGTTTCCCTTTTAAATTCATATGTTCCCTCCATTTGACTCACCGTTTAATATTAATAGACGTCGGTCGTTGTTGTTGTTCCAATAAATTATTAAAAAAAAAATGTTTACAACATATAGTAAGCAAATTTGTAATGCGCCTTAATTTTATTATTTTTGCATGTACTGACACACTTGACTTTGAGGGAAAGATGGGCTACTGTCCACCAGATAGCCGAATAAAAAAAAAAAACAAATTTGCAAGCAACTTTTATTGAAGCAATGATAGAAAAGAAGATCGTGAGTGAGGGGCAATTTGGTTGAGATTGCAAGCAGAAAACGACGACGAAGGCAGTAAAAGTTTGGACAGCCAACTGGTGAGGTCGAAATAAAGACCTAAAGAAATAAATTATTTCTATTTTTTTTTTTTTGGTAAAAACGGGTAATGGCGGTAAATGTATTGGCCATACCTGCTGGTTATTTTTTATATTTTGCCAATTAAATACCTAATTGATACATATGTATAAGTATTTTAAATCAAATTAGTACATTTGTTATTTTTTTTAATGAAGTTGAATAATTTACAACAATTTTTGGTTTGCTTCACTTTTTTTTTTTGTTCTTAAATACATAATTTAATAAACTGTTTGTTGTGTGAGTGTGTATAATTGTTATAAAAAAAAAAAAATTATGAAAATGTTAACAATTAAAAATAAACAGTGTTTGTTTCATTGATTTGGTTGGTTCGGGGAAGGTTAGCCTATCATCTTTGACGTTAACGAATACCCCGTTAGACTGCGTGTTCATTCGATTGTTTGTGCGAGGCGTGATTATGGGCTCTCAATCAGTGCAATATACATAAAACGGCCATTGTGAAAATTTAAAAACAACAAAAAAAAAAGAAAGAATAAACTAAATAGTGCAGTGTCTGAGAATATCACACAAAGAAGACTATCTTATATATATTAAAAGAAGCAAAAGGAGCCGTGAGAAGAACAAGTTGATGGTGCCGTGGTGAATTGCGGGTAAATTAAAAAAAAGAAACATATGGAAGAGCCAACCGGAAAACGGTGAGTCATCCATCACTTCCTTTTCTTTCATTATTATTACATAATTATTTTCCGGTTTTGTTCGCTCCTTTTTTTTAAATTTTTTTTTCCAGTTTAGTTTTTCTTACCCAACCTAAATAGAGCGTGGTTATTCTAAGCGGTAGTTTTTTTTCACAGCAAGTAACCCATCCCGAGTCCACCTGCTCATCGAGCTTAGTCCGGAAAAAATTACGTGCCGGTATACTGGCGCCCAATTTGTGTTTTTTTAATTTTGTCTACCAACTACCGCTATAGTGTGTGTGGCACGTTACAATATTAACCAAGATAACATTGTTTATTGGTTTTCACGGTTGGTTTTTAGTTTAATATTTCTTACCTAACCTTAATCACATAACTACGAAGATGCATAGTAATTTTGAATAAAGTTCAGAAAGCAACTGTCGCGATTCATTGATAAGTTAAATATCTAATTTAGTAAATTTAAATTTAATTTTAAGTACATAATTATCTTTTACAGCACGATTCTCATTAAACTACAACCCAGTATGTAATATGATGTAATTTAATTAATTTTAAAATTTCCTGCGGTGAATTTAATGATATATATTTTTCCAAATAGAGCATAAAAATGGTAATAATACTGATAATAAAATAGTTTACTTACTTCATTGTATTGCGTTCGGTTAAATATTGACTACTATAAAATCCAATCAATTTGTCTTTTAATGTGCCGGAATAATTAATATGCAACTTACAATTCGATCCAACATCAATAAAATTTTTTAGTGATACCACCAAAAATTCAGTTACGGTAAAGAATTCAAAGGTCTGAAATTATTTAAAAGTTTCAAAATAGTAGGTATTTACGGTAAATTTAAACAAATTGTAAATTTTTTACCTGATCTTCAGCAACTCCATCAATTATTTCCAAAGCAACATTATCGATTTGTAAAGAACTGTGTGAATGTAAAACAATTGTGTTAGTTTTTTTTAAAACTTGCAAGGTTACAGAAACTTTTCCCAGGAAAAATTCTTCATCTGTTGTTATATCTGGATGCAAATATAATTCATAAAGTACTGGTTTCACTGAATCTGGTAACCGATAATCGATCTACAAAATAACGTTTAAATATATACATTTTAGATAGTTTTAAATAAAATAAATTTTATATCTTAGATGCGATAGGTGGAAAAAACGTAAACTTCAAATTTAATTTAAGAAAACAAAAAAATTGCCTTGGAGGCTCTACGCAGCTCAATAAGTGATCATCTCAATATCCTTTATTCCAATAATTAAATACAAAAAAGCTGCCCTCGCAATGAGTATCGTAATTGAACAAATCCAGATTTCAATTTTCCAGTGTTTTGTTTAATTCCAATATGAGGTACTCTACCATCTTCGAAGATGGTTCTTTTCTTAATTTTCCATTTTTAAAATAAGTTGTGAGTAAAATGGTAAAGTGGTTGTCCCTTGATATTTATTTTAGAATCTCCATAATCTCTTGCCACATATCCAAATAATATATTCTAAACATCATTTAGATAATAGAAGTATGTTACAAGGTAACGAATCCATATTAAATAGCCATTCGTGATACTGTACAGTGTATACCATCAAATCTCCCGCGTTTACAAATCTCTGCATTAATTCCAAATTAAAACGAGTATTGCTACCTTTGTTCATAAATAAACAATTGTGCAAAAGTCGCTAAGAAGAAACCTTAGCATCGTAAGCACCATTGATTTCAATTGATCTACAATTTCTCAAATTCTTTATAAATAAACGTAGTTATGTGCACGCAAGAGAAGTATTCACATAATTCGCCTAAATGTTTATTTTAGATAACAAAAAAATTAAATTTAATCAGTTAAGGTCGCTGCCACAATCGTATTATTGAAACATTGATAATAATATCACTTTAAATTTAATAATAATTTAATTGTTGTTATCAGTCAGACTAAAGTAGCAATTAAGCTTATAATAAATTCGACAACTCACCAATTCAACAGGCGGTTTAAGCGTGGTTGGATCTAAAGGCTGCTGGCAATTACTCACACGTACATCACATGTATCTAAATCATCGCTTAGATTATTATTTTCAATAATTAAAACGATTGTTGCAGCAATAAATCCGATGGAAAGCGCACTTAATAACACTAAAACAAAAGAATTTTTTTTTGTTGTAGAAAATACACGATTTAGAATTTACAATTTACTATTATTAATCTGGGGATTATTTGTGAATTCGATTTGAACGTATGCGACTCTTCGAAGTATAAAATTCGTGTTTTATTTAAATACAGAAACGAATGAATCTGATTCATTTAAAATAAGAATCCAATAGTTCGAAGATTTGAATTCATTCGAATCGAATTCACAAATAACCGCTCTGTTTATTGAGTTACCCACCCAAAGCACCATTGGTGATGAATTTTTTGTTCATCTTAATTTTCTAAACGTATAGGTACACTGAAAATAACTGATTTCAATTGTTATTTAATCAACACAAAATATTTGAACAAACAGAAACAAAAACGTTAAATTGCACCTATTTTATAGAGAAATATTATCAGAAGACAACTAGAGTAAGCGTATTCCGATTTATAAATTAGTGTTTAGATTTACCTCTGAATTGACCGTATCTTTGGTTACAAGTGTACTTATTTGACAACCATATACTATATACCCTTATCTTTATTTCATTTTGTATTAAGTTATCTAAATTGCTATTTTTATTGTGATAGAATTATGACATACAATTTTACTTGGTTTTAAGGTTTTAACTGTGAGTTAAGTCTATGAAAGCACCCGCATTTAAATAATAAACAATTTTTGGGTATTTCTGCAGAACAAACATTCTATAAAGTGCATTTTTTTATTACAATCATGATTGTAAATGAATTACGATACAAGAATTATTTTAAAAGTCTGTATTTGTTAAAATAAATACTTCAAAACAGCCAAACAAAACAGCAAATTATACTTAAAAATTATTGATAATTATTATTATTACTTCTGTTTACTTAATGAAGATAAACAAATTATTTTCAAAGTTGTACAACATTTCGATTGTAAATTATTGTGATTTGGTCAGTGTATCCATTTGAAAAATAATTTCGAATATCAATTTTCGATCATTACAAAGCTGGCAAAATTTATTTAAATTTTCAAGCTTAACAATTCTTTGATTTTATATAATTCCATCGAAAAGACTTATTAATCAAATAATTTTAAAATTTTAACAACAACGAGTTGCACAACATTTAAAACGGGATTAAATTTGAAAGACTTTTTAAATAATTTGCCGAAACTAAAAATAGATGCATTAGGTTAGTATTAATTTAAAAACAACATTTGAATGATGTAGTGAAGATTGGCTTTTGAATTGACCTCTCAAGTGTTTGCTTATTATGTATGAATATCCGCTTTTGATAAAACATTTAATTTTGAACAATCGAAGAAGATAAACGTATTACAAAGTAAAAATACAAAATATAAATTAAGCTATACAATGGTTAACAGTCTTTTGTGATATTTTATGAGGGGTGTGTCTAGATTAATGATAAAATAATAATTTATACAAGTGATTAATTTCAAGTGGCGCAAAGCATCACACGTCAAAATTGACCGTAATTTTTGAAGATTAAAAAATTCTTGGTGACGGTCAGTCGGTCAGTGTTATCTCCCTTTGTTTCTTTTAACTTTGGTTATAATAAAGGAGTACTGCTTACATTCAATGTTTACTTATAAATACAAAATAATTAATTTGAAGTGGAGCCAACAACTTATACTAGACATACACTATAATTATTAGTGATTAAACAGTAAATATTTGTGTTATCAGTTATTTCTTATTTTCAATTTCTCATTTTATGATAAATGATGCCTGTGAAAAAAATAACAAATTTTTCTTATTCGTATACGTATTTATATGTAGTGGTAATACAAAGTATAAGCCTAAATGTGGATAAAGAAAACAATACGCAATAGATTATAATAAAATTCAGTGACGATTTTTGTTCAAAAATGAAACAAAATAAGATTTTCCTCGAATGTCCGTAGTATCAGAGCCTACTGTATAAATAAGAGCCTCCACTATCGACTGTATTTTTTACTAAGCTTAAAATAAGGTAGGTACATAAAATTTTTTCTTTACTATGAACGTATATGGGAAAACGGTTATTTTCATTTACAGTTTTAGTTTATTAGAAATATGAGCTTTTGTTTTGTTTTTATATGAAAATGTTCATGAAACATGTAATATTATTTGATTGAAAAATCAAGTCTTGAAAATGTTTATTTCTTAGTGAAAATCGCCATGAAAAATAAGGTACTTTCGAAATTTTAAATATTGTTGTTTTTGTAATATATACGTCATCAACATAACTCGAAATTTATAAACAAAACAATAATCATCTCTTTCATTGCCTCCATAGGGCATGCTTATAGTAACAATATTCGCCGCTGTTTTAGAATGCAGCACCCTCGGTAAAGGTTAGCATAGCAAATGTTATTTGTGTTTTGTATCGAAAGTGTATGGTGAATTTAATAACAGAAAAGAATTTGTATATTTTAAAATGTTTATAAGTCGTTTAGCGACGCGTTCGAACTTCGTAGCCATAAAATTAAACATTAAACATTATTGTAACCTTTATCACGACGGTAATGACATCTGATGTGCGGAAACAAAATCAAACTCGTTTTGCATGCCCCATTCCAATTTGAATTCGAATATGTTTCTATAGTTATTTTGAATTTGCAAAGCAAGCTAGATTGTTTTGATGTTTTGTTTTTTTCACACTCATTGTATTGATTTAATTTATTCTGTTTGGCTCTTTTTGATTTTTTTTAAATTTTGATTGTTGAGCGGAGACGTGTTGTCATTTTTCTTACCATTGGGTTTAGATGTGGAGATATGATGTCGTCATTAAACTGAATTTTCTCTTTTTAATACATAATGTTGTTGTTGTAGAATGTTTTTTAATTTAATTTCCCTTATTTTCTTTTGATTATTGCTGGAAAATAAGGAAATTTGAGAATCTGTGTTTTAAATGAGTACGATTGAGTTGTTTGTTAGCGATTTTTTGAAGATTTTAAGGATATTATGGATGAATTATGTGAGTTTAGCGAAAAAGTAATTCTGGTTGGTGATTTTAACATTAATTGGTATAATAATAATTTTGCTAAATTAAAAACTGAGAATATAATTTGTGATAGTGGATTTAGACAAATAGTAAATCAATATACTAGAATTGATGGTGAATCAAAATCTTTAATTGACTTTGCGATAGTTAATGATTGGTATAACATAGCTGCTCTGGTTGATGATGATATAAAAATAAGTGATCATGAATCAATAAGAATAAGAATTAATGAACATATTACTCCGGATAGTGAACAAAAGCTAATAAAATATTTGGATTATAATAAAGATAAATTCAGAGAGAAAGTAATTCATAGTGATATGATGAACTTTTACTACTTGGACTGTGACTTTAATAATGAAATATTTTTTGATAACTTAAAAATAATAATGAATGATTTTATCTTGATGAAGTGCGTAAATATTAATAATAATCAATGGTTTTCTGATGAATTAAAATATCTTAAAAATAGAAAAGTTATTCAGTATAAAGTGGCAGTTTTTTCTAATAATGAACATGAGTGGAATGAATATAAAAGATTAAGGAATTATTATAAAAATGAACTAAATAGAGTGAAAAATAGATTCATTATGGATAGAATTGATATTTCGTCAGATCAAAGGTACATGTGGAGAACAATAAAGACTCTAGTATTGAAGAAACAGCATAAAGAAATTGGTGATATCGTGTTCAACAATGTATTGTATGACCAAGATAATGTAATTGCCAAGAAATTTAATGAATACTTTGTGTCAAGTATAAACGAAATTAATATTAGTATACAGTACAAAGTCTATGAGAATTTAATTCCTGGTGTAATTACTAAATTTCGGTTTAGGGAGATTGGATTTGAGGATTTGAAATTGGTTATTAAATCACTAAACAATAAAAGAGATTTTAATTTAATGAATTCCGCAATTATTAATGATATTTTGGACTTAATTGGTGAACATTTGATTAAATTGATAAATCAGTCCTTAAAATGCGGTATATTTCCAAATATTTTAAAAAAATCGTTAATTAGACCCATTGAAAAGGTAAAAAACACTATTAAGTCTAGTGAATTCCGCCCCGTGAATATGATAACTACGGAGGCAAAAATTTATGAGAAAATAGTTTTGCATCAGTTAGAGGAATATTTTGAATCAAATAATATGATATCGGAACAACAGTCGGGGTTCAGAAATAAACATAGCTGTGAAAGTCTAATTAACTTGGTGATTATTAATTGGAAATTAGCTATTCACAACAATAAGGTTATAGTTGCAGTTTTCTTGGATTTACGCAGGGCGTTTGAAACGATAGACAGGAACATTTTGTTACTAAAGCTAAGTAAATATGGCATTGCAAATATCGAATTAAAATGGTTTGAATCATATCTGAGTAATAGAACACAGCAAACAAAAGTAAATGAAGTAATTTCTTCCGAAATTACCACTTCTATGGGCGTTCCGCAAGGAACTGTTTTGGGAGTATTTTTATTTTTAATATATATTAATGATATTGGACGAGTGGTAACTAATGGCAAACTTCTTATGTTTGCCGATGATGCACTATTATATGTGGAGAGTGATGAACTTCAAGTAGCTGTTAATAAAATTAACGACGACTTACAACATTTAAGTAATTGGTTTAAAATGAATAAGATGAAATTAAATATTGATAAAACTAAATACATGATTTTAAATAGTAATGTAGGTAATTGTAATATTATAATTGATGATACTTGTATAGATCAAAATAATGAAATGAAATATTTAGGGGTAATTATTGATAATAAATTAAATTTTAAGTCACATCTAGATTACATTTGTAAAAAGATCGCGAAGAAGTTGTATTTTTTTAGAAGTATTAGAAATAAATTATCCGTAAATACCTCTATTAAAATATTTAATGCCATTATTAGGCCACATTTTGAGTTTTGTTCTACTATTATGTTAATGTTTAATAATGAAATGGTTAATAGATTGCAGGTATTACAAAATAGGGGAATGCGTATTATTTTAAGAAAGAAAAAATTAGTTTCTACATCTATTTTATTAAATTCTTTAAACTGGCTGAAGGTGGATCAAAGAATTAAATTTAATGTTTTAATATTTGTGTTTAAAATTATTAATGGATATCTTCCGAAATATTTAATGGAAAAGTTAAACTATGTGAGCGATTTAACTCAATATAATCTAAGAAACAAATTCGATTTTAGGTTAGATTTGTTTAGAAATTCTAGAACTCAGAATTTACTTATTTATAAGGGATTAAAATTATATAATGAACTTCCTATAGAATTAAAAAATGAAACAAATTTAATAAAATTCAAACAAAAATTGGATTCTTATCTTAGAATGAAATTTAATTGATTAACGTGCTTATTTTTACTTTATTTTTATATGTAAATTATAAATCTTGTGCAAATAGTAAATATTACTAAATAAAATAAATAAATAAAAATAAAAAAAAATACATAATATTTCGTTTTCGATCTTTTCTTTTTCTGGCTTTACGTTCACACTCAAAATTAAAACAAAATTGTACGTACTGGAAGAACGTATAAAAAATTAATCAGCAAAACAAGTTGACCGTTAAAGCGAGAACAATTTTGTCAAAAATCCAGTCAAATTTTAAAGTGTTATCGAATAAATTTTATAAATATTATAAGTGTTACTTTTTATTATATGGTATGTACATACTTATGTACATACATACAATAGCTACCATAGTGTTACATTATTTATTATACATAGCTCAGGTTTTGAAAATATTATTATATCGCGAAAATTAATGGGCGACAAAAGATTATCCGGGATCGTTTGTGCAATCCCAACATGTCTAGCAAGCAAACGGTGTTTCCCCAATCGTCAATTTTATGATTTTCCTAGCCCTAAAAGTCCTGAATTTCCTATCTGGTTATCCAAATGCGGCATAGATATCCCCAAAAAGAAAATTTTACGTGTTTGTGAAATTCATTTTTTAGACGGAGATAAGGGTAAGAAGAAACTAAAAAAAATGCTAGTCCCCAGTTATATTTAGAGCGACTTCAAGAAATAGCTTTAAATAAAGTTCCTGAAAAATTTAAAAATTTTAGGACATATTCAAAAATTACGGAAAATCAATATTTGAAATTAGAAGATTTAGCCCATGTTTCTAGCTGCTCGAACGAAGTGTGTAGTGAAAATGTGTGTCCTTCAACTTGCTTCATTTGCAAAAAAAAGTTTCACTACTTTGCGGAAGTACCAAAAATTGTACATAAAGGCTACAAAAAGGATGAAACTAATAAGAAAACGAATCGTTTCCCGAACTAATTTAATTAGACAGTTAAAAGCAAAAAATGTAAAGTTAAGTGAAGAAAACGCCACGCTGAAATCAAAAAAATTTTTAGAAGATTTAATAACAGTCAAGAAATAAACGAGAATAGCAAACAGTTCGGAAAACTTTTAGTTATAAAAAAGCAGAAGTATTCCGGTTGGCCTCCAAAACCAAAATTAATGTGTCAAAAATTGTATTTCAAATCACCAGCTACATATAATTATATGCGCGATATTCTTAGTTTTAATACGCCATCAAAACAAAGTTTGATAAATTGGTAATTAATAAAAAATTTAAAGCCCGGATTTAATGATCAAATTATTACCAATCTAAAAGAAAAAATTAAGCAGTTAAGTGAAATGGAAAATATTGTTGTGTTAGTATTCGATGAAGTGATGATTCGTCAATCATTAGAATATGATCCCGTCAACGACGTGATTGATGGTTTTGTGGATTCGGGTGATACACGCTCTAAAGAGTTAGCAAAATATATTTGTGTATTTTTGATTAGGGAGTTATTTGCAAACTACAAATACGTATTATCGTACTTTGCCAATGCTACTAACATCAGTGGTAGTGATTTAGTAAACATAATAAAAAGAAACGTGTGCATTCTTTCTGAAATAGGATTTACGGTAAAATGTATTGTTTGTGACCAGGGACCAAATAATCGGCTGGCTTTAAAGATGTTAGGGGTAGAACGCGAAAATCCGTTCTTTTTCCTAGATAAACAAAAAATATTTGCGCTGTACGACGTGCCACATTTAATTAAGTCTGTACGAACCAACGATGGAATTGTAAGTTGGAGGGTACTAACGGAATTATATTCATGTGATTCTTCAAATTCGACCAGATTATGCCCAAAACTAACCCCTCAACATATAAACCCGAAAAAATTTGAAAAAATGCGAGTAAGTTACGCCACGCAAATTTTTAGTTGGTATGTTGCATGTGATATTCGAACAATGAACCATTTCAACCAGTTTTCTCCGAATGTACAAAATGTATCGTTATCAACCGCAAATTTTATCGAAAAATTTAATAGGTTATTTGATAATTTAAATAGCCGAATTTTAACTGACAGGAATCCACATAAGTTACCGTATATTAAATCAATTCAGCCAGTTAAAAAAAAAACTATTTATTGTTTCAACGGGCTTATCCAAAGTATTAACGCCGTACTGCAGTTGCTACAATGTTTAATGTCAGAAAGCAAACAAATATTCTTCCTACTTACAAATAGATTAAATCAGGATCCGATTGAGAATTTGATCGGTTTAATTAGGCAAGGGGGGGGGGGGTAATCGGCAGAATCCATCTGTAAAAGAGTTTAACGATTTATTAGGTCAAATAATGTCAATAAAATTTTTGAAAAACTCAGTATATTAACGAATTGTGATGAAGACAACGATGAGTTATTAATTCAGGATTTTATAATTCAAGCCAGCTTCCTTCAAATAAAACAGATGAGCTAACACCTACTGAGATTTTCAAACATTATGATGCTGATGACATTGTACTCTACTCTAATTCGGAGTCATCTAATCTGGATTTGGACCATGAAATATTGGACCAAGTACTCTCGGATGACAATAGTTGTTTAAGCTTTGACGACTGCGCCATAAGATACTACGTGGGATACGCTATATTTAAGTGTTTAAAACGGCGATATTGCCAAAGTTGTGACATTCAATGGGCCAACAACGAAAATGATGTAAATTTAACAATAAACACTGAATATTTTATATTCATGAAAAATTATATTAATAACGACGGTTTCGGTTCCTTGCGCGGACCGACAGAAGCTTTATTTGAATTATGTAAACCTCTTATAAAAATATTCGAAGACGGATTTAGTAAATATCCTTTTACAAAAAACTTGAAAAAATAAATTATTGATCGATGCATCCAATACTGTAAAGGCCATTCAAAATATAAATATTGGTTTTGCTCTACAAATGTTTGTTACGAACATATGTAACTATAAATTATTGGACTTTTTAATTTTAATGCTTCTGAGAAAGCACACAAAATGGATGTATGATAAAGAAACTATCAATAAATAATATTTTTGTTTTATATAATGTATATTATTTTATATATGAACACATTAGCTGCATTTCTTGACGTTTGATCTGATCCAGATCAGATCATGTCTCATGAAACAACACCAAAATGCGTAAAACAAACAAACATCAATTTCAATTTTCTGTCTCGTTTTGTTTTGAATCTTCCTCTTCATACTCGTACTGTATTCATCTTATTCTTTGTCGCTTTACAAAATACTGTTCAACTACATTTTAATAGCTGAACTAATTTTTAGATCACCATTTGTGATCCAAAATGAATGTTGGATCATGTGTTGTTGTTGCTTCACATATAAATTTTGATCTGATCCGGATCACTATGCGTCAAGAAATGCAGCTATTATAGCGCCATCTAAAACAAGGATCATCTTAGATAAAATGTCGCACTATTCCTTAATATCAACATGCACAACTCTTTAAATATGTTTAAATATATTTTGTCGATCGAACTGTCTGTGAAACCAATCACAAATCTCTTTTAACATACTCCTCTAACATAGTGCTGTGCAGCATAGTGTGCCCACGGGCCACAAGTCTAAATCCGGCCCGCGATGATTTTGGTTTAATATTCAAACTTTGTGACGTTAATGAATTATAATTCCTTTAAAAAAAGTATTTTGTTTAATTTCTATTATAAAAAATAATTATAATGTTGGCCCTCCTAAAAAAAATGGTCCGTTACTCTAATGTCGAGTTCGATCGGGATTGTCAAAAAAATCAGTAGACAGACAGAAAGTGGATAATCTGTTATTGTAGATTAATAAGTTAATCTTGCTTGCCTATCATTAAACGATTTTCAAAAAATAAGATTACATATTACGTTAAATGCGGTAATTGCAGTCGAAATAAATAAGCGCGTATTATTATTCCATGTGCTCTTCTTTCAAATTGTTTCTGTTTTATTTTTCATTTTTGCTTCTTTATTTGTTTTTTTATTTTGCTAAAATATTTAAAAATAAAATACCAATTTACAACAAAAGCAATAAGGACGCAATATATCGCCCTTTCACTTATTCAAATATACACACATTCAAACTAATAATGTCAAATAAAATGTAAGAAAATATGAGAGAAAAATTTGAAGAGCGTAAAAATATTTCAAACCATAGTATTGTTATAAATGTACGTTTGTAACCCCATATCAACATCATAACCCCATAAAAAACACTTTATGATATTTTGATAATAGATTTACTTCTGTATATATTATATTTTTCTGTCCAATTGAGGTCATTGTTTAGATGCAACATAATAATTGAAACAAATTCTAATTTAAATTTAATTTTATTTTGTAACTCATGAATTTATGGTTTATTCACTTGTTGTTTTGCATCTAACTGGTTCGCTGTAATTACACTACACTGCAAAATTTTGCCCCTGGACAATGAATAATTGTTTCCGAAGTATTTATTCACGCTGAATCCGAATATGGGCTCAGAATTTCTCTATCACGTCAGGTTTATGAGATATTCTAACCTAAAAGTGCAAAAACACTGTTTTTTGACATATTTGAGGTTATCTAGCACCGCCATTTTTTTTGTTCTACAAAAATCCATGTATGGGATCTTATAGTACAAGTCTTCTTCTTTTAAATGATGTTGAGTTTGCTCAAATATCATTTTTCCGCCGAAATATCGCATTTTCAAATTTGCATATTCGTGAATTTTTCTGTATAAAAACACTACCCTGCAAAATTTTAAAAATTGGCGCCACTTGACAATGAATAGTTGGTTCCGAAGTAATTTTTTACGCTGAATCCGAATCAGGCCTCAGAATTGCTCTATTACGTCAGGTTTATAAGATATTCTAACATAAATGTGCATATATACTGTAGGTATAAAAGGTAGTGTTATTATACCGTATACCGAGAAATTCACGAACATGCAAATTTGAAAATACGATATCTCGGCGAAAACAAAAGATATTTTAGCAAACTCAACAGCATTTGAAAGAAGAAGACTTGTACTATAAGATCCCATACATGGATTTTTGAAGAAAAAAAAAAATGGCGGTGCTAGATAACCTCAAATATGTCAAAAAACAGTGTTTTTGCACTTTTAGGTTAGAATATCTCATAAACCTGACGTGATAGAGAAATTCTGAGCCCATATTCGGATTCAGCGTGAAAAATTACTTTGGAAACAACTATTCATTGTCCAGGGGCACCAAATTTTTAAAATTTTGCAGGGTAGTGTTATTAATATAGATCGTTATTGTTTACATTTTATCTGTAATTGAAAAATATGTCTTAGGCCCATATTACACTATTACATTTCTACGTCGTTGAAATACTTTATTACTTTTATATGATAGTGTAATATGGAAATATAATAAAATTTTTCAGACGTTGTATTTTCCTAATGATATTTAGCTTCATGAAGCTAAATACTATAATATCGATGGAAAAGTATGCCTGGAGTATGCTGATTACCAAAAACTATAATATCTATTTTGACAGCTGCTCAAAATGGCGGAAAAGTATGACTGGAGTATGCTGATTACCGAAAAATGAATTATGGAATATGAAAATAATGAAATGTTTTTTAAAATAGCCATAACATAAATTGCAGATATTGTAGCTGCGCGAGCACATAATATTTTTTCTCCATTTTTCGATTAATATGATGAAAATGTGATTGAAAAATATGACATAGTGTAATATAGCAAAGTATATTATAGTATTTATAAAACAGTCTTTATGTCATATAAAAGTAATGAACTATTTCAACGACGTAGAAATGTAATAGTGTAATATGGGCCTTAAGTCATTTATTTATATTTAAATTTAATTATACTTAGCTTGGATAATATTTGTTGATCACTTCTAGTTTGTCTTAAAATATAATTAATAATTAGTTAGTGTATAATTAAGTAAAAATTATGCAAAATTACTTACGAAACAAACAAATACAGCAGTTTTTTTTAGTTTTTTTTTATTGAGCTGATTGATTTAACTCAATCAATTTGCTCGTAAATTCAATTACATTTTTACTATTACAATTTTATATTTTCTTTTTTTGTATTATTCAATAAATTATTTACAATATCTTTCTCATTCGTTATTCTTATATCCCTATATTACTTTTTTTTATTCCCATTCTGTTTTCGTTGCTAAATAAATCTTCCTTATTCTTTCATTTCTTTCTTATTTTTTTTCTTTAAGATATCAATTAATTGTTTCTCTTCGATTTTTTTATATTTACTTCTTAAATTTTTATATTTAGGGCAGTTATCTATTATATAATATTTTTCTTTATTATCTTGAATAGTTAATTCGATCGCTTCAACCGAGTTTGAATCTATTATATTTATTTCAATTAACTGTATTGATTTATTATTCACTAGGAATCCATATTCTCCATATCCATCTCTTCTATTATTGAAAATATTCCTATAATTTTTAAATATTTTGTTATTTCCACCTTTTCCCCACATTTCACACAGTATCACTAAATCTATTCTTTCCTTTATTCTTCTAGTATATTACTTTTATTGTTTATACTGTGTATATTTAACTGCATACACTTCATTATATTGTTTTTAATTGAACCTTCTTATATCTATTTTTATTTCTTTTTTCCTTTATTTAAATTTAATTTATCTTCCTATTTATTAATTATATTGTTTAATTGTTTTATATTAAATAGTTAACCCCTTCCATTTTTTTCACCTTTATCGTATTTATATATTTCTAATATTATACAATATTATCCTTTATACTGTTTGCTTCTGTATAAATTCCTTTAGTTTCTAGTATAGGATTTAGTACTTTACAAAGCTCTTGGAACTGACATAATATTTGTTTATATAGTTTTTGTTTAATTTCCAGTTCTTTTTTTCCTTCTCAATCCCAATGTCTTCTTTAGATAAATTTATTCTTGTTTCCCTTATGCCTATTTCCTGAGAATTTCTTTTATTCAATACTTGACTTTTTTTCCTTTTTAATAAAGGACTGCATCCATTCTCTTGTTCTTTCTTATATAATTTCACCGCTCTGCTATATCTAATATTTTTATTATATTTTATCTCCTGAATTTTTGTTTTCTCCTGTTTTCTACTGCATTCATTAGAATTAGTATTATGATTGTCATAACATTGATAGCATATCTTATAGTTCATACAGTTTTCATTATTGTTTAAATGTATTAATGTACAATTATTACATCTTTGCGTATTATTCCTACAATTTTTATCTAGATGCCCATACTTCAAGCATCTTCTGCAAAATAATGGTGCAGGTGTGTATGGGAATACTTTAAATATTATTCCATATATTTTAATTATTTCTGCTCTTTCTCTAGCTTAAAGTGTTACTTTCAATGTGTCTGTGTCAATCGCAACTATTTGTATGTTGTCAAATCTGTTGCGTTGTTCTATTTTCTCTATCTCTGTTTCCGAATCCGTTTTATCAATTAATTCATTCATTGAATATTCTACTGGTATTCCTTTTATTATACCCTGCGCGTTATTCTTTCATTTCTTGGTATGGTTGTTTTTATATTTTGTATAATTGTTTTATTTATTAATATCTTATTCGCCGTTTCTACATCTTTGCATATTATTAAAAATCTCCTATTTTTTATAGTTTCGATTATATTTTCATAGTTTATTATTCCCTGCTCTATTAGAGTTCTTGATAATGCAAAAATGTTCAATTTTTCGGTTTCTGCTAGAATTATATGTTCTCCTTCTCGTCCTACTTAATATAGAACATTATCTTCTAACATATCACTTTGATCCTCTCCCATTTTTATGATTTTTATCTTTTTTAGTTTATCTCTACAGACTTCTTCCTCTACAATTTCGTCTTTTAGTTTTTTAGATTCACTATTTTTCTTTAATCTTCTGTATTTTCTTTTATTACAATTCATAAGTGAGTATGTGTTGTTTGCTGTGTGCGAGTGTGTGTGTGTGATGATTGCGTGCGTGTGCAAGTGTTTGTGTGATGTGCGAGTGTGTGTATGATGCTTGCGTGTGTGTGCAAGTGTGCGTGATGCTCGCGTATGTGTGAATGATGCTTTCGTGTGTGTGCAAGTGTTTGTGATGCTCGCGTGTTTGTCGACCATAAACAAAAACCTCCGCTTGCCATTTTTATGTATGGCGGTTTTCTTGCTTAAGTTTTTGTTCTTGGTCACTGCCTGGCCTCACAACATGCGTAGACCAGAAGGATATTCTCAAATCTACGTAACCTGTTGTGAGGTCAGTTTCCGTTGTGCCGTGTCCATCTGGGGGGGGGGGGGGGGGTATGTGTGTAACGAGTGTATGTGCGCTTCTATGGTCATGCGTGTATGCGAGTGTGCGCTTAAGCTCGTGTTTGACGAGTGCGCGTATTGTTCGGTATGCTCGTGTGCGTCTATGCTCGTGTGTGTCGACCGAGTTGAAAAAACCGTGACTTGCCAGTTTAACGTCTGACGTTTTCTTGTCTTGGTTGTTTCCAGTTTTGGTCCTAATTGTGTCAGTTCCTGGTCTCAAAACATGCGCCAGACCAGAATGGTATGTTCTGAAATCTGACGTAACCTGTTTTGGGGCCAGTTTCGGTACTGTCAGTGTGTCCGTTAGAGAGTGAGGAGTGGAGTTGGGAATGGCTGGGTGGTCGCTTTGTCGTGCGTCCATTGGAGTGAGCTATTTAAATGAAACACAAAAAATGATTTTATTAAAAAGAAGCTAAATACAAAAAAAAAAATGAACCCGAAAAAGAAAAATGGTGAAAAATTTACAATGTATGTATATAATTATTTAAAATATTGAGTTGATGATGATGATGACGTTGTTTTAGGTGCTGATGGTGTTCTGTTGTTGTTGGTGCCCCATTGAGGACGACGATGGTTGTGATGGTGGTGATGACGTTGTCTGTATCCATTGTAACGGGCGTTTGTCATCCCCGTTACAAAATACACCAATCCACCAAACCCACACCTCAAACTGTACCCCACATTTGAAGATATTTTCTTCTAAAATATTAAACAAATCCCTATGACAATATCCGGGTACAGATTATGTTCAAATTACATTAATTATGTTGGTTTAATCGTGTGTTGTGCATATTAAAACATGCACATAAACAAGATTCATAACCAACAACTAAATTAGTGTAAAACTAAAATGTTCTCAATGGCGCGTACCATATGACACATTTTCTTTTTACGTTTATTTACAAATCTCATGTTTCGTAAATAAACGTAAAAACATATTTTATTCTTATCGCACATACTTGGGCTAGTATGTGTATAAAAAATTGTTGTTTTGCTTATTAGCAATTTTCTTTTATTCATTCACCCAAGGTTATTGTCAGCCAATTTGAATTCCACTGGGTGAATGAATTCAAAGACGTTTTTCTGCATTTTTTTATTTTTTTTTTGGTGCGTTGTTGGGTTTTCACCTGTAACCAAAAAAAAAACGTGCCGATTATTAGCAAGCTTTGCACAATAATCCATAAACCACATAAAATAATGTAGGGGTAATTATGGAATTTTTGTAGTTGATTGATCGAAAATAATACGTCTTTTTGGTCAATCAGCAGAAAAAATGATATAAAAACCTCGCCAAAATTTTATTTGGCGCGGAGTTGTTTTTTTGCTTTCGGGTTGTGAGTTCGGGTTAAATTTTTATTTTGTCAGTTTAAATTGTTTTTCACTTGGTTTAAATTTTTTTTTTTTCTTAATAAAAAAAATAAAGTCACTAGTTATCTTAATTTTTTTTTTTTCTTTTTGGTGTTTGTTCGTGAAAAAAAAAAAGGTAAAACATACTAAGGTAAATATGTCATCAAACTAATCAACGGGATACCAGTTGTTGGGTGTCTGTGAACGGTCCCTCACGGGACGGGAGACGATAAGTGCCTCGGCACTGTGCTCCCTGTTGTTCACAACGCCCAACAACTTTCCTCACTTACTAACCAATTGTTAGGGGCCAATGGCCAACTTTTTCTTGGTTGTAAAATTTTGTTTTTTTTTTGTTTTTTTTTTTGTTTTTGTTGATTGACGGATGAGTCCGTAAAATAAGTTTAATCCCTCTTTTCCCGGATAATTTTCAGAAGAACGGTAAGCCACACTTTTCAACTATGTGGTGGATCCGTATTAAAATCGGTCTTTTTTTTTCTCTTCCCTCATCTCTTTTTTTTTGGTTGTTTACAGCCACCATTTTCATTTCCTTTCCAACCATGCGGCTAAAGCAAGGTTGTATCGATCCCACCAAACCCCACGCCTTTTCCTGCTGAGCTAGCAGGAGTTGAAAGCCGCGGTGGATAAATCGTTACAACAAAAATCTATGAAACACGTGAAGTATGAGGTTTTGCCCTTATTAACTTCACTTGTTTCAAGTGGCGCCCAAAAGCGGGACAAACAACCGTCCCCGAATTAATCATAAGTTTAGGCACCACTTATAACTTCACTTGTTTCAAGTGGCGCCCAAAAGCGGGACAAACATCCGTCTCCGAATTAATCATAAGTTTAGGCACCACTTATAACTTCATTGTTTCAAGTGGCGCCCAAAAGGAGGCCAAAACATCAGTCTCCAATCTACATATTTCTGTGTTTACAGACAAATTTTCTCATTTCTTTTATTTTTTTGGACAACAGTTTTTTCAACTTGAATATGGCTGCGGCTTAGCCTGACCAAATACATGGTGGGTCATATTCATGTTAAAAAACTTTAGTACAATTTATGGATACAATTGCTGGACCCATGATTATTCGTTTTGTTTGAGGCATGTCCCAACCCACACTCTGGGGAACAGACCGATAGTCACGGTAGCGATGGTAACATAAATGGTCCATTAATATCGAAGATAATAGCTTTTATCCAGTGACGGTGTACTGTTTTCGTCCAGTACTACCAGACCTTTATGGAGATGCAAATCAAGTGAGGGTGCTTGCACAGCTTGATTTCATTTCTTAAAAGGATCATCCTTGTTTGATGTGTATTTAGTTGTATGTGTTGCAACAAGTTAACATAATAAAATTTGAACGTTTTTCTTTGTGGTTCATCATAAGTTTGCGTTAATTTCACTTCAGTTTTGAATTTTTAAAGGTTCATCCCTCGGGATGGGGTTGTAAGTCCGCATTAGTGTTAAGATCGTCCTGAGTGTAATCGGGACTAATGGGCAGAATTGTCTCTGTTTTTAGGACGAGCATGAATGCGTTTTGTCCCATCAGTTAGTTCCGACACACCGCGAAACGCAAAGAAATTCAAGAAAATAAGCAATAACCGGCGTGTTATTGTTTCCTGATGGTAGGGAAGGCAATATTTATTCTGCCGGGAGTGGCATGGAATTTAAATTATTGTTTACATGAATGGTGTACGACTTGCCTCCTACACAATCCGTGTCTCTCTGGTATGGGATCGAATCCGGTATTGTGAGTACGTGAGCGCAAGGGTGTCATTCATGACCATCAGGTAAATCAAATCGAAATTTTGTCCGCGGCACATAGCAATGAGGCTCACTTACGACAGGTAGTTCTGAATGCTCATTGCAAGGTTGGGTCATGGTTTCAAAATTTCTTTTCAATTCGATATTTACAAATCCTTTTCCTTTCCTTGTGTGATCCCACTGGTTGAAAATTGGTTTATCAGTATTTTTTTGAAATTGTTCGGGAAGAAGGGAGTTTTTATTATAGTTGAGTTTTTGTCGTTAGATTTTAGTTTTTAGTTCATTATTGTTTTAAAAAAAAAAAAAAAAAAAATGGAGGTAGAATATTTAAGCCAGGACGAACTTCTGGTAGAGCTGGAGGTGCGTGGTTTCATTAAACCAGGCGCACAAAAGGTGACAGCCGAAATGATGCTGTTACTGAGAGGTAGGTTATTTCGGGAAGAGAAGGGCGCCTGCATAGAACCTCAAACGAGACATGAAGAGGCAGAAAGATATCCTGCACAGGAGGCTCGGACAGTCCAGGAAAAGATACAGCAAGTACAGCGAGACCTGTGGATGGACATCCAGGAAGGCAAAACGCTGGACGATGTGTTACGTTCAGCGAGTACCAGGATTAACCATCTACAAATGAGATTGCAGCGCGGAGTCGAGTGTGACATTTTTTCGGAAAGATACGACGAGATGTTCATGGCGTTGAGGGATTTGGGTATGGTGGTGACGAGGTTACACAAGAGGCAAATTACACCGAGTGCCGCCGCAAGCTTACTGATCAACATGCATTTCAAGTTTGACGGACCAGACCTACCGATAAATGAAGAAGGTGACGAGAAGCCGTTACTTGAAGACAGGGTAGAAAAGAAGGTAGTAGTAAAAGAAGATCCCGCCTTGGGTGAACACAAGGTCAGCGTTAGGGATTTTCAGGAGAATCTAAGTGTAGCGGATGAGTTGCCCACGCGAATGAAGTACAGGCCCAGTCGACGCGCGCGCAGATCACGAAGGCGGTGCAAGGCGGAGGCAAAGGTACAATACCATGAATGGAACTCTGAGTATGCGGTGCAAGTCCAAATATCTAGTGAACAAGTCTTCCTACTCGAGCAACAAGTGTTGGAGGAAAGAGTGCACACGTATGAGGTAAGTGAGGGAGTTCTTCCACTTAAAGAGCAACTGGTGGTTGAAGTCTACCAGCCAGTAGCTGAAGTTTCTGTCCTGGTTGTTGATAAGATCAGCTTCAATACTGCAGGAACATCTCAAAATATCAGCAGGGTTTGGGTAACACATACAGATTCTGCATCATCAGGTCCTAGAAAAGAAGTAGGTTGTATGCGCATGCAAAACTCCCGGGACGGGAGACGCCAAGCGCGGCGGCGTTGCAAGGGGCATCGCGGGGTAAATGTAACAAAGAAGAAATGTCGCGGCACCAGTGGTACTGCAAAAACCCACAGGGGTTTTACGTGGTATTCATGCCGAATGGAGGTAGCAACAGACCAACTATCAGATGTACTTGATCTGAGATTAGAGGATGAGGTGCTGGCCAGATCCAACCGGCGACTGGTTTCAGCGAGATAGTTATTCTCTGCGGTTACCATTTTCCCTCTTGCAATGCCTACAATTTTGTAAATAATGTTAATAATAGGTAATGCAAAGGTAAAATGAAGACTGGTATGTTTCTGGTTTATCGCCATAAACCAAGAAACACCAGTATTTAAGATTAGTTAAGTTAGGTAGGAATACTAACATAAAATAGGAGTTAGACTAGGGACACTAATCTAGGAAGTAAGTAGAATAGGAAATGTCGTTAGTGATTACTGATTAGCAACAAGTCACGTCCAAGAATTTGAATTGGTTTACAAGGAAGCAGTTGAAGGTTACCAAATACAACGTTGGTGCTTAAATGCGAAGCTTAAACCATTCTACCAGTCACTAGTACGAATGGGAACATCCACAGGAAACGCACCATCAAGTTACAACATACTTGGGCAAATTTTCTCCAAATGTTACTGTATATGTATATATATCCGCAATGATAGACAATAATCCAGCAAAATGCACAAGAATACTATCATCAGCAGCACCAGTTAGTAGATGGGACATTGGATTCATCCATAACAGCTCCTGACTATCAAACTCAAGATTGTTCAGGAGGAGATCATCTTTGAAATCCAGTCATCACTATGCACAGAGACGAGTCTAACTTGTACCCATTCAACAGAAATATAAGTTAGTGTTCAAAGAGGTTCTAGTTAACAACCACTGTACCGGTTACAACAAAACTCGGGAGAAGCGCACCTAAAGATTAATGCGAGGTGGTTCAATGGGTACATACAAGAGCACTACCAGTCAATTCTCCGTAGTTTCACCATGGGTTCAATAGTTATAAAATAATCACCAGTTCATGGACTTCTGAGGGCAACGAGGTTTCGATGTACATTGCAAACCACAAATCCAGCGGGTGACAACAACAAAAGCAACTCTCACCCCAAGGTTTAATCAGACGCAGGAAATCCAGACTGGGGAATATTTGCGAGAACTGCAGATATGGGTAAAGAAATACTGGACTGGCCTAAAAGGAAGAAAGCACTGACTAGGAGGAAACTTTCCATCGCGTAATTCATTGTGTGGTAACAAGGAGGGGTATTGTTCCTATTTGTATTAGCACTGGTAGCAATGGTTCGCCAACATCAAATCCAACAAATACCACATCCAGAAAAGAAAAAATCAGCAGCTTATGCACAACGACCAAGTACAACAACACCAGATTGACTGATCTAAATAAATGCTAATGACATCTTAGGAACTAGATTTAAAACTAAATATACAAGATATATAACCTTACTTTAAGCAAAGAGGCGAGGTTATCTCAAATTTAACCTATTAGATGAAAATACCAATGCAATAAATAAACACAGCTAACAAGTAGTAGGTTAAAGTTGAGGCAGCGCCGTCTCCACATGAACTAACATAATTTTAAGTAGATTACATTCATAGGTTAGAAAAGAAAAAGTTAGGGCAATTGATGTAAATAATGAGCGTTAAATTTACATAACAAAATAAAGGTATATCCATATATTGAAAAAAAAAAAAGTAATTAATTTTTTCGCTCAATTATAATTTTTTTTTATTAATATTAATATAGTCTAGAAAAGAATATATATAAAAAATAAAAATATAAAAAAAAAAAAAAAATATTCTATAAGTATATATACATAATATTAGAAAATTAGTATTAAGAAATTTTTGTAAATCCAAAATTTGTAAATCAATTATTTGCCCGGCTTGAGACGATCTCAGGGTGTGAGGCGTCCCCACGTTGGGCTGATAAAAACTGAAAAACAAACGGAAGCATTCCATCCCCGTCAAATAGAGCATGAGATCTCTTTTCATCTCAGGGATTGGGTTTTCCCCACGCTGTAACGGGCGTTTGTCATCCCCGTTACAAAATACACCAATCCACCAAACCCACACCTCAAACTGTACCCCACATTTGAAGATATTTTCTTCTAAAATATTAAACAAATCCCTATGACAATATCCGGGTACAGATTATGTTCAAATTACATTAATTATGTTGGTTTAATCGTGTGTTGTGCATATTAAAACATGCACATAAACAAGATTCATAACCAACAACTAAATTAGTGTAAAACTAAAATGTTCTCAATGGCGCGTACCATATGACACATTTTCTTTTTACGTTTATTTACAAATCTCATGTTTCGTAAATAAACGTAAAAACATATTTTATTCTTATCGCACATACTTGGGCTAGTATGTGTATAAAAAATTGTTGTTTTGCTTATTAGCAATTTTCTTTTATTCATTCACCCAAGGTTATTGTCAGCCAATTTGAATTCCACTGGGTGAATGAATTCAAAGACGTTTTTCTGCATTTTTTTATTTTTTTTTTGGTGCGTTGTTGGGTTTTCACCTGTAACCAAAAAAAAAACGTGCCGATTATTAGCAAGCTTTGCACAATAATCCATAAACCACATAAAATAATGTAGGGGTAATTATGGAATTTTTGTAGTTGATTGATCGAAAATAATACGTCTTTTTGGTCAATCAGCAGAAAAAATGATATAAAAACCTCGCCAAAATTTTATTTGGCGCGGAGTTGTTTTTTTGCTTTCGGGTTGTGAGTTCGGGTTAAATTTTTATTTTGTCAGTTTAAATTGTTTTTCACTTGGTTTAAATTTTTTTTTTTTCTTAATAAAAAAAATAAAGTCACTAGTTATCTTAATTTTTTTTTTTTCTTTTTGGTGTTTGTTCGTGAAAAAAAAAAAGGTAAAACATACTAAGGTAAATTGATCCAAATATGTCATCAAACTAATCAACGGGATACCAGTTGTTGGGTGTCTGTGAACGGTCCCTCACGGGACGGGAGACGATAAGTGCCTCGGCACTGTGCTCCCTGTTGTTCACAACGCCCAACAACTTTCCTCACTTACTAACCAATTGTTAGGGGCCAATGGCCAACTTTTTCTTGGTTGTAAAATTTTGTTTTTTTTTTGTTTTTTTTTTTGTTTTTGTTGATTGACGGATGAGTCCGTAAAATAAGTTTAATCCCTCTTTTCCCGGATAATTTTCAGAAGAACGGTAAGCCACACTTTTCAACTATGTGGTGGATCCGTATTAAAATCGGTCTTTTTTTTTCTCTTCCCTCATCTCTTTTTTTTTGGTTGTTTACAGCCACCATTTTCATTTCCTTTCCAACCATGCGGCTAAAGCAAGGTTGTATCGATCCCACCAAACCCCACGCCTTTTCCTGCTGAGCTAGCAGGAGTTGAAAGCCGCGGTGGATAAATCGTTACAACAAAAATCTATGAAACACGTGAAGTATGAGGTTTTGCCCTTATTAACTTCACTTGTTTCACCATTTTGAATCTGCGATGTTGTTAGCCGTCTGTGGTGGCCATGATGATTTTGGTGGAGTAATTATGCCGCCTGCTTTGGTGATGACGATGATATGATTATTAGCCAGTGTTTTTTTCTCTGCTATTTTCGTTTCTTTTTGTTGGCTGTCGTTGGTGATCATATGACATGCAATGATGATGCAGTGGTGATGTTACCACATCCCAAAATATCTGCGATGGCGATAATGGCGGTGGTGTTGATGTGTTGTTATTAGAATGATTGAGGTGTGACTCCGATTGATCCGATGTATGTGTGGTATGTATGCGTATATATGACTGCGTGTGCAATATGTGTATACATATATTTATGTGCGGTTATAGTGTTATGCGCCTCTGTACAAAACGTTGATAGGTCCGATGTTGAGCATTGTGAACGTGTTGCGTGTGCCTCTTCGTGTGTATTTTGTATATGACTCCACGTTTGTATTTTGTCGAGTAAGAGTCCACGTTTTTATGTAGGCGTATTCGATTTACCATTCGTCGCCGTTTACTTGATACGGGGTCGTACCAGGCGTGAACAATTTTATTACACATACACAAAAAAAATTATGATTTGTTTTATTATAAAACCGCGTGTTCAAGTCCATAAAAATGGACGCCGGTTGTCACCAATATAATAACTGGTTTTATTATTTATTTATAATTTTAATGTTGTTATTTATTTATTATAAATTATTTTATTTAATATTTAATATATATATATATATATATATATATATATATATATATATATATATATATATATACGTGTTATTTAATTTTTGTACAATTATTTATTCGTTTATATTTATCACCATTTTATTATATCACCGCGCGATGTGGGTGGCATGTCGACGCGATGAGATTTGAGAGCAGACTGAAGATGAAGAAGAGTGATTTTAAATTTATGTATTTATTTTGTTTTTGAGTTTTTATTTTGTCGTTATGTTCGTATACATGCGAAATGAACGGTGCGTTTCTTTGTTTTTTAATGTGTTCGCATTTGTGGCGATAAGTGAATGAATTTATAAATGAGCGGGCCGCCACAATCTCTACAGACTTTTTCCCCTACAATTTCGTCTTTTAGTTTTTTAGATTCACTATTTTTCTTTAATCTTGTGTATTTTCTTTTATTACAATTCATAACCTATGAATTAAACTTAATTTTATAGAAATAATGACTACCCTTTACCTCTTATTAACTATTGCTATTTATAACTTTTTTTTTTACCCTTATCCCTCTAAATTTATTGAATAACTGTTCACCCAACTATATCTATTAAATTCTATTTACTTAATTTATTTTTCCCCAAAATAAAATTTTTATTTATTTATTTTTTTTAAATTAACAGAAAATCTTTAAATTTTCTTACTTTTATTTTTACAATCCTTAATTTTTATTAGTTTTATACTTCAAAATTATAGCATCTATCACTTATAAATAACTTACATAGTTCATATCTTTCTTTTTTCTTATTATATTTTTATTTAAATTATTATTTTTAATAAAATCCATTTCTTTAACTTTATATTCAAATATATTATTATTTAATCAAAACAACAAAAATTTCCACTTTTTCTGTCCTTAATCTCAAATTACTTAAGTATCAATTGAAACCACGTTATTTAATTTCTCTCCCTAATTACCAGCACTTTTTCTTATTCTACATATACTCTTTTTTTTCACTTACTAGAACCAAAGATAATATTATAATAGAGATAGTTCAATCAGTGCAAAATATAAAAATAAATCTAGGGTACCTCCATCATACCGAAGGGAGCCTCCAGTTTAAATAAAATTTATAAAAACATTTTTTTGCTTACTGTATACACGTTTACAACAAAATAATTTCGTTTTTGCTGTTTCCTTTTCTATATTTCTATACTCACACACAATCAATGTGCAACATAAATAATAAAATAGCATATTGTTTGAATGGTGTTGTGTTTTTCTTGGCTTACTTTAACTATAAAATATAAAAGGTTTGTCTAACAAGCAAATTATTTTGTGGGTATATTTTAAGAATATTGCTCATGCAATAAAACTTTATTGGATAACAAAATCGCATCCGTGCAAATACTTAAGACACGTTTACAGTGAGTTGATTTTGTTGCGGTTGGAGTATTTTATTGCGCTTGCACAAGGTGTTGATCATTTGTGAAAAAGCTGGGATAAAGTTTATGATTCTAAAGTGCTAAAAGGTTAAGGTAGCATTAATATTAAAATAAATCTGGCCCTAATGGTGTTCCACAATTTATTTTGAGTGTTCCTTGTTGTGAAGCAATGGCTTGTAAAAACAGTTCATTTGTATTATTAAAGCTGGTTTTGGGCTTTCCCAATCCTTATAAATAAAATAAAAACACAAATTTATAATATTCCTAAATGATTTTATTCTCTTTTGAATGATTTAATAACAAATGCTGATCCGTTTTGATAGAAAACACAAAGAACAATGATATTTTCTATTGTTGTAGAATTGTTAACCGTGAATTACGAGAGAACTTTGTTTGTTGTTTAAGACTGTTTAGCATCCATTGGCAATGCTTTTTTATAAGAACTTTAATCATAAAATTCAAAATTTTTAAACGATGTTCTAAGCAGCTATTATTTGAAAAATAATATTCAGCGTATTGTGGAGCGTTATTCGATACAACTATCCATTATAGTTTGTTTAATATGCCTCTCGTGGTATCATTTTTGAAATATGCGGCGAAAATTCTCAATTTGCATTTTACATAGCAAAAAGAAGTCTTCTTTTGGGCAATTTAGTGATCCAAAACTATTATCATTATAATAATTTTTGTTGTATAAAAAATATTCATTGTCCAGCTGGATGTTATTTTTAGACGACATATTTTCCAAACATATTAAGCAATCGATTTTACCAATTACTATAAAAATAGGTTAGGTTGCAGTGGCTGCTATCGCACACTTAGGCCAGCAGTGGCCCGTTGTGATATACTACAAAAATAACATAACCAACAAAATATTTCATGGAATTTTCTCCAATTGCTGTAGTTACATAAAACGATTCGCCAAATTCGCATAATTCTTCGCTTTGTTCTTCTGATATTTCTGGTATAATAGTGTCTTTCCGCTGATCCTCTTCTTGAAACTCGGTACTTAAAAAATCATCTCCGTCTGCTTCACAGTTAGAAAAATTGGATTTAAATTGTAATTTGGACGATATTATTTGTGACAGGATATTATTAAATTGAAAAACGGATGGGTTTTTATTGTTACCACCTTTATATCGAACCTGAGCAAACAAATTTTCGATTGGGTCTTGATTTAATCGATTCGTTAAAATTTAGTTAACGTTTAGATTTGGATTTCTACAAAATTCAGTTCCCAATAGTATTGCCGCATTAATGGTTTGCACTATACCATCAATGCAATAGATAGATTTAGCTCCTTTAATTGTTGTATTTTTAAAATAAATTAAATAGCTGTTTAATGTTTGAAAAATTTTGTTATTTTCAGCCAAAGCACATCGATAAGGGTTGGAATTAAAGAGTGTTTTGCTATTTAAACAATCGAATAAATTATTAGAAACTTCAGTAAATTTTGCTGTTGATATAGCTAATTCAGGATCGAAATATATTTTTAAATCCACTGCGGTTTTAATTCCAGCCACGACACTCTTACTAAAAATTTGGGTGGCGTATCGAACACGCATTTTTTCAAATGTATTTGGATATATGTGCTTTGATGTTAGTTTAGGACAAAGTTTTGTGGTCGCATTTTTTTCCCAATTATACAATTTTTGAATCACACTCCAACAAACTAAACCATCCTGACTATCATATTTTGTACCTTTTAATAAATTATTTCGTAAACTTTTTATTAAATGACAAATATCATATAGGCAATAAATTTTTCTATCATTATATACAAAATAAGGATGCTCCGAGGTAACGTTCAAGTTTTTAAAACATTTTCTATTGTTGCTACCCTGATCGCAAATTATTGCAACAACATTTAAGCCCACAGTTTCACAAATTCTTAAATTTTCATATACAATTTTTTGAAGGTTTGAACCAGAAATATTGGTTTTTGTGGAATAATAATTTAAGATAAATTTCCATTGTGAGCATATGCTTCTGACCATAAAAACACAAACGGATTGCGCAATTGAACGCGTTCTAAAAGCACCAAAATCTTGAACACCTTGAATTTCATCATGAACTTCGGTGTATGTTAAATTTTGCCTAATTTTAATTTCATCAAAAATTAATGTCACCTGTTTTCCTCTATCATCAAGAGCTCCAACTGCTGATATGAGTCCTTTTAACAGTATTTCATTTGATCCAGGCCTCAAATTTTTTATTGGTCTCCATCTATTTATCGATGATTTAGACGGTAAATTAAATTTTAAACAATTTCTCATAAAAAAATAAGTTGCTGGAGATTTAAAATAAAGAGTCTGTGCTAGTTGCTTTTGTAAATCGGTAAACACATTTTTCCTGTTAGTTGGTGCAACCATCATTTCCACAAATGATTTAGCCGTAGGTTCCAGGTCAGTTCACTCTAGAAGTATATCATTACATTTTTTGTTATTTTTCACTAATAAAATTTGAATTTTTCGTTTTAGAGTGAACACTTTGGAAGTAAGATACTTAATTTTAATTGATTTTTTAGTTAATCTTGATTTAAGAGTTTCTATTTCTTGTAATAATTCGTGATTTTGTTTTTTATATTGATAAACGGTTTTAATTGTTCGCTTACTTTCAGCTGTCGACGCTTTATTAAGAACCATTGAATCTAAATTGACAATCTCTGATTGCGGATTATCCAAAGGTAGATGAAGAGATGGAATAGCTTTATTTATTAGTCTCTTCTTTCCGATAAACTTGGGATCAAAATGGGTACTACATATTCGTTTTTTATGTAAATTATCAAGTACAAATAGATTAGGTATTATGCGACATGCAATTAACCATTCCTTTGCTTGAACGACATTTTTAGGGAAACGAAATAATTTTAATTTAGAATTTCGTCTCGAGTTATGGCAATTACTCACTATACAATTCAAGCCCGATACTGATTGATTCATTTTTGTTTAAATATTTGCAGAGACTAAGCGTACCTCACAACACAAAAAAGATTTAAAACTAAAATGGAAATGCAATGGAAATGTCAATGCAAATACACAAAATAAAAGTAAATTAGTTTGTATAGGTTTTAAAAGTAAACATGAAAAAATAGAAAAAGTTTCGAATTGAAATTACACAAGCAGAATTGAAGTAGGTGTGTACATGTATTATATTGTACAGTAAACTAGAGAAATGCGTTTCTTCTTTTTAGTTTTACATTTCCTATAAAAATATCTACATACAGTAAAATTCTGCTTTGAAGGAGTCATCTCATTATAATATCATCTTTGCTAGAACGCATGTTTTTATACTTCTAGAATATTAACTATAGTGCTTATTTAATGACCCGATATATTTCTTTTTATATTCCTATTCATAAGCACTTTTCTAATCTTACTTCTAATACACTCTCCTCACTTTATCTTTTTTATTTCTTGACTTTCTGTTTTTTATTTTTTTTGATATTCTAACACGATTTCCCTCTTATATAACTTCTTATTAATTCTGTACTAAAAAGCAAAAATCACTTATCTGCATTTTAGTAATTTTGAGAAAATGAAGGATAAAGTTTTAAAGTCTTATGGGAATACATTGAGATTATTATATTTATTTCCTCATAACTTTTTTATTTTTTAAGCGATTTTCACCAAAATTTGACACAATCTAAATAGTGGGCAAATTTAATAATTTATGCAAAATTCATAAAAATCGCTTAAAGTGACTCAGGCGACTTTTGCTTTTATGTATAGAATTATCGTCCTTAATCACAAGTTATTTATGTGCCAATTGATATCACGGGTTTTCATTAATTTATTTTTTTTATCTCTTCCTATAAACCCGTTTTTTCCTTATTATTATATATATTTGTTCACTTACATATGATTTAACTTATGTTTCTACTTCTATAATCTTTCCCTCTAACGAATAGTTTTTACATCCATATGTATATGTGTTTCTTTTTATATCCCAACTCACAAGCACGTGTTTTTTTTTCAAATACACTCGCCTCCGTTTTTTATTCTTTTTAGATATTCTAACGATTTATTATCTATAGTTTTCACTTTTTATTAATTTATTTCATTATCTCTTTGTAAAAATAAAATGTTTTCTTTTATTTATTAAACTTTTACTATCTCTCTCGATGGTTGTTTATTCTCGAATGAATACAGCAGTTCTTGCCGTTTGGTTTACACTTTATTTGAGTTTAACCGGTTCTGACTACCATCTCGCGTAAATAGTCTTAAACTAGAAGTGTTCTAATAGATCATGTTTAAATGTCAAATTTTAAACAACCGCCAGAGCTACCATCTTTTAGAAAACTCCGAAAACACAAGCAATTTTCACATAATGCCACTAGGTGTTACTAAATATTTGCTGTCAAAAATTGTATAACATTTTTATGTATGCATTTTGTAAATATAAACAAAAATATTTTCGTGTTATAAAAGTAACTATTATTAATACGTGATAAATAAATTGATTTTGGCTGTCCCTTTTTGAAAAACCTCAGTAATATTTTTTTGATTGTGAACTGACATCTAGTGGCAAACGCTCTGTACTTTTTTTTTTTACCGTGCTGCCTCTTTCGGAAAACGCTTTGTACTTTTTCAACAATCGTGCTGCCTCTTTCGGAAAACATGATTATTAAGGTTATCTGTGCTCATGATTTGAAATTAATGGATTTCTGTCTTTCTTTTATTTTAGGTTTCCCAAACATGTTACTGGAATTATTATTTGGCAGCAAAATGAGTTTTACTACAGGACGTTTAATGATGTTGACAGCAGTTTGAATGGTTGCAACTCTTACTATGCCATCACTACCTGGATGGGTTTGAACTATTCGCCCGGGTAACCATTGGTTTGGTGGTAGATTGTCTTCTTTTATCAATACAATGTCGTCGATTTTGATTTGAGTTTCCCTTTTCTCCATTTACCTCGTTCTTGTAACGTACTTAAATAATCCCTGGACCAAGCTTTCCAACAAGATTGAATGCGCCGTTGAATATTTTGCCATCTGGATAGTTTATTATGCATTGGTATATTTTCTAATAATGGTTCCGGTACAGCTAACAATGGTTCACCAATGAGGAAATGACCTAGAGTGAGTATTTGGAAATTCGTGATGTCATCGTTAACACGGCATAACGGTTTCGAGTAAGGATGCTTTCAATTTGAGTAATTAGCGTAGTTGTTTCCTCAAAATTCAGCTTCGCCTCTTTCATCGATCTTCTGAAATGGTACTTTACTGGCTTGACAGCCGCTTCCTATAGACCATCTAAATGTGGGGCACTGGCTGGAATGAATTTGAACTCAATGTTGTTCTGTAAGATAAAATTGGAAATTGGTTCATTATTTTGCTGCTGTAAGATTTCCCTTTTTAATCGTTTTAGTTTGTTATTAGCTCCAATAAAGTTTGTGTCATTATCACACCAAATTTGATTGGATATACCGCGACGTGACACAATTTTTTTTAGCGTACCAGAAAAGCTTCTGTGTTGAGACTGCTCACTTTTAGGTAGAATAATTGGATGTTGGGTAGAATGTGGTGTTTTTAGGTAGAATAATTGGATGTTGAACTGAGTACCTTAACTGCGCATTTCTCAATCTTCCACCTACTCTTAGGATACCTTGAGGATCTACAAATGGATCAAGTGAAGCTAATACGTTACTAGGTTCTATTGCAAGTTCCGTTTCAGCTTAACAAGTTCTTGATTAAAGCTTGTGGCTTGAATTGCACGAATAATAAAAAGTTCCGCTGTATAGTGTATTCTGAATACGATAAGAACTCCCTATTTCGTTGTCCGTTTTTAGTTTTAGATATACTAACAAATCGGAGAATATATGCCATTATCTTCTTAATTTTAAACCAGGAAGAATATTTATTTAGTAATTCGACGACAATCCCATTTTCTTCTTTTTCTAGTAGTACGATTACCTTTTTCTTCCGTTCTTCGATATCCTCCTCCTTAGCTGGTGATTCTGGTTTGTTTTTAGGCCAATAGTTTTCGTTCTGCTTAAGCCAGCTAGGACCGTATTTAGTTTTGACTGGAAGGCACATGATTTCATTAGTTTCTCGGTATAGTCTCTAAAATTACACTAGTACGGTTAGCTATGAATGTTTCCATCTCGCTGGATGATCTGATAACCAGTGTAACACAACCATAGAATCTGTCCAGGCGTAGACGTTTGCTTCCTCAATGTTAAAAATGGTTTGGTAATATTTCACTAAGTCCCATATAAAAATTACACCACAGAGTTTTAGTCTTGGCAAACTTATTTGTTTTATTGGTGCCACCTTACTCTTTGAACATACTAATCCACATGTTATGGGTTCGATTTCATTGCTGGATCTTAAATATACCGCACGCAGCCGTGTGCTGACTCGGACCGGACGCATCACAAAATGCATGCAGCTGGTTTGATGTGGGAATTGAAGATTCCAGCAAACATCTGGGTTTTGAATCTGTTCAAATATGTAAAATATTATTAGGTGCTTCTTCATCCCAATCAGTTTTCGTTAGCCACAATTTTTGTAAAAGCATTTCAAAGCATATGATAACAGGTGATAACCATCCTAACGGATCATATAATTTGGAACTTTCGGATAGCATTTTTCACTACTACTTAATTTAAAAGAAAATATATAACGTTGTGGGTACCACATAATACCTAAAGTCTTTGCGCTTTGGTCGTCTTCAATTAATTTTGGGATTTCTTCGGTAATATTCTCTGTTAATGATTCCAGAAAAGTATCGGAATTTGATTTTCACTCACGAAGCTTAAATCCAGCACTATTCAAAATCTCAAATATTTGATTTTTTAGTTTTAGTGCTTCTTCGACGGTGGCACTTCCTGTTAACAGACCATCCATATAAAAATGGTTTCTTACTGCCTTAGCTGCATCTGTATAAATGGTTTCAAAATTTTTCGCTAATTCTGCTAATGTCCGAATCGCCAGAAACGAGTACATGCCGTCCCATAAGTCACTGTCAAACATTTATAGGGAGTTAACGCCTCTTGAGCACCATTACGCCATAAAATTAATTGGAAATTGGCATCCGATGGTTCCACCAAAATTTGCCGATACATTTTTTCGATGTCTGCATTTATAGCAATTAGATTTTGGCGAAAACGAATTAGCGTAGTGGTTAAGTCCGGTTGCAGTTTTGGCCCAATTTGTAAACAATCATTTAAAGATCTTGCTGTAGATGTTTTACAAGATGCGTCAAACACGACTCTCAGCTTTGTGGTTGTACTCTCCTTAAAGACTGCATGGTGTGGCATGAAATATTTCAAATTATTTTCTAAGGGTATCTCCGACCATGGTACTTGTCTCATTTGACCCAATTCAATGTATTCTTCTATACATTTTTTATATTCCCTCTCAAATTCTACTGATTTTGAGAACCTTTTTTCGGTTGTAATCATTCTGTATTTCGCGTTTGTTAATGATTCCCCCAATTCTGGCCGCGGTGTTATAAATGGTAATCTTTCAATGAATTTTCCCTCTGGAGATTTGGTAGTGGTGCTCCGAAATAATATTTCACTTGGCTCATCTTCGTCACGTTACTCTGTGTATAATGTTGCTGTCTTGAATTATTTGCCGCCTTTAACGTTGACATAGTATCCAAGTATATTTCATCAATCTGTTCCGTTATGGGTACGTATGTATCAATGGCTAGTAATTCCAATTCATATTCAGTAAAATCTTTATACAGTTTCTCGTAAATTTCTTCACGTGTTAGCAACTACTGTGGTATTAGCGTTAATTTTCTCACTAAAAACTTTAACAGCCTTTATTTGAGTAACGGAACGATCCCAAATGGCACGAAAATGTTTATTCAATTTAACGACTTTAAATTTTATTGAAAATAAAAACTCAATTTTTCAAAATATAAAACAAATAATATTTTATTATTGATCACAACTCAAAAAATTTACTTTAAATTTTATCCTTGACTTGTTTATTACAAAGCGCTACTTGAATGAATAATACAAAATTCACGGAGTTTGCTTAATCTTCAAAATTTGCACAATCACTTTAAAAATGGCTGGCAATAAACCGGCACATAAAAAATTAATATTTGAGATTCAAAAATATAATAAAACGGCACAAATTTATGAGCAACAAACAAAAATTTCTTGGCATCATAAAATTAATTTTTTGGAACAAAATATAATAATTTGGCAACATTTATAATTTTTTGACACTATTGGAAGGGTACACAAAAAATTATTTTTTGGCATCGAAATAAACATTTTGGCCGACAAAAATAATTAACTAGCAACAAATTTATAAATAAATAAATTAAAAATTAAAAAAATTAAATTAATTTTAAAATATTCTGGAAAATGGAGATCCCTAATTTAACTTAGAATTGTAGAGGCTAACGGCTTCGGTAACTCTCACGGGCACGCGGGAGGTCGCTTCGCTCCCCCCCGCTTAGCCCTCCGGGGTGCTTTAGATTTCAACTTCGGGGGACGTAGGAGCCGGGATAGGCAAACATGTCGCACTGCGTGCCGCACGTAGGAGCGGATTATATGGAATCTATTAATGATACTGCAACATTTTATATCGACCCCAAATAAATAATAAATAATTTGTATTGATTAAATTTAATTTTTTGTCTCGATTTTTTTTTTATTACTAAAAATTATTTTTTTCTGTTCCAAAATATTATATTTGTTGCCAATTTATTAATTTTGATGTCAATGTTTGTCGCCACAGTATTTAATATTGTCCTTCAAAAATATTTGTTTGTATTCTCATATGTGGACGTGGGTTCCAAAATATTATTTGTGATGCCAATTTATTATTTTTGATGCTAATGTTTGTCGCCAAATTTTTTTTCTTGTATGCTTGTTTAAATTGTCCCTTTCAAAATGAACAAGATCTACCTAGCGACATCTATAAACAGATATTTCATCTTTGTACAGCATTAATTTAAGTGCCGCTTTGTAATAAACAAGCCAAGGGTAAAAATTAAAGTAAATTTTTTGAGTTGTGATCAATAATAAAATATTATTTGTTTTATATTTTGTAAAATTGAGTTTTTATTTTCAATAAAATTTAAAATCGTTAAATTGAATAAACACCCAATTCTCTACGTGTAAATTACAACAACAAACAAAAAAACGAAAAGTAATAAAAGAATAACTTACATAATTATCGGAATTGCATGACGTCACGAAAACGTGGTTTGAAAAATCGGGCTAACCTTGTAACTTATTGAATCATGATCTGTGCTAATATAATTTTTGAAGTTAAGCTTTTTGTAAAAACATATTTTTTGATGAGTTGCATTTTAGTTTGTGTTGAATAAAGTCAAAATAAAAAGTTTTGTAATCCGCTTAATAAATTGGCCAAATAATATTGTATAATAAATAATATTTATAATTATTTATATTATTGTGTGCGCAATATAACTATGTATTGGTTTTCTATTAAACATTACCTGATGAAATTAAATCTATTAAAAAGAATATCTATATTCGTGCCTGGATTGCGCATGCATTCCTGGAGGTTGTTATAAGTGTATTTCTTCCTGGCGTTCGAGCTCTTTCTGCACCGTTACCTGGACCGTTCTTATTTTTTGGTTACGGTAAATAATTGGAAATTCCTGCTGCGTTATTGGTACGAGTAAACTGCCGAAATATTAGTTATTCGAGCCGTGATCGAAACCGTAACCACACCAGAAATTGTCGATGAAATCCATGGCATGATATTAAATGGATGATCGGAGAGTTAAAGTGAGTGAGATTGCTGAGCTTGTGTGCATTTCAATGAAGGCAGGTATATAACATCTTGGTTAAATATTTAATCGGCACCGAAGAAGGCAAAGGTGGGTCGGTTAGCCAACTAAGATGATGGCGACAGTTTTGTAGGATGCACGCGGTATAATTCACATCTATTACCTTGAAAATGGAAAACGATAAATGGAAAATATTATGCAGACTTATTGCACCGGTTTCACGACGATTTATGGAAAAAACGACTACATTTGGCAAAGAAAAAAGTTATTTTCCATCAAGACAATGCACTTGTACATAAGTGTGTATTCGCTTTTGCTAAATTTCATGAGTTAGGATCTACGAATTGCTTCCGCAGATAAACGATGAAGTGATTGCCAAAACAAGGGCATATTTTGAATAGTTACCGCAGTCCCATTTTTTGTAAGGAATCGGGAAATTGGAAAACTTTGGACTAAGTGTATCGAGCTAAAAGGTGAGAATGTTGAAAAATAAAATGAGTTTTGATCAAAAAACAATTGCTTCTTTCATTTATCCTGGGCTTAATGAATTGCCCTCGCATATTGCAATGAATTTATCTGTAAGGCCAAGGCAATGCTTTCTGCTAACGACTGCAACACTTTAAAGTAGTATCAAACGAAGTGTTTTGTCAACATAACCCACAAATCAATTTTTGGCACAATTTTTTTTATATTTACCGAAAAGTCTAGTTCACATGAAGTGAGTGTCAGTTCTTGCTATAATTCACGTGCAAAATGCACCAAAATAAAATATTTGATAGCAAGCGAATGTTCAAAGTCGACGCCACCGGTACGAAAGGGTCTCAGTTTCACATTTGTAGTAATTAAAAATTTTGAGGCGAGCCGTCTGGTGTGAATAGCACTTTAGCTACGCGTTAGGTGGATATATAATTTTTCAGGTTATGTTGCGAAGCGTCGTATATACACATTATCAACAATTAGAGTTATGCCATTTTTTAATGAAAAAATATATTTAATATCAATATTCATGTGCAATAGTTGTCTCATTTTCTACGAGTTTAACTTATTTGTGTTGTAATTGCAAATAAAGTAATCGTATACAAAACACAATTTGCTACAGTAACAATAAAAAAAAAAACTGTAGCAATCCATTCACACGAATATCCTTCAATCAACTTTAATTTGAACGAAAAAAAAAAACGATGACCACTTTATTACTTTATTAAACAAAAAAAAAATGTTAATTTAATTTTCTTTTATTTATATTTGATGGATACATCCATTTTCTACCGATGACAAATTAACAATGGTAATACAAAAAATAATTGGTAAGCCATAAACTTATTCCACCTGCTTTACATGTAAAATTAATATTTTGTACAATTGAGCTTTTACCTACTTTATACGATGGATTTAAAAAACCTATGCGGCGTAAACATTCTGCCGCCCGTTAAGAAAGTAATTTCTTAACAAAAAAGTTAACCCACTATAATTTAATAACTAAATAGGTTACAATTTATAAGACAAATGACTGATTAGAAAGAAAAATTTACAAACTTTATACAATCCAAAACCAAATGAAAACTTTTTTTTTTACTTATTCAACTATTATTTATGAGTTTATGACTATACCGATTTAGAACTGACTTATTTCCTATGTAGCATAGCATTTTAATCGATAGGAAGAGGGACTAATTTGACAATGCTTATTTGAATTTCTCCATGAGGTGTCTTTACTGTTGCTACCCGTATGTTTCCATCACATCCTGGGAATACCTGGCTTATACGGCCTATTAACCAGGTTGCCTTTGGTAAATTGTCTTCCTTGATTAAAACCAGTTGATTTTCTTTTAAATTTGGCTTTGATGACTGCCATTTTGGTTTCTGTTGTACCACCTTTCGAAAACATTTCGACCCTTAATTGTAAGTTTTGATATCTGGTTAAACGATTCATGGGAACTTCTTCCAAATGTGGCTCTGGAAATGCATTCAATGGAGCCCCAATCAAAAAATGGCCAGGCGTCAGAATATCGTAGCTGTTAACGTCCTCAGATAATGGACATATAGGCCTAGAATTTAAAATTGCCTCAATTTTTGAGCTCTCTGTATATAATTCCTCGAATGTCAGGGATGATGTGCCAATCGATCTTAACAATAATTGTTTGTAGGATTTTATATTTGCCTCCCATAATCCTCCAAAATGTGGCGATCTGCTGGAATAAATTTGAACTTGATTTTTTGGGGAGATAAAAATTTTGATATTAAATCAAAGTGGCTTTGTGACTTGAATAATTCAAACAACCCATCCATCTCCCTTTTTGCACCCACAAAATTGCTACCGTTGTCCGATAATAGTTCTACCGCCTTGCCTCTTTTAGCAATGAAACGATGTAACGCCATTATAAAAGCCTCGGTTGTCAAATTTGATACTACCTCGATCTGAATTGCCTTCACTCTGGTACATATAAACAATGCCACGTATAACCTTTTATTGGTTTAAAAGAACCACGACCTGACTGATCACGAATCCATATTGGACCTGCATAGTCTACTCCCGTATGCAAAAAAGGTCTACCTGTCGTGACTCTATATTGGGGTAGCTGGCCCATAATTTGCTCATTTTTGTGTTTCTGAAGCTTGAAACATGTTATACATTTCAATATATGTTGTACCATGTTCCTGCAACCAACAATCCAATACCTTTGACGAATGATTGAAATTAATGTGTTTACACCAACATGTAAATGAGGCTCATGTAGATTCTTAATCACATTCCATGAATAAATATGATTCCTCGGTAATATTGTAGGGTGTTTTATATTGTAATCACAATCCGACATCGACAAACGATCGCCAACTCGTATAATTTTATTTTTATCAATGAACGGTGTCAACATTAATAATTTGCTGTTTCGATTAATATTTCTTCGTTGCTGTAATGCCTTGAGTTCGGTTTTGAATACATCGGACTGTGCCCATCTAGTACATATATTTTCAGCAATTTCTAATTCCATTACGTTTGGCGGTAATATGAGTTGAACATTAAGGGCATTTCGCTCTGAAACTTTAACATTAAGTTTCCTACGAAATGTATTGATTTGATACCGAACAACATAACTTAAAACTCGGTAAACCTTTTGTAAAGATGAATAGTGGTTAAAAAGATGTTTACAAATTTTTGTGGCCATAACTTGACATGATTCGATTCACACGTTCCATGTTCGTTTTGTTGGAAACAAGTGGCCAAAATCAATTTTCTATTTTTAAGTATGCTGGTCCTGACCACCATTGCACGTATTTGCTAATTTGTTGTGAGATCAAGCCTCCTGAAGTAAGATTGGCAGGATTTAACTTTGACTCTACGTAGTTCCAATGGGCTTCTGGTAATGTTTTTCGAATGAATGATGTACGGTTAGCCACGAAGTTCTTCCACCTACTTGGATGATCGGATAACCAAGCCAATACTACTTGAGAATCGGTCCAAGCGTATACATTGTCGTATGATAATCCAAGAGCTTGTTGTAAGTACTTGAAAAGTTTGGTTCCCAAAACAGCAGCGCACAATTCAAGGCGTGGTAGGGTAACCGTTTCCAATGGTGCAACTCGACTTTTTGCTGCTATTAATTTTACCACAACATCGCCAGCTACATTCTTTGTACTCAGATAGGCAGCTGCTCCATATGCTTGTTGTGAGGCATCACAAAAAACATGCACCTCCATCGTAGTGAATTTTGATATTGTAATACATCTACCGACTTCGATAGTTTCCAATAATTTTAATGATGATTTAATATCTTGCCAGATATCAGCTATATCTTTAGGAAGCTCTTCATCCCAGTCAATCTTTCTTTTCCAAACCTCTTGAAATAGGATCTTGAATTGGACGGTAATTGGTGTTAGAAGTCCTAGAGGATCAAACACCCTGGATGCTTCGGAAAGTAAACTTCGTTTGGTTAATTTTACATTCACCATTAAACCTTATAACGGAAAACATCTCGAGTTGGGTTCCAGTGTAATCCTAATGTTTTATAATACGTTGTGTCATTATCTAGCGAAAGTGATTCTTCTGTACCACGCTGATCGACTGGTATGTTTGATATTAACTCTCGACTGTTTGATATCCATTTTCGAATATTGAAACCACCCTCATGTAACAATGATGATATTTGGTGGTAAATTACTAGTGCTGTTGAATGCTCTTCATACCCAGTCAACATGTCATCAACGTAAAAATCCTTCCTTATGATTGAAGCAGCGTTTGGATGAGTTGATTCATGAATATTCGCTAATTCAAGCATCGTTCGAATTGCTAAAAATGGAGCACTAGTAATTCCATATGTTACTGTATTTAACCTATAATGTTGAAGTGGCTTATTTGGATCGTCGCGCCAAACGATTCGCTGAAAGTCACGATCTTTATATTCAACTTTCACCTGGCGATACATTTTTTCGATATCCGCCGATATAGCAATGGAATGGATACGAAAACGTAATAGTATGCAGGTGAGGTCATCTTGAAGAGTTGGACCAGGTAATAAAATCTCGTTGATTGATACACTAGACGACGACTTGCACGACCCATCGAAAACTACACGCAGTTTCGTAGTAGTGCTTGAATCCTTGCACACTGCGTGATAAGGCAAATAAAAATGTGGCTTATCAAATGTTAGGTCACCACTTGGAATACGTTCCATGTGCCCTAGAGTTAAATACTCGTCCATAAATTGACGATACTGAATTGCTAGTTCCTGTCTTCTCACAAATTTTCGTTCTATTGACAGCAATCGTCGTTTAGCAATCAACAAGGATAATCCTAGCACTTTAGGCGTTTCTTTGAAAGGCAATCGAACCGAAAATCGGCCATCCTCTTCTCTCTTTGTTGTAGCCTTAAAATATTCTTCACACATTGTATCTTCTAATTTAGGCTGTCTTTCAGTACAAACCTCTTCAATTCGCCAAAAATTTTCTAGAAGATGTAGTTCCTCCTGATTTGTTGTTATCGTTATGTGATATGCAAGCAACTTTTCAGTTGGCTCTTTTGTTACCAACTTTCCACCAACAACCCAACCAAATATCGTATGTTGCGCTATTATCTTCGGTTGAATATGTGAGTTGTTACAATGTGTCCGGGTGTTGCAAAATTAGGATCAGCTAATTTTAAATCTCTGACTACTTCCCAATTCGTTTTATTTACTTGACTGGATCGAATTTGCGTTGTTAGTCTTGGCAAGATTAATGCGTCTACATTTAATACCTTTTCGTTGGAATGAATTGATGTCACCTTTAATTGCATGTATCTTTGAGCTGAAGCAGCTGCTTTTGCTGCCAATCCACTAACCATACAGGACGTCGGAAATCTTCGTAATTTAAGCCGTTGCGCCAATGACTCCGTTATTAATGTTGATTGGGATCCACTATCCAGTAAACCTCTAGCTCTGTGAATAACATTATTTTCATCAATAATATTCAACTGCACTGTGGACAATAATGCTTGAGATGACCAATCTTCGCAGGTATAAGCTGTAGTTGAACAAATTGCTTGTGAAGAATTGGATTTACAAGTTGATGCTGGTTCTATCTTATTATAATATGTTGCGTCTTTTGGATCTAATATTTGTTTATGTTCTTCATTTGTTTTGTTACTAGTATTAATTGATGAAATTTGATTGAGGCTCGTACTGTTACCATTAATGAGTGACGTATTCGTTGGTTTAACAGAAACTAAGGTGTGGTTATTATTAGACTTATCACTAATATGTAGTAGTGTACTGTGTTTTTCTGCGCACATCAAACATTTTCGGTTGGATTCACAGTCATTTGAATAGTGATCAGAACGGAAGCAATTTCCACACAGTTTATTGTTTAATACGAATTTCGAATTGTCTCCTTGCTAGTGGCCTTAAACCTTTGAATTTAAAGCATCGATATAATGGATGATTGGGGATCACTACATTTGCCTGAAAAAAAAAATTCGGAAATTTTAAAATCCCGAATAGTTGAAAAGTAAAAATCCAGAAAAATAAAATCCCGAAAAAAAAAATCTAGAAATTACCGGAAAAGCAATCCAGAAAAAAATCCAGAAAAAATATTTTGTTTAAAATCAATTTTATTGGCATTTTTAGACTTATGTCCTCAATTGAAACATTTGTGGTACATCTATCAGTAGAAGCGATACGAGTGATATAATTCCTTTGATCTGTGTCTGCAAGGTTGACGAAGCATTTACGAAGCATTAAATCCATAAGTCGCTCGAATACATCCGTCGATACAATACTAACCCAACGAATTAAGCTAACCACAAAATAACTTGAAACATTTGTGGTAGAACTATCAGTAGAAGCGATATGAGTGATACGATTCCTTTGATCTGTGTCTGAAAGGTTGACGAAGCCATTTCTATTATCATAAATATTAAGAACTTTACGTAAAACCCCAAATTTGATAGACATTTTATAAATTTTAATTATAATTTGGTCCGCACTTTGATAATTATGTTTCTGGATTTTAGTTTTCTGGATTTTTATTTTTCTGAATTTTTATGTTTCTGGATTTTTTTTTCTGGATTTTTTTTTCGGGATTTTCAGTTTCTGTATTATTTTTTTCTAGATAAGGTAGCCAACCCGAATGATTGCCTTTGCACATAGAACAAGAATTAAATGATATATCTTCATTTGTAGCCGCATAAATCTTCGTGCTTGATTGTTTATTATTTACTATAGATGGCCGTTTGATTGCGGTACATTCCAATGCATCACACCTTCGAGTCAAGAATTGTAAAAGATCATAAATTGTTGGCTTTGCATTATCGGTGGAATTGATTGCCCATAACTGATGTGTTTCTGGATCCAACTTTTTTAACAAAACATATAATAGCCGAGGATCGCGACCTTCCCACTCATTACCCAATGATCGAAAGCCCCTTAATATTTGATCACTGACATCTCATAATGACCTCAAGGTTTTGGACGACGACTGATGCACATTTGATTGATTCATAAATAGTTCAATGTAGTCCTTGATAATATTTTTTTTACGATCGAAACGTTTAAGTAACTTATCCCAAGCCTCAACATAACTTTCCTCAGTAATTGGTAAATGTCGCAATAACTCAGCGGCATCACCCTTTAATAATGTCTTCAGATATTGAAATTTATTGACATTGGTAAGTGACTCGTTGTTATGAATTGCTTTCATATATTGATCATAAAATGAGGGCCACTTGGAATAATCGCCAGCAAATGAATCAATTTGTATTCGAGGCAAACGTACATTGCCATGCAATAAAGACTTATCGACATCCAAATATGTTCTGTTGGTTACTAGACTATTTTCTGGTAATAGGTTAGCGCTGGGCAGACGTGTTTTCAATAGACGCCGCAGGATGGCTTCAGCGTCGAAAAACGATTCTTCAAATGCATCTACTTCTGCTTGTTGATTACTATTCGACAAAATAGCAATTGAATCATTTATATCATGAAATTCATTCAATGCCTTTTCCAATTTCTCAAGCCTCGTTTCGATTTGTTCTTTGTTGATTACTTGATTCTCAGGTGGTTCTCCAACTTTCTCATCCGCAAATTTCTTAATATTTGTCAAAGTAGCTTTGATTGTACCTCGTGTTTGCTTCAGTTTAGCTACTTCAGCCATCTTGGTAACAAATAAATGTGGTAATGTCTTTGTTTTAAAGCACTTCCGCTTGCACGCCTTTTGTTAGATAATTTTACAGTATAATTATTGAATGTTGCACAGTTTCACACTCAGATTATGATGATATTAATTTTTACTGCCTTTTGTAACTGAATAAAATATATCGCGCACTAAAGTTTAACTTAAGTTCTTTATAATATACAAAATAATTCACTGTATACTTTGAAAATTACGTCACCACGAACCAGTTTCATAATATTAGGTAGATTAAAAAATGTTTGTATTAAATGTATGTTTTATTAAATGATATTTCACCTCATAAAATTGCGGTTGTTACAGCGCACACTGGAACACTATGACAAAAATGTTCTCAAATGATAAAAACACTGATCAACCTATTCACTATACAGCAATTCGCAACTGAATTTACCGTTAACACGTAATATTTTACAGGAACATTAAGATTGTAACATGTCAAAATTACATCTCAAAATATTATTAGGTAAAATAATATAAGCCCGTTTCAAAACTTGCGTGATTCCCGGGTTTCGGCACCAATGTCTCTTTTTTTTTTTTTTTTTAATTTTCTCTTATTTATATTTGATGGATACATCCATTTTCTACCGATGACAAATTAACAATGGTAATACAAAAAAATAATTGGTAAGCCATAAACTTGTTCCACCTGCTTTACATGTAAAATTAATATTTTGTACAATTGAGCTTTTACCTACTTTATACGATGGATTTAGAAAACATATGCGGCGTAAACAATAGTAATCCTTCGTTTATATTTGAACTAATATATACTTACCATTAGTTCCGCACGTACAATAATGTTTCAGATGTAATTTAACTACTCGATTTTATCAGCCACAATAGTCAAATGTCTCAAATGTTGAAAAACCAGTAACACAATTGGCAATTTGTTCTTATATTAATAGTTCTTATGCCGCCCCGGTGGCACAGTGGTTAGCATGCTTGCTTTAAGCTCCGGAGGTTCCGGGTTCGATTCCCGGCGGGTGATGAAAAAATCACGGCTGGTTAATGTTGGATCAATGAATTAATCACTCATTATCCCTTACAAAAAATGATTATGAAACTTCAAATGAAGCGGCCAAATCCCTCCATGGGATGTAGCGCCAGCGAAAAAAAAAAAAAAAAAAAAAAAAAATTAGTTCCGCACGTACAATAATGTTTCAGATGTAATTTAACTACTCGATTTTATCAGCCACAATAGTCAAATGTCTCAAATGTTGAAAAACCAGTAACACAATTGGCAATTTGTTCTTATATTAATAGTTCTTTTTCATTTATTGATAGCATTTTTTCGATAATTTTATTTTTACTTAAACAATTTGCTATGATGGTAAAACTACCTTCAATATAAGACCGTTTATTTTAAACGAATAAAAGGAAAAATTTCTTCTTTATGTTCGGGGGAAGGCGTTAGTTCTATATAAATTCAACGTAAAGCCATAAAAATGAGGAAAATTGGGAAGGAAATACATTTTGCTTGAGTAATGACAATACCTCGTATCCCAGTAGTAAAACTGAGCAAATTTTAGGGGGAAGAAAAATCTCCTTAAAACAAAAAAGTTTGATTAACTAGGACAACAATATGTAAATAAAAGTTTTTGCATATTATAAAATTATAGACTGCGGCTTAAAAAATGTACGGGGTATGCAATAACAATCAAGAAATTTATATCGAGAACAAATAAATTTTTAAAGGCAAAGGTATACATATCACTGATACTGCTTTGAAATGTATCACACTTTAAACGAATATAAAATGTAAATCTATTTATGTTGTCATAATTCTAAAGGGATATCAATATTACCTTAACCCGTAAAGAGCGTTGTGCGGTACCGCTGTACTTTTCAAAAAAATAAAATAAGCTCCGTTTAATTTTTTTTGGAAATTTTTAGTATCTTCCTAATCGAAATTTTTAATATCGTTCTAATTGAATAAAAAATAATTAATATAAAATTGCGGCCCGCTGGAACACACGCCTCTTTCCATGCACCCTTTTCCACGACGCACTTTACTGGTTAAACATTACGCTTAATATAATATTTAATTAGCATTAATGCTCTATAAACTCTTCGTCCCGCAAAGGGTTAAAATTACAACCATAAATTTTTACGAGTAGATGTATTGTCAAAATATATGTAATGATGTACATGATGTGAAAGAATAGTGGAAAGAAAAATATAACTCCAAGAAAAAATGCGTAGTGAATTTGACAGGCAATTTGTATGAGAAGTAAATTATTTGGAAACCAGTCAATAACTTATTATTTTCTAAAATAAATGTTTTTTTTATTTCAGTGTATATTTTTGGACTCAGCCACACATCATTAGTTTCAAGTTGAATTAACTGTTAACATAATTTATTTTGTAGAACTAATGAATATATACATATTTTAGTTCCTCTTAAATTTGAAGAATCTAAACAAAATAAGTAACGTAAAAAGAAGTGGAAAATCATATACGGAAAGTGTATGTTAATTAATTTCAATTAAATGAGAGTTTACCGTCAAATAGACTAAAATTCAAAATCGATACGAGTAAACATCCATAAATAATATTAGCACATCCCAACCTAAACTTATATGCTCTGCAATGCATCTTATACTAAACAACTTTATTTAGCGAAAAGATCTAGAAAAAGCTATGAACTAGTTCATCTGTCTTCGTAAAAGTTGCACAATGTTGCACCCAAATTTATAAAACATATAGTAACGTTTTATTAGGAAAAAATAAAATGTTGATTAAGTCCGTCTTATTTTTATATTATGAACAACATAGATTGACACTTTTCTGGCATATTTATTCTTTTGGAATGTAAATTAGCCTTCTTTGAACAACTTATAGCAATCAAAAACACTTGCTCTGGTTGACAGTGCATTGTCACCACAAGCTTTTTCCAACGTTTTGGAAGTCGAAATTCCATTTTTGAAGCAAAATTTGATGTAACTTCTTTGCTGAACTTTTCTAAAAATCGAAAAATGCACTTTTTTAGATGAAAGTAAACAAGCCAATCTCATTAATTTTTAGATTAGAGAATTTTTAAACGTTTCCTCAAAGTTGTCAATCAAATCAATAACCAATGAAATTCACATCTTCAATTTTATAGTTCCTAAAACAGGTGGTAGCATTTTATAGTTAGTATCGTTTTTGGAATTAATCAAAATTTAAATAATCAATTAGTAACAAATTTATAGAGACCTAATAAACCGTCGAAAATAGATATAACGAGCAATACGCACTCGGCAAATGTGCGGTTGAGATCGAAACAAGGGCATCGTTTTTAATTGATTCAATGAAGAAACTCAAGAGACTTTATTTTGTTTAATTAGAAAAATATGATAACGTAATTAGTTGTTTTTAAAACAACATAGGTAATACCTTTATGTTTTCAGAAAGTGTTTCCTGAAAATGCATTACCTGTTACTTAAAAAAAACTGAGTGATTGGAGAATAAAGATAGATTACATACATGAAATTTCAATTTTCAAAATGTCCAATATTAACAATATCAACTTGTTTAAGTTTCTTTTAAATTCGAATTAATAAATATGTAAAATATGCTTAGCGCTTAGAAAAGTTCCAACACCACTTTACGAAGAAAGTCTTAAAATTAATACAATAAGAGAGATGCAAAAAGTGTCCCACATCATATGAAAAACTTTTCGTAGGGACGTTGCTCTATCTTTGAATTCAAATACATACGTTGAAACTTCAAAAAACTAGGAACCAAAAACATAATTATATCGTAATTTAATAATGTCCAACAAAAATACTTAGAAGAATGCTTACTCATCTTCAAATTGTAACGGAACCACTCTTGGAGGAAGCGTAGTCACCGTTAGCAAAAAAAAATAATAATCAAAAATAATGTGGTTGTGCTACTAAGGTACGCCATACTCGCCTCGGTTCAGTCGGGTTGAGATATGTTGGTACCTTAGCGCTCTGCACAACAAATGACTAAGTTGGGGAAAGCTATACTCACTTCGTCTTACCTTAACTCCATCACTCCATGGTTTCAGACTCCGCTCACTCACTCATATTAAATAATTAGTTTTTAAATAACAATAACAATTGATTTAAATAAGTACAATAAAAACAATTTAGTTGGATTTCAAAAAGAGAAGAAAATTGAAAAATGAAAATTACATATAGGTTATAAACAAATAAGAAAAATGAATAAAACTGTATTGAAGCTATTATTTAAATTGATAGAAGTTAATTAAATTTTTTTTTTATGCATTAAATCCCAAAAAAAAATTATTATTGACCTACTTACGATGCTCCCTGCGTAATCGAAGGACCGATGAAAGCACTTCCATGTGACCTTGAAGCTGCAAAGAAGCGTGGTAATAATATGTGCTGCTGTACAAAGAAGAAAAAAAAAACAAATAATAATTAACTTATAAAAAAAATCACATATCCAAATAAATAAATATAAACAATAAATTAACAATTTATATAAATAATTAGATACAAATCAGAAACTATTGAACCGCAATAAATTCCACCATGTGAAGCTGTCTATACCGCAAAATACCGCAATATACCGCCATTCAAACTGCTATACCAACATAATAAATGCACTCTCGCCAAACTGCACATACGCGTTCTGGATGATTCTGCACCAACAAAATGAACAAACCGTTCATTTACTTCAATGAATCGAGATTAATAAACTGCCATGTTTATGGAACTCAGATAATAAAACTTTATCCACAATCCGATATTATTTCAGGTAATAATACTTATTTTTATTACTAGGCACTAAAGACTTCGCCTACTTCAAGCAAGCAGCAAAAGGCAGCGGAATTTTACACGTAAAAAAAAAAAAAAAAAAAAAATTAACTAGATGTAAATAATTAAATATGTTCGCTTTTGCACATATGTCCACTTAAATAGTTCAAATTTTACACAAAAATTTACAAATACTTTTCTTCACACAGTTCATATTAATTACACTACCCTGCAAAATTTTAAAAATTTGGTGCCACTTGACAATGAATAGTTGTTTCCGAAGTAATTTTTTACGCTGAATCCGAATTTGGGCTCAGAGTTGCTCTATCACGTCAGGTTTATGAGATACGCTAACCTAAAAATGCAAAAAACACTGTTTTTTGACATATTTGAGGTTATCTAGCACAACGATTTTTTTTTTTTTTTCAAAAGTTCATGTGTGGGATCTTATAGTACAAGTCTTCTTCTTTCAAATGCCTTTGAGTTTGCTCAAATATGTTTTTTTTTCGCCGAGATATCGCATTTTCAAAATTGCATGTTCGTTTGTCGGTATACGTATAATACACTACCTTTTATACCTGCAGTATATATACACTTTTAGGTTAGAATATCTCAAAAACCTGACGTGATAGAGCAATTCTGAGCCCGGATTCATATCCAGCGTGAAAAATTACTTCGAAAACAACTATTTATTGTCCAGGGGCAAAATTTTGCAGGGTAGTGTTATCAATATTAGCCATGACACAGCATAGATACATATTTTACAGGTCTCTGGTTGTGACCATTAATTTATTATTTATCTTAATGCACTTAATATTAGAAAACAAAATTTCACCCACATAACTTTTAGTTGACTCTATTTTTTTGTGTCTTTTTAATATCATTTTTCACTGGTTATCATTTACATTTTATGTCATTATCACATGAATTTTATTTACCAACTGTCCATCCATATCGTTCGATTTGTTTCGTCCTATCCTTTCTATATCGGCCAACGGTATTAAAAAAAAAAACAAATATCGGGTTTTCTAATTTCCCCCACAAAAAAAAAATCATAAAATAAACAACGATATCACAAAACAATATGTAGTGCTACTGCTACCATTCATAAACAAAAATAAACCCTCGAGTATCATGGTACATGACATATTTTGCTTTACAATTACACGAATTAGTACAACCGCTTGAATCAAGGGATATTTTAAAATTTAACCAATGAATGAAAAACAAAAATTTAGAATTAAATAAAAATTAACGATTACAGTAGACCAGTAGTACCTCGAACATCTGTAACATTAAAAGGCGACAAGCGAATGTTACAAAATTAACCAGCAACTTTTGTCATATTGTAACAATTAAAAATCAAAATGTTTATTATATTATGCCAAATGTTGGTGGTTTGGCGTCTATTGGAGGGGGGGGGAGGGGGGGGGGCAAAGCTATGGTTGATTAATCTACCAGCTCCGTAACCTTCCAGTAGGCGCAAGTGTACGTACTGCCTCCTCGCGGCAACCACTGGGAACTGGAACCATTAGGCAGAATGTGGCCTTTTGGGACAGGCTAAAATACGGCGGTAAAGGAGAAAATCCTGACAAAAAACCCTAATCTAAGGTGGAACAGCATATGCCGAAGGATGAATGGCTGATAGGTTAATCAGTGTTTTTTTCTAATCAGTCCATACACTGAGAGAAAAGTCTGCTGATATCAAGCGGTATAGTCATGAAATTATGGATAAGACCTGATCGAATGTGCGCTAAGCGTAATTATTCTCAAATACAGCGTAATCCTGAAAAATGCGTCGATGAATTGTGATTTTTAATAATGTTGAATTTAAGAAGATTAATCATAGATTAAACAAACGATGTTCCATTGTTCATGAATTATATTCTTAAAACTGATAAATCTAAAGTTTAAAAATTATCAATATTTTTTTTCTATAATCGTTATTTATGTATATGTTGCATAATTTCAGAATATAATTTTCTATAATTAAGAGTAGTATGTTTCAAATAAGTATTATTATTTATCATTTTATTTCAATTATACTTGTTTCAAAATTTCTATTCTTCATATTGTTTGTAATTATACTTGAATAAAGTATAGTTCATATTCATGGTGACAAAAAATAAGACAATTTTAGCGGGTAATAGTTCATTTGAGAAAAAGCTAATACAATTTAAGACTCTAATTCTCATAATGTGATTAATATTTTCACAATTTTAATCAGTATACCTTCATTTAAGAATAAACTAATATTAAAATAAGAATATAATTTTTATTTTGGAACTAAAATTCACAAAATTTGAAAAGATTTGGCTTCATTTGAGAAGAAACCCCTACTTATTTTAAGAATATAATTCTCAATTTGAGATTAAAACTTACAAAATTTGTATTAGTATGGTTTCATTTGAGAAGAAAACCGATGTTAATTTGAGACTATAATTCTCATTTTGGAACTAAAATTCACCAAATTTATAGAGGTTATGCTTCATTTGAGAACAAAATTCGAAGATTATTTGAGACTATAATTCTCATTTTGGGGCCAACATTCATATAATGTGCATAGGTAATAGCTTCATTTGAGTAGAAAGTGGTTCTTTATTTACGAATATAATCAGTTTTAGTTTTTTATCCAAATTGTCTATAATAAGCTGAAAAAATAAACTGAGTAACAATAAAAAGACAATAAACACAAACACAACACTTCGTTGAGAATATAATCTTAAAGTAAATAAAATACATAATATACCTTTAATTTTTAATTTTCTTTATTATAAATATCATAAAAGTATGTTTTTATACATTTATATTACGTAATTTATTAATAAACATTTTACTCATAATTTTTTCTCTTGATGCGATGTTTACAAATTGAGGCCACTTAGATAAAAGCAGGGTACTTTTTTCATGATGAAGGTTTTCAAAATCTATATCAACCTGAATTGAAAAAAAAAATGTGTTAGTGTTATGTAGTATTTGAAAACAATGATTTTCACTTACTATTCTAAATCCATTAGAGGATTTAAATAAGCTCCACTCATTCAAAAAAATCACCAATTTATCTATTGATGACCGTAAACTGTCCAATTCATGCCGCCGTTCGTTAAAAGTACTTTGCCACTTTAACTCGACCACTTCACAGGGCTCATCAAAAAGATTTAACCACTTCTTATTCAGAGAATAGTCTTCATGAAGTGTTATTTCAATGCTTGTTTTACTTGTATCTAAAAAACGAATACAACTTTTTTCAATAAAATTTAATCTTAAACTCTTAGTAGGTACGACGAAATTTCGTAAAATTGCAATTTTAGTTTCTAACAAAAGTCAGACATTACCTGAAGATTTTGAGCTTCTTTTTCGTTTTCGGCTTGTGAATATCCCTTTACTGCGAAGTTGACTGGCACAGTTTTTATATCTGTTATATCAAGACCCAGACGCGTTTCTTTGTGATTCGGTTGCTGGTTTGTAGTAATAATAATTTTGTGGTCACGGCAAGTGAACGTCTTTATCGTTTATTATGATAAATCATCAACACAATATTAAATGAATCTTCACTTTCACTTTTGTGATTAGAGTTTTGTTTTATTTAACACTTGAAATTAAAACTCGTTAAAACAGTTACTTAAAAAAATTTATAAAATCGCAACAGACACTAGGCACATCCGTTTCGTAAAACATTTAAAGATAAACTGAAAAAATACACTAGGTAAAATGTAATATGGATTGTCGTAATTTTAAAATTTCAAGTTCTATTATCTAGAATAGTATTCTTAAACTCATAATATAAATTATTATGGTATTATGGATTTTATTCTTAAATTAAGAAGAGGACAGTAAATCTATGCACAAATTGTGGATTTATTCTTATATTAAGATTAGTACGCATGAATAATGATTTATTTATTAAATTTATATATTTAATTTGTATAAAACTATACTTAAATTTAGAATACTATGCACAATTCGACTATTCGAGATTCGTATAATTCGAAGATAGATTATATATAGATATAATATTGAACTTATTATACTTGAATTAAAAATAAAGTTCACGATATAATTTTAACTTTGATTAATTAATACATTAATACGTTGTGTATACATTTGCGTATTAAATATTTAATGTTCTTAAATATAAGGAAAAAAAGTATAAAGGCCGTATTTTTAGGCGCTCACAATAGTTCAGCGCCCTACGCGGCCGCGTATTTCGCCTATATGATAGAGTCACCCCTGATGGGCGTACACTTTCAAAAATATTCATTTTATATGCATACATCAATAATGGGATACTTATGTATAACAAGATGTTATAAATATTTCGTTTTCATATACATACATACTTACCAAAATAAGCGAAAATAACTATTAACATTAAAATGTACGCGTAAAACAATATTTAGAAGCATTGGTCATCCCATTAGATGGTGGTTTCGAACAATGGTTTATTGCTCTCAGGTGCAATGTATAGATATTTTACCCTTACATTCTTTTTCATTATAGTTTTGATTCTATGTAAATAATATCTATATTTTTTCGATTGGAGGTATATAAGTCATCTTTTTCGGTGTTTCAATAATCGTGTATATTATTAAAAATTGATGAACTTAAGATTTAACCATTGCATTCGGCATAATAATCATAATAAATGTACTCGTAACAAAAATATTCACAAATAGGTTAAATTCGAGAATAAATGCATTAAAATTATGCATATAAGAAAATAATGTTTCAAGAAATCAATTTTCTCAATTTTGATTCCCAAATTTTTGCTTGAATTGAGAATTATTACTGCACAATTTCATCAATTTTGTGAAAGCTATAATTTGATCTTATAATTCTGAAATCAAAATCAATAATCCAAACTAAGAGATTACATTATTTGAATTAATCAGTTAACCAGTTAATCTATTATGATCGAGTATATAAGTATCAATTTTGAAAAGCATGATTATGCAGAAAATTTCTCATTTCGATTAAAATTATAATTATAATTCATGATATTGTGCGCTATATTCTTTAATTTTTATCAATTTAAAATTTATGCATTTAAGAATAACCTATTCTTAATATTAGAATACCATTTCTCTCAGTGTATATGCGGACTCTGGATACCAGGTACTCTCCAGTTTTATTTAGCCTTCCCGTAGAAAAGCTGGGTGACCTACAGGTGACTTTCTATTCCCAGCAACTCGCAATTGTAAAACCAAAACGGTAGATGAGGCATGGGTAGGAATATACGAGAGTGGGGCTGCCCTCTCGAAGTCCTTGAGTCCTTTTCTACCTGAAGTAATGATATAGTGTATACATCTAGGAGGAAGAGCAATGAGCCCAGATAATATGTATCGCGTGTAGAAGTACTTCCTACAGTAAACATCTAGGAGGGAGAGCAATGAGCCCAGATAATATGTATCGCGTATAGAAGTACTTCCAACAGTAAACATCTAGGAGGGAGAGCAATGAGCCCAGATAGTATGTATCACGTACCAGCCGGCAGTATTATCAGGTTCATTAAGAGCCTGAATACTGATTGGACAGATAATTAAGCAGGGCTTGGAGCACAAAAGAGCTTTTAGGTCGCAGTGCGAGGTGGCTAAACGCCCACATGGACCAATAACACTAATTATAATTATACAAAATGTTGCTGTTTAATTTAAAGATGAGTAGATATCCTTTCAGGCATTTTTTGTTGGACATTATTAAACTAATAAATTTTTTAAATTAGGAACTTTAAAGCGACAGTAAAATAAAAATTTAAACTGAAAAAACATTTAATTAAATGGTGCAATGTGGCCACCACCAGTATTTAGACAATTTCGTGCTCTTCGAAGAATCAAGTTCACCTCATTCGGTAAATGTATGAGCACAGAAGCTATTAGATATATTGTTACTATGTAGGATTCCTAGAAACCGGCGAATTTTTTAAACTGCAATGTATTTGAATTCAGAAAGCTTATCTCTAGGCCGCTAAGAGCTACTTGTTCAGGTAGTAGGACAGACACGTAATAGCTAAAATTAAAAACACATTGTGAGTATTTTGTAGCAGAATTTATTTTTTTATTATTGAATTACATATATATTTTTTTTTATTATATACAATTTTTTCTCAGCTTTCCCATCTTTATAGTCACGCCAAAGTAATTTTCTTTTATTGTTGTTTCCTTTTTCCTTTCGTCTGTCTTATGGCAGTTGTTGAGTTTAGGGCTTTGTGTAGTTGTGAAAGTGGTCCAGTTTCTTTTTTTTTGTTCTTGTAAACAAGGTACATGAAATGTTATTCTTTCTTTTCTTTTTTTCTCCCAATGCGGTTACTCAATCATCACATCTGCCGTTACAAAAGATCTTGCTGAAATTCTAAGCTATTGAACAATTAGTTTACTAAGTTGTATAGGAAGGGTTTTTAAAAGACTATAATGAAAACTAGAATGGATACTTATTTAGATGATAATTAATGAATAGTTCAACAAATTTACAACTTAAAAAGTTTCGTTTCACTTCTGTCGCGTGTAGAGACTTCTTTGTGTTTTTTTTAAGTGGAACAGAAATCGGTGTGAAGTTTCTGACAAAATTTCATGACAAAATTTGTCAAAGAGAATATTGAAGGAATAGTACATATTTTTTTTACAGTGTAATTGAATACAAAAATTGAAACGAAATTTTACGTTGATAATGATAAAATAATTAATAAAATAAATACAAACAACATAAAAGTTTAAGTTGTACTTATAAATCTTACATTTTTAAATTGTGGTATGGCTACGGACTTTTTTGTGTCTATGCCTGGTCCTAGTGGACCGCTACCTGAACCTAACCTAACCTATAAATCTTAAATAAAATCAATTGACAAGTTAAGATTGCCAAAAGCCACACGTATTTTGGCGAAAATGTCGTTCATTTAATTTTGTCAGGGCGATCCTAGAGTTTTCCGACATATCACAACATATGCTTTAAATAGCTCATAGTCAAATTAATGGGTAGTGGGGAACAATATGAATTTAAAATCTCTGAAAGTTTCATTTTTTTTTATTGAATTACACTGTAAAAAATTGGGCCTATCCGACTCCTCGGACGACACTTTTCCCAGAAAGCATCCGTTAAAGATCACCAAACCAACCATTTATATTTTACAAACATTTTTCGTTATGTTGGGCAAGCAAGGTCCTTAAAATATGTCACGGATTTTCTTATATTTGGAGACCTCTTCTCCAATACGACAATAATTGATCACGACAATATAAATCTTCTACCCTCTTACCACCAAACCACAGACTCACAAATAATGTTAGATTATTTAGAACTGACACGTGTTGAGCAGCAAAGTGTAAATCGCCATTTTTCATCTTCGACCTTTAACAATTAGATCTACATAGTTATACATCTCTAGGATACTATTGAAAGTCCTTTAAAATTTAACTCACTCCATTCAGAGAGCATCCACAACGTTGAAAAATGTATTTTCTGAAAATTTGTGCCGTTTGCTAGATCACAATATTATGTGAGCAATTTGAGAATTGGTCGATATAATTTTTACTCAGTGCTTCAGTCTGGACGGGGCATCGCTGTGAACCATTCGAAAATACAAAATAATAAAACACAAACAATACAAAATCAGAATTAACATTAATTATCATTTGTTACCAAATCCCACCTCCTTGTCATATAGCATTTCATTTTATATATCTCCCAGCTCTCCTAAACCTCCACCTAGAGCTCCACCCTAATGGCGTGATATTATTTTAAAACGTCCCATAGTAATTTGCTATTCGGAGTTATATAAGACTTTGAATAACAAGAGAATTTATTAATCAGAAATAATAGCTTTAAAGGCGATTTAATTAAAGCAATTCACAAATAATGCATCGATCAACATGTCGTTGCAATTTCAATCACTAAAATGTCATAAAAAGTCAATAGACCTTTTTCCTTAATTGTCAAACATAGTGAATCAGCAGAAATATCTGTAGGTGTTGCATAATATTGGAATCTTGTTTTCAGTGTTTTAACTAAATAAATTAAATTTTACATTAAATTTAACTTTAGAAACGCTTTTGCAGAATTGTGAAGTTGTTTCCCGAAATATAATTCATTAATTAAAGTTCTACAACATTAATATTTGGTTCGGACCACCTACGGATCGTCGATCTTACTTGTCAAATTTTTTTAAGGAAAAAGGTCAATAAAAAACGTCACAGAAATGTCAATGTCATAGAAACGGGAATAGTAATCTTACTATATTCAAAAGCTCACTATCTAGATACAATTATTTTTAAATATTGACGATATTATTTGCCACCAGCAAAGTATTTTAGGTAAATTTAGAAGTTTAAATTCCATATTACACGGTAATCTATTCATTTTATCATAAATACACCTAGGGAACAATTATTGGAATTTGCAAGGTGTGTTAACTGTAGAAATATATTTCTTCGAAAAGTTCGACATTGCCTCGGTAAACAGAAAAACAAATTTATATTACTCTTTTTGTTAAAAGGACCCCACGCAATGCTTCAATCGACATCAAATTTTGAGAACAAGTAGATGATGAGTTGTCAAATTTATCATCAACGTAACAAAAAAATCGTCGGTCCCGTTTTTGAGAAAATCTGTTTGGCAGTTTTCTCTTCCACTGCATCCTCCTCTATTCTATACTCGAATGGACCTAAAAGTTAACACAAACTGCTTATTAGTAAAATCTATCTTTGTACAAAATTTCGATCAAAACTATCAATATTTGTGGGAATGGGAGGCAAAACAAAAATAATAAAAATGTGCGACTGGAAGGACGGAAAAACGGACACGACATTTTTCCGATCGTTGTTTCGGAGTCCTGGTAACCTAATTCGTCGAGAAATGTGAAGATCTGGAACAAAATTTTTTTCGCGAATCAAATACTAACCCAATATAACTTCGTTATAGTGGGAAAAGTAAAAATAATATGTGCACTTTCTCCAATATTCTCTTTGAAAAATTTTGCCAGAAACTTCACACCGATAACTCTAAGCTCTGGTAATAAGTTCCAAAATAAACATAAAACCTTGTTCATTTTATTTTCGCTATTAACTTTTATTCACAAAAAAATAATTGGACATAATCTACACACACATCACATGTAACCACACAAGATCCATTAAACCGACAATTACATCGCACGTTTTTTAAATCTTTTTGCTCACGAACTCTTAATCCACATTTTCGACACAGTTGTTTGCAAGATTTACGCTCATGTATCGTAGAACTATCATCTTTATTCCGTGAACACTGGCGTCCATGCGTTCCTTTCCAGTTTGGTATCGCATTCTTTTCACAGTAGTTTGGTGATTCTGGAAAAATATTAGTTTTATACGTACAATCTATCAACTCCATCTATTATTCAATTAGTTATGTACCTTTGAAATAAACTAGAGATGTAGGTTTTATATTATCATTGTAATCGTGATTGTCTAGTCGTAGTAATAGAGCACCATCGTACATTTTTCTTAGGTGTTCAGCAATTTCTGGAAATAATTCCTTTTCTAACAAACATGTATGATTAAAACAAGTATTTTTAGAATGTTTGCAATGTTTTTGAATAGATTTTTGAAAAGCCTGTAAAAAATAAACACATTGAGTACCACGATTTAAAAATAAAATATTATTAGTTTACAATTCGGCCAGCAATTGCGCTATGCAACTGAAAATAGTTTGTTTCCTCGACAAGCCAATTGTGTTGGAAAACTTGTAAATATGCAACCTGTTCAGCATATTTGATACGATCATTACATACATTCCTAGAATTATTGGTATCACTGGGCGTAAAATTTCGTAAAATCGTGTAAATTACCGAAGCAATTGAAATGGCTTTTACATAAGCCGCCTCTTTGGTCACCATACTCGACGAACGTTTAATTAAAAAATCGGTTGATGGACAATTCCAACGATCCCATTTAAATTGTTCTTTACAATTCTCTAAAGCAATTTCCAAACTATGTTGTAACACATTCGACAGTTTTCCAACCTGGAGTTGAGCAATTAGTTTAGTTCACAATATAATTATGTATTTACGTTTTCACATTCTAATAGTTACAATAAATTACACTTACATTGTTATGTGGGATTATTTTTACGTTAGTCGAGATTAATTTTAATTTTGGAAAAAATCTATTCAAATTGCCTAAACATGAAACCACGAAAAGTAATATTAGGAGAATTCCTTTTTTTAACATTATTAACAACAAATTTTAATTTTGAAGTACTTAAAAACAAAATATCCTGTTTTATTTTAAAATATTTTATTGTAACAGACTAGTAAATGATGATGTTAATCCTTTAAACATAACTTTTTAACTAAAATGAAAACAAAACTGGAAAATGTTGTGAATATTTTTAAAGCAAATAAAAAAAAAATACAGAATATATGAAAAACCGGATAATGAATATTTGTTTTTGGGTGGTAGAAACCTGTTAGCTTGAGTTATTTAAATCCTTATTTTATCAAAACAAAATAAGGAAAGTTAAGAAGGAATAAGGAAAGTGTGAGAAACAAAATAAAAATGAAATATAATCGTTTTTCATACTTCTAATGAAGGCATCAAGCGATGTACGATTATTTATGATATTGTAATGAGGCTTGAAAAAAAACAGTACAACAGAGTATGTACATTAAACATTTACCCAGAAAAAAGAGCATTTTTATTAAAGTGGTTTTCTTTCCCTCCCGTTTTAGTTTGTGGCAGCTCTTTACATTATTACCTTTTTCTGTTTTTGTATCTCTTTAGTTCTAACATTATTTTTGCATATTTCCTATTCATTTTCTGGTCAAGCGTATGAAAAAGGGGAAAAAATAAAAATATTGTTAGGTTTTCTAGGTTGTAAAATTTTGGGTTACCTTTTTCTTCAGGTGAAAATGCTATACCCAAATATATCAAAAATATAAATGGGCATATTTATGTCAGTTTGGTTCATTGCTACTAAACTGGAATGATAACATTAAAATCATAAATTATATTTAAACTGAACGAGCTAAAATTAAATACGGATTTCTACTTTAGCTGTTACCTTATAACCGCGTAGTTATAACCTAAAGAAAACTACAACAATTAATAATCTTTTGTATCGATTTATTTGTGGTTTTGCGAATCAATCAAATATGCCATAATTCTATTTTCATATTATACTCGTATATTCAATAAATTAAATATTAATTTTGAATGAAAAAGGTGTAGGTATCATTTTTTTTATAAAGGTATAGCTTTATAGGATTTTTAACAAATTTTTGATTGATTAAATTTTAGATAGGTAGGTACATCGTAAAAGTAAAATTTCATATATTCATAAAAAACAAATTAAAATACATTATACATTTTACCTGAGCACGTTACTCAGTCATCCACAACACATATTTATTTACATAAATGTTAATAGTTAGGTAGAGGGTGTACTTTATTTATGAAAGTGCCAAAGTTATACGTTGCACTAAAAACTTAATAAAAAAAAAAAATATTGAGTCAAACGAAGATGTTTTGAGATCCCTAGTTGGGCGACAAATTTCAAACAATGGCTTTTATCTCAATTTTTTCCCGCCAATCAAAATTAAACATGATCTGAAATTATTTTCTCCAGCCCAAATGGAAATTGTTGTAAATAGATAGAGGAGACTATTTTCCATAATATCAAAGATATTACAAATCGGTTAACAAAAAACAATTTTATTACTAATTTGTTAAAATCAGAAAATTTATATTTTATTGGAATAAAAACGATTTAGTTTAAATTATTATTCTTTATTGTTTACCCAAAATAAATGCGCATATGACACCTTAAAATAAAATGATATGACCAGTATGTTTTAAGGTGTCACTAACTCACTAGTGACCATTATGTATTATGGCGTCATTTATGACATCATAAACCGGCCATTAGATGGTTTAATTCCAAAACCTTCAAAACTTCTTTCTGTAGAAAACCCGATCATTTGTATACTATTGCCATAGACATTCATACTAGATTTCTCATTTCATAGTAACTAAAGGAAAAAAACAAAAACTTCTGATAATTCCAATGTATCGTTGTGTTGTGTATTTTATAAGGCAATGATTTTAGAATGCGTTGCAAATATAATACGTATATGCAATACATCGATAACATTTGAATGGAATTTTTTTATGTTTTTTTGTGTTTTTAGTCAAATGAGATATCTATTATGAATGTCTATGCTATTGCTGTCAAAATAAATCAACTGCTGGTTGCATTAGTGAGAATATATAGTATGTAGTAAGTCAGTGAGTAAAGTAGTGTGTGATATTTACTATAAGTGGTGGTATATAGACAGTACTATAAATGGTGGTAAGAGACAGAAAAAATTTAATTTTTGTTTATGGCTTTCGTATAGGTCGTTGAACATTGAAAATGAGCTACTACATATGTTAGAATGAATTTTACTGTTTTACCAAATTATGTAAGAAAATAGTGAAAACTGCAAGTTTTTAATAAACGGTAGTTAAATTATCGTGCCTTTACTAAAAATAAAGTTGTGAGAAAATTTTACATTTTTTCCCCATGCAAACTATAGGACCACTCTATACGTATACATAAAATAATAGTATATTATTCAACGAGCATATTATAATGATAGCTATTATTCACGAAGATGAAGTTTGCCGATACGAGCCGATAGGCGAGTGTCGTAAATCATCTGAGTGAATAACAGCCATTATATGCGAGTAGAATACGATACTTTGTCCACGACCGACAAATATCATTATGTTTTATAATCAAATCCTTTAAATACTCTTCAAATAATTTTCGTCGACATTTTGACGTCACGGTTTAATAATAATGAAAATGCCAAGAGACTACTAGATAAAATTTCAAAAATCAAATAATTTACTTGGAACTATTGAATAATGAAAGCAGAGACTACTAGATAAACTAGCAGTGAATAATGGATATCATTATAAGTGATGAAACAAACTTATAATGACTAATGAGCATATTATGCGTTAGTCGTGGACAAAAATACATTTTCCTTTCACACATTTTACTAAATTAAAACATGTAAATCTGGATTATTTCGTTTCCCGTGAATTAGGAACTCAAACCACACATTACTGAAATGAATTCGTTGCTCAATTTTTTTTTTTTTTTGACCTAAAGGTTTTTATTATTTCTGTGCAAGTGCAACCACATACATTATATGTAGCTACATTTGAAGCGCTTAATTTCGATTCTCACTAACCAAAAATATTTAATTTAAAGATGTGGTAATTAAATAAATAAACAGTTATGATTTTACGAAAACCACAAATATTTATTTTTTAGGTTCTGAGCCAAAAATCTTTGACTGGTTTAACTGGCTTCCAGTATCTGTGTACTCGGTCAATCGATCTGTTCGACAGATTATCGACAATACAGGCCGCATCGTCTTTAACAGAGTAGGGATTCTACTTCTTGGTTTTCTAACTTCTCATAAAAGCATAATTGTGCTATAATCAGCACATCATTTCAGTCGCGATTGTTGAAATAATATTCAACAAAACCCACAGCTAACCAATTTTGATACAAATCAGGAGGACTGTACTCGTCGAAGTAAGTGTATTTTTTGTAATATTAAGAGCTACTTAGATATTTGCCATGTCGATAAAGAAAGAGGCCTCCCATAATACAAAAATCTTCCAGCCATAAGTTGTTAGAGAGCGGGATTCGTGCCACGCTGCCTTTTAAAAGAGTTTTACAAATTTCAATTTCCGCCATATAAACTGTCTGAAAAAAATACATGTGAAAAACAGCAAAAAAAATTACAAATTTCTTATGTAGTGGAGCTGAGGAACACAAATAATACGCCTAAAGGTTGATTTACATATGCGACGTGCGACGTGTGAAAAGTAGAAATAAACGTGACGCTTTTTTGGCAATAATTTACATTTGCGACGAGTTCCGCCACGCACACTTTATAAAATTTTTTATATTTTAGTTTTTGTTCGTCAAAAAAGCTTCGTCAAAGCTACTATTTCGTTTTATACATACAAAAAATTTGTATGTATTTGTGCGACCGTGACGGAAAAGATAAAATTAAACCATCTCTCGACGTGTGGCGTGTGCCGTGTGACGAATGTCGACATAGTCATCTCTGATTGGCTAGAAGCTCCCGTCACACGTCGCATATATAAACCAACCTTGAATGTCGATAAAGAAAGCAATATCAAGAGATTATAATAAAATTCAATGACAAAAATGTTGTTGAAAAAAGTAACCATACCCAAATTAAATATTTCAGATGTCCGTAGTATGCTAAAAAATATCAAATGGAAAGTCCTTGGGGTCGGTCGTATAAATAACGGGCAGTATTTGGATCAAATGTTGTGTGAAGTTCTGCTGAAGAGATTTGTTCAACAAAAATCAAAAGTAAGTCCCAAAGAAAAATGGTTTCCTCGAATGTCCGTAGTATCCACTTGATGTTATACTTATCAAATGTCTTCATAAAATCTTCAATCAATATTTACATAAATGTTTTACGATGTTCCACAAAAGAAATTTGTTCAACACAAATCAAAATACGATTTTTCTCGAATATCCTGGCTAAGCACTCTAGATATTTTTTTTTTTTTTTTTTTTAAATTAGGGTGGGTGTTAGCAGCCCAGAGCACCGCGACCATTGAGGCTATTGTGCGTCCCTACTCTAGATATAAAAATTATCAAACGGTCCGTACCTGGGGTCGGCACAGGCTAAAGTACGGCGCTAAAGGAGAAATCCTTGACAAGAAACCCTAATCTAAGGGAGAACAGCATATGCTGACGGATGAATGGTTGATAGGTTAATCAGTCCAAAGTATGCGGACTCTGGATATCAGACACTCTCCAGTTACTTCGGTCTAAAAAGACCAAAGTACACTGAGAAAAAAATTACCGTAGCATTAACGAAGAGATTTTCGTTAATTTTTAACAGAAAAAAATCGTTAATGTTACAGAATTATTTTAAAATAACGTAAACATCATTAATAATATTAAATAAAAAATATATAAATAACTAATATTCTTGAATAGTACATATTTCAAATCGTTATTTATTAATTTGATAAATAACAAAATAAGCTTTGCATTGAAAACTAGATTATTCGTTTAACGAAACCTTCTTTATTCCAGTTTTTTATGTATGAAGAATTTGAATAATATTAACAATATTAGGTGTAGAATTAAAAGGCAGGTAAATTTGTAATTAGTTTAAAAATATTTCGTAAATATAATTATTTTTTACTTTACTTAACACAAGAACAAATAAATTTTATAAAGAAACAAATTAAATGTTCGTTACATTAAAGAATTTTTCATTAAATTTTGATATTTTATTTTTTAATTAAATAATACGAAATTTCTTATCAATTATGAAATGTAATTAAAATCATTTATCGATATATAAGAAACTGTTTGTTAAGTGTTAAGTTATTTGAGAGTAACATTAATGAATTATAATAATTTGCTTTATTCAACTTGAATAAATGGCAAATAAATTGAAGATGGGTAATCATGTTTAATGTTGCTATATTCCTAAATGTAAAACTGGAAACATTGAAATGCCAATATCATTCATATTATAACTTGGAAATCTCCGTATTCGATTTTATATAATATCAATTTTTGTAATTTTCGAGCAACTACAATTAACCGTAATAAGTGCTTAAAAAAACCAGAATTCGAAAACTGATATACGAATTTGAGTGTCTTTTAGTTTTAGAAATATTTTTCTGAAAAATGTGAATTTTAGGCTTGCACCTTTATGATTTGTGACCCCAATTATATTTAAATTGTTGCAAAAATGCTTTTTTGACGGGCATTTATAAAATATGTTAGTAAAACAAAAACTCATTTTTCCTTGATTTGTATTAAACTGATTTGTATTAATTTGAGGTAACCTTTTACCTCAGTGCACGGGCGGCGTATTTGAAACATGTGCACAGGCGTATTTGATACATTGTCCGTGTCTGTTTCTAATGTCTGTCGATACAAGCTTCTAATCGTCATATTGTTCCACATTATTACAAATATAGGGAGCTGCATTTGATTTAAAGTAAACCTGTAAGATAAGCAAGATATTACTCTATGCAGTATAACTACTCTACAGTATACCAGTGAATTCCACTTTTATTTTTTACTATTTGCAGCCGTTAGCTAAAGCTGAAATTAAACTTAATTGGAATACAAATTTGAATTGGAGTTTATATAATAACGGTTATCATTTCAGGATAACATATCAATAGCATTATTATAGGGATCTTAGCCACTTCTACCCATCTTAATTCAATTTGAGTTTATTCCAATATATTAAAATAAATAATGAATGGAAAATTCATTAGTATAAAATAAATCTCTTTACTGTTATGAAACATAATTAAAATCATTTATAGGTAACTACGAATTTTTTATTAAATGTATTATTTAAATGTTACAATAACAATGTAATTTGAAATCAACAACTTTTAATCGATTTAAGAAAAATTCTTTATTTATCTATAAACGATTTTAACTATGCTTCATAATATTTAAGCAGTTTCGGTTACATTAAAGAATTTTTCTTTATTTACCTATAAACGATTTTAACTGTGTTGCGTAATATTTAAGTTGTTTCGGTTATATTAAAGAATTTTTCTTTAAATGTACTCCTTTTCGTTAAATTTTGCGCTTGGGATAACGGTAATAAATAAATCTACAGAAAATTATTCTTGAATCGTTTTTAGATCAAAGTGGATGTTTAAGTTAAAATTAGTTAAAAATTAAATTTTAAAAGTTAATTATAGAAAACAAAAGTGATAATAAAAGTTTCAGTGTTAACAATATATTTGGAGTTATATATTTAATACAAGTTTAAATCAAAAATATTTCGAAATTTGCAACACACATTTTATTTTATGCAATTTCGTCATATTCAATATATGCAACATTATTTATGTTGTTATATGCATTATACATGTCATCGAATCAAAGTAAAGGTAGATCCGCACGACGTGTTTTTACATGTATTTTCACAAATGTGTCAACATTTGTGACAATTTTTTATGACCACATGTTGTATTTTTGCTTTTGTGATTACATATGTGTCCGCACATATGTAATTTTCGCAAATGACTTTTATCCATTTTGGTATGTTTTTACATAGGATATAACCTCAAAAAATTTTACAAATGTCATCAAACAAGGTTTCGACCGTAATTTTTCCTTTTTTTTTTGTTTTTAGTTTTAGGTATTAATAAATCTAAACAAATCAAAGTCGCCTCGCCATAGATTAATCTATCGTCGTCCGTATTAATACTACAAAACACAAATGTTTTTAATGAGCGTGTGGATGCGATTTTCAACTTTTCAAATGTTTTAAAATACACTTGTATTTTTTGACATATTTTAGTTTGTTAAAACATAACTAAAAACACATCGTGCGGATCGACCTTAAGTAACATTCTAAAACGATAACTTAGAAAACTTTTTGTGCAAATTAACTTTACAGGATAAACGAAATTACCAGCTAAGCTTTAAGCATCCTATATTTTTAATGAGTTTTTAACAACATTTTATTATTATTGTTTTATTTTTTTTGCATTAAAGTTAGAAATGATCTGTGTAGCTTAGTGTTGAACATTTCAAAGCTGTACATTATAAATATTTCCATGGTTTTAAATACACATAACTCAACTTATAAATGTGCGGATAATTCGTGCGATGTATATCGTTCCAAATTCTTTCAAATTTTAGAAAGCATTTTAATAATTTTCATGTGGTAGAAAAAAATTAAAATTATAAATTCGCTGATAAAGAAGATTCTATTGCAAATAGTTTGTTGCACCTAGTAGTGAAATAATTAACAATATTTTAGCATCTGCGGTTAAATTTTCCATAAATTTAATTCAAAAAAATAATTTTACCACCAAAGTTGTGATCTAATTTTCAAAAACAGGTAAATGATTATATTCTATATCTCCTCTTTTAACAACAGTGAAACGTTTGATGTCTACTATGAATCTTCCATTTCCTGGTAATTTTATTATATAAAATCAACTAAATTCAGCCAAGGTCGAATTATGATCATAAATTGGATTTTCTGTCTTGACGTTAACATCAAAAACTTAATGTATAATTTGATAATTAATTGTAATTATATTGATAAGGGATAAACATTTACGCTAATTTATCGTGATTTTTCCAAAATCTTTTGTCCTAATTTCTAAATTCATTGTAACATTCTTAAATATGGTCGTAAACAGGATAATTAATTATATTACTAAAAACTGCCAAATTATGATCATAATTTTTTTTATGCTCCTATTAATTGTAGCGTTAATATATAGCAATAGCATATGTATACTAAAATAGTTTGTTTTTGTTTGCTGTTTAGAAAACGAGATCACTCAACGTCATTGGAAATATGGTAATAATGGGCCAAAAACACTAACTCAGCGTGAGCCCTATACGGAGAATTCTATGCATAATAAACCAGTAATTATAAATTTTATGTTAAGAAGAGTTAACAGTACCATATACAGTAAGAGTATTGCATAGTTTTTTTCTCAGGCTATGCTAAATGATATTCTAAATTGTACTATTTACTTTGGAGGACACCTTTATTTTAAAATCGGCACACGAAAACCAACCTATAACCGATGCAATTATAACTATTTTTATAAATTGAATCATAAACTATTTTATTCAAAATGATTTTAAATGGATGTTTATCACTGCGAGATAATTTTCAAAAAATTATGGAATCCAATATGGAATTTGCTGGATGTTTTTTTTTGCTAAAAAAGACGAAAAATTTAGTTGGTCCAAAACCTCTTTTCTCGACGTTTTGAAAGTCATTGAGTAAGTAAAAGCAAAAAAAAAATGTCCGTCCGTCTGTCTGTATGTCTGGATGTCTGGACCCATGGTATTACGAGAACGCCTTGTCCGATTTGGATTTTTTTTACGCCAATCTGTTTCTATGGTCAAGGCGGAGATTTGAAAAGCATTTGGAGACTGTACGTCAAGGGGGTGGGGTACCTGCCATACAAATTGATCCAAAATACCTGGTTTTATAAATTTTTTTATAAATTCGGGTTTGATTATTGAACTGGGCATTGAATTTGGAATTGATTTGAAGGTTAAGTTAGGGGTCAATTTGCGGGTTGAGGTGGAGTTGAGTTGGGGTTGCATTAGGATGTAGTGAGTATAGTTAACAAATTGTTTATATGATGGAACTTGCCTATTTATCAACCGATGAAATTTAACATGTGTATTGGAAATGAGATTCTAAACTGTTCTTTGGATGAAGTTCTGGAATATGGCTAAGTATGATGGAACTTGGCTATTTCTCAACCGATTATGATTAAATTCGACATGAATATTGTAAATGGGATTTTAAAATCAGTTTTGGATGAAGTTCTGGAATAATGCCAAGTATGATGGAACTTGCCCATTTCTCAACCGATTATGATGAAATTCGATATGTTTATTGGAAATGGGGTTCTAAAATGAGTTTTGGATGAAGCTCTGGAATATGGCCAAGTAGAATGAAATTTGGTTATTCCTTACCCGATTAATATGAAATTTTACATGTGCGTTGTAAATAAGATTCTAAAATGATTTTTGGTTAAAGTTCTGGAATATGGTCAGTTACACGGTTAGAAATATCATTAAAATTTTGTATACTACTTTCGGTATAAAGTTCGTGTTATATTGGAGGTCAGTACCAGTGTTTCTGAAGCTTTTGCCTGTTTGGCTGTTGTTGTATAAGTAAATATATGTTGGTTAAACTAGAAATCAGTACTGTCAAAATTGTCAAACCAACTTTATGACACAGGTGTCAGGTGAATTGCTATCTCCATTGAAAACACCAAAGACAGAAGTTCTAATCACCTAGTGAGGTTTCAGCCCTTTATATTATTATTTAGCCTTCCTGTAGTAAAGCTGGCTGACCTAAAGGCGTCTTTCCATTCCCAGCAACTCGTAATAGTAAAGTCAAAACGGAAAAGGGGACAGGGGTAGGAATATATGGGAGTGAGATTGCCCTCTCGAAGTCATTGGTGCCAATGCTACCGTCTTTCTAGCAGAAGTAAATGCTATAGTAAATATCTAGGAGGGAGAGCAATGAGCCCAGATAGTATGTATCGCTTACGGGCCGGCAGCATTATCAGGTTCATTAAGAGCCTGAATATTGACTGAATCGATAATTAAACAGGGTCCAAGTACAAAAGATCTTTTAGGTCGCAGTACTACGCCCACATGGCCCTTCACAAATAATAATATTGGGCCCGATTCAACGTAAATCTTCTAATTTTCTTTGCTTCTATTCTGCGATTACTTCTATAACAACTCGATATAGTTTTCAAAATTGCCACATATACTTTTGAATTATTTAATAATCAAATAAGAATTCCTTAAAATACTAGCAGAAAAGAAGAAAAGGAAAATATAAGATTTCCATTGAATCGGGCCCAATAATACATCAAATGTTGTACAAAGTTCTCCCGGCGAAATTTGTGTTGAACAAATTTCGTCGGCGGGACTTCAAACAATTGATGCAAATATTGCTCGTTATTTATATTTTGTGATGGACCCCAGGGACCGCATATTTAATCATTTTTAAATCAAGTGCATTCTACGCACATTCGAGAAAAATCATTTGACTTCGGGACTTTTGGTTGTTGTTAAACAAAATCCATCGGTGAAATTTCCTACAACATTTGGTGTATAAATTGCTTGTTATTTAGATAATCAACCCCAGGGACCGGTTATTTGATAATTTCTAAATCTAGCGCGTTCAATTATTCGTCCTCGAAATAACACAATGTTTATTCCAATAATTAATACGATTGATTACTTAGTTATTATCATCTCAACAGACTTAAATTTGGAAAAATTATCCGAATACGACATATTTCATCTAACTTCTTGGAATAATGTAGTAGAAATTTTTCCTTCAGATTTAAACGAAAAAGAATCTTCATCAATTTTAGAATTATGTCGGAAGTATAACGATGTATTTAACTTAGACAGTGATATACTTTCGAGGACCTCCGCTACATCGCATGAAATACCACTATTGTCTAACTCTGTACCGATATACCAGAAACCTTACAGGTTAACTGAAACCATTAAAGGCGATATACGCAAACAAGTCAAAGATATGCTCGATAACAATATAATAGAAGAAAGTGACAGTCTATGGAACTTTCCGTTGTTAGCCGTTCCGAAGAAATCGCCAGATGAATCGAAGACATGGAGTTAATAAAAATTATTATATAATTGAGCCGCCGTGGTTTCCATTGCAAGTTAATTCCGAAGAATTATTAATTAAAGGTTACAGTACCTTATTGAAACCACAATAACCATAATGGAGTTAATAGTTTTTGAATTTCGCCGCCTTAATGATATTACCGTTGATACAGTTTTTTCATTGCTGAATATAAGTGAAATTTTGGGCCAGTTAGGTAGAGCAACATATTTTAGTACTTTGAATTTGACAAATGACTATCATCAAGTACTTCTTAATGAGACTGACAAACCGAAAACTGCGTTCAGTACATTCTACGGTCATTACCAGTGTAGAAGAATGCCGTTTGGTTTAAAGGGAGCCAGAGCAACCTTTCAGCGCATGATGAATAAAGTCCTTAATAGTTTAAACAGAGTGAAATGTTTTATTTATATGGGCGACATTGTCGTCTACGGTAAAAAATTATTCGATCATAATCAAAAATTAGAGGAAATATTAACCTATTTACGACTAAATCCATTAAAATTAAATCCTCGCAAATGTCGATTTTTGAAAACTGGAATTGCTTATTTGGGTCACATTGTTGGGCAAAACAGTGTCTCACCAGATGCTAAGAAAATAGACGTAGATAATAGATAGATGTCCGATACCCCAAACAACAACTGAACTAAAATCTTTTCTTGGGCTTATCGGCTATTACCGCAAATTTATTAAAAACTTCTCAAGATTGCTCAACATTGGCTAATCTGCTTAAAAAAGATAATCATTACGATTGGACACCTTTCTGTGATGAAGCATTTAAATTTCTAAAATCCTTTTTAATGATAGATCCGATTCTTCAATTCTCAAATTTTCAAAAAGAGTTTATGGTATCTTGTGATGCAAGTGAATTAGGAATTGGCGCAGTCTTATCCCAACAGTCTAATGGAATGGATCTTCCAATTTCATTCGCCAGTCGAACTCTTTCTAAAGCCGAGATCAATTGTTCAGTTATCGAAAAGGAACTATTGCCTAAGTTATGGGCTATATATCATTTCCGACCATATGCTTACGGAAGGAAATTTAAAGTTATAATACTCGTAGTTGATCACAAGCCTTTAGTTTGGCTAAAAATCCTAAATAACGCGGCATCTCGCTTTATGCGATGGAAGCTCAAATTGGAAGAATTTGACTTCGAAGTTGTTCATAAATCTGGAGCTTTAAATAAAAATGTCGATCAGGTCAAAATATTCCTGTGACTGCTGGAAAAAATTAAACAAAAACAACATGTTACAGAATATTCCTATTGTGAAAACAACGCAATACATTCTACGCAAACTAATTATTAACGAATTTTTTGAGTAAATTCTTCCCCGAGGGTTGTGAATTAGCATTTCATCCTAAAACCAACGGAGGCTTAGGGCGAACACATTGTACATTGGCCGAATATCTCCGAAATTTTGTTGATCATGATAAGTTAGACTGGGATAGTTGTTACCATATTGCATGTTTTGTTTTAATACTACTCCTTATACCTCTACAAAAATTATTTCATATGAGTTAATATTTGGAAGAAAACCACAGATTCCTTCGTCATTCTCAAATAATCCTGAAAAATTATATTATTTTGACGATTACCTTGCAAAGAAAGAGCAAATTTTCGTCATTGTGGTTAGGACAATTCGACGTATTAGAGAAAATTTCACCAGAAAATGCCGCCATCCGAGTTAGCCGAGATATAAAAAAAGTCCATAACGATCAGTTAAAGATCGTAGATAAGGCATACATAAGCATTGATGAAAATATTTCTTAATTAAATTGAGAATAAATTAAATTTAGTTATATAAAAATAAAAAAAAATTAAAAATAAAAATTTATAAATTATTTCACACTACATAATATATAATTTTGAAATATTTTTTAGTTTTTATATATTTTGGAATCAAATGTACTCATTAGTTTAATAAATCAATATTGTATAACTAGGGGTACAGCCCGTCCTAGGACGGATACAATTTATATATAATGTTGATGTCAAGCGGCCGCTGCCATAATCACCATTTGACCATTTGATATTTTTTTAACCGTTATTTTTTAGCCAAATAGGAATAGCTCGAGACTAATGGCTTTTAAGGATTATTGTACTTTAAATAGACCTTAAACCAAAGAGTAAGGGCTTTTAAGGACGATTTTACATGCGTTGGGGCATCACACAATAAACCTTACAGACAGAAAAAAATAAACAAATCGGGGTGGGCTGTCTCATCAACACGGCCGTAGGTGTTTTGCGTAATAACGTTTATAACATGTTGAGATTAATTATTTTAATTTAAACTAAATTAACCACCACTGTTTCTTTATACAAAAATAGACTTCCAGAATTGCTCGGATCGGATGAGCCATTCTCTTACTACAGTTGTTGAAGGATTTAAATCGCGTGAAATCATTCGATAATATTATGTATGAGGCATGAAGCCTAAGGACCAACCTAAGAAATCATACATTTAAATTAAAGGTAACGCTTACAGTTGATTACTAATTGCCCACGACCAAGGGAAAACTTTCTTGTCAATTTTCTGAACATGCGGTGTAAGACGTTATCACGTCAAAAAAATATAAATTGAAAATCAAAACTAAAATCGAACCCCGGACTTTAGCCGCTCTAGTCCAAAACATTTCTACTAAGCCATATCAACCTAAGGAAAGGACCCTATAGGATAAGCATAGTAAATTGGGCCCAAAACAACGTATTTTCTATTTTCCCCATAGATAAGCTTGGGCCCAGTTGCATGAAATGGAATACATCATTTTTCGATATTTCTAAATATTTTTTGCGACTTTTTAGGATTGGTGGTTCTTTAGTATGTTGTTTTATAATTGCAAAAATATTTCGCAACTCCCTCCCACTTGTTTACAGGGTGTTACAGCAGTTTTATGCATTTGTCATTTTTATAATTTTTATATTTTTCTAAATTCAATAAATTGCTTTGTTTTGAATAAAAAAATATTCCAAACAGTAATTATGGTGTATGTTAGCCTAATTATGCGAATTATAATTAATTTGCACACTACAGTGACGCACTTTCGGTTTTGAATGCAAATATTACATAATTGAATATACATCATTTTTCGATATTTCTAAATATTTTTTGCGACTTTTTAGGATTGGTGGTTCTTTAGTATATTGTTTTATAATTGCAAAAATATTTCGCAACTCCCTCCCACTTGTTTACAGGGTGTTACAGCAGTTTTATGCATTTGTCATTTTTATAATTTTTATATTTTTCTAAATTCAATAAATTGCTTTGTTTTGAATAAAAAAATATTCCAGACAGTAATTATGGTGTATGTTAGCCTAATTATGCGAATTATAATTAATTTGCACACTACAGTGACGCACTTCCAGTTTTAAATGCAAATATTACATAATTGAATATACATCATTTTTCGATATTTCTAAATATTTTTTGCGACTTTTTAGGATTGGTGGTTCTTTAGTATATTGTTTTATAATTGCAAAAATATTTCGCAACTCCCTCCCACTTGTTTACAGGGTGTTACAGCAGTTTTATGCATTTGTCATTTTTATAATTTTTATATTTTTCTAAATTCAATAAATTGCTTTGTTTTGAATAAAAAAATATTCCAAACAGTAATTATGGTGTATGTTAGCCTAATTATGCGAATTATAATTAATTTGCACACTACAGTGACGCACTTCCGGTTTTGAATGCAAATATTACATAATTGAATATACATCATTTTTCGATATTTCTAAATATTTTTTGCGACTTTTTAGGATTGGTGGTTCTTTAGTATATTGTTTTATAATTGCAAAAATATTTCGCAACTCCCTCCCACTTGTTTACAGGGTGTTACAGCAGTTTTATGCATTTGTCATTTTTATAATTTTTATATTTTTCTAAATTCAATAAATTGCTTTGTTTTGAATAAAAAAATATTCCAGACAGTAATTATGGTGTATGTTAGCCTAATTATGCGAATTATAATTAATTTGCACACTACAGTGACGCACTTCCGGTTTTGAATGCAAATATTACATAATTGAATATACATCATTTTTCGATATTTCTAAATATTTTTTGCGACTTTTTAGGATTGGTGGTTCTTTAGTATATTGTTTTATAATTGCAAAAATATTTCGCAACTCCCTCCCACTTGTTTACAGGGTGTTACAGCAGTTTTATGCATTTGTCATTTTTATAATTTTTATATTTTTCTAAATTCAATAAATTGCTTTGTTTTGAATAAAAAAATATTCCAGACAGTAATTATGGTGTATGTTAGCCTAATTATGCGAATTATAATTAATTTGCACACTACAGTGACGCACTTCCGGTTTTGAATGCAAATATTACATAATTGAATATACATCATTTTTCGATATTTCTAAATATTTTTTGCGACTTTTTAGGATTGGTGGTTCTTTAGTATATTGTTTTATAATTGCAAAAATATTTCGCAACTCCCTCCCACTTGTTTACAGGGTGTTACAGCAGTTTTATGCATTTGTCATTTTTATAATTTTTATATTTTTCTAAATTCAATAAATTGCTTTGTTTTGAATAAAAAAATATTCCAAACAGTAATTATGGTGTATGTTAGCCTAATTATGCGAATTATAATTAATTTGCACACTACAGTGACGTACAGTCCTGTACTAAATGATAACCGCACCTCTAATTTAAGATTTATTTCATTTCAAATAAATTCATTTAAAATTGTTCCTATATTTGCAAAAATAATACTCTTCAGTTTACCAATGCGTGCACAAATACAAATCATTATTTTCTGCGGGATCATGGACAATTGGAGAACCCCCATTTAGTATGGTTATAAAAGATAGCCGCTTAAGTATTATAGCCGTTAAATATTATTCCGATTTTTGTTATTTTTTAAATATGGGTGGAAAAGGTAGTTTGAACGAGTTTGATAAATTGACGTTATTAAGAAAAGTAATATGAGTATCCGTTAATAGCAGAAAATATTAGTTGGAGTGAGAAGGTAGTGCTAAATTATTTAAAAAATTCGCAATTATACGGTTCGCATAAAAGTGCAGGCCGCCGGCCAGTGGAACTTATTGATAGAGAAAAACGGTTAATTTTACGAAACGTCTCTAATTTTATTGGCACCGTGCAACAAATTGCGTTAAAAGCTTGAGATAATACAAAGATTTGTAATGTGAGGAAAGTATTAAGAGAGTCAGATAATATACAAATCAAAAAATTACAAAGAAAACCACAACTGTTATCAAATCATAAAGATGCCAAATTGCGTTTCGCGAAGGAACATATGTCGTGGAAGAAAAAGTGGCAGCGCGTTATTTTTAGTGACGAAAAAAATTGAATATGGATAGCCTTGATTAATGGCAATATTATTTTCACGACCTTTGAAAAGAACTTCTTGTGCTATCGAGGCGTCAACGAGGTGGAGGATCTCTGATTGTTTGGGGTGCAATTGGCTATGGAGGAAGAATGGATGTGAAGTTTATGTCCGGTCGTCTTAACAGCAACCGGTATAAATCCATGCTATCCCGAAACATTACCAGTTGTTGATGCACAAAATGGCGACCCAAACTTTATTTTCCAGCAGGATAATGCAGCCGTACACACCGCCGGGATAGTAAATTATTGGTTTACGGAGGCTCAGATACCAGTTTTGAAACAGCCAGCAAGGTCACTCGACATTAACAGCATCGAAAACATATGGGGTGTACTCAGCAGAGTTGTATATGCTGAAGGAACACAATACAGCAGCGTTCATGAACTAAAGTCATCAGTACAACGCGAATTGGCTAATATTTCAAATTAATATGCCAAAACTTGTACAAAAGTATGCCAAATCGAATTTTCGAAATAATTAAAAACAATGGCCGAAACACAAAATATTAATTGGAATAAAAAATCATTTTTATAACTGTGCTTTTTATATTTATTTCCTATTAAAAACAATAAAATATTGTGTGCGGCTATCTTTTATTACCATACTAAATGAGGGTTACCCATAAATTTTCCATGACGCCGCAGAGAATAAAGTTGGTAAAGTGAAAAGTATTATTTTTGCAAAGGAAGAATTTTAAAAGAATTTATTTGAAATTAAATAAATCTTAAATTAGGAGTGCGGCTATCATTTAGTACTTGACTGTATAATTAATTTGCACACTACCAAGCCAAACAGAAGTGCGATCATTATTAATAAAAAATCTAAAAATTGTATTCAATTGGTATTTCATTTATTATCGTTTTTATTTTACCGGAGAATTTTTGGATAAGCGCAGAAATAACCTTATTCCAAAATAAGCAGCATAAAAAATTCACATTATTTTGGAAGGAGCAAAACAAACTTATCCATAGAAACATTCCTTACTAAACTATTGTAACTTTAGAACAAGTTATGTAGAGACTCAATCTGAATCGGAGTCTGAGATTTGACAACCAGAATTCATAGCATTTATAATATTATCTGCTAGACCTTTGCGGTGCTTTGATAATACATGTGGGTTGTGTCTTGCGTAGCCCAAATACCATATCACTGAAGTTATATGACTGCATGTACCGACAACTCTGCTCCCAGTTTTGCACTTACAGTAATATCCTAAAATTGATTCGGCTCCACTACCATTAGGAAAGAATTCTAACCATAACTGATGAATCCGAGTTGACGAAAAACGAATTCAATTTTGCGTCTTATCAAATTCTTCATTTCGTTATGTATAAAGATCTTGTAACTAGAATCTGCCTTCATGTGTTCATAAGTATATCATTTTCCTTGGTCTAACTGATACATACCTAAAGTGATATTTTTAATTTCTTCTTCTGATAAACATGGAAAGTCTTGAATCTGATTAGTAGCCTCCTCCCAACAAATTCGTTTGTTTTCAAGGCCTAGCTCTTCAATCTTCTTTTGAAGAGAATTGTCATCATTCATTTTGCTCATTGCCTATGCATAACGTGCATGATTTTCGTTTTCTATAAACATAGGAGGACTGTATGCATTCAGTAAGGCACAAGGAATTTTAGTTAAAGATGACAGCTTGGGGAAATAAGTGACTTCAATAGTTGAAGCAAAGAACTTGTATTTTTTGATTCTGCTGTTCACACTTTCCACTATCCATCGATTCATAGTCACAGCTCTGGACTCATTAGCATCTTTTGTGCAAAACTGCTTTTGTCCCTTGGTTAGTAAATGAGGCATTATTGGATTAAGTTTTAGCAATTTCAACTTTTCTATGACATCTCTGAACCCACGATCGAGAAGTAAAACATCATTCTCTAAGAAATATTTTTTAAATCCATAAGGGGTAGAAATCAAGTATTCTAAAATTTTTGAATCGCTATTGTCGTTGTTTGCAAAAACAAACCTTCAACCTCAAGAATGTATCCGTCAGGGAAAACCAAAATCATGGGCTTCAATAAGTTTCTGTATGTATGATTGGAATACGTCAATAATTGTAACTCCTGATCACATGACTTTTGAACATATAGATAAGTACCATCAATGATAACTACAATAGAATTTTCATCTGCACCCAGAAGTTTATGAGCCATTTTAGTTTGATGTTTCATTGCATCTTCTCGTGATAGATGATTATAACCTAAATGAAGATGGACAAAATGCTCATCCAAAGCTTTTCGAACAGATTCAAAGATTGCAGACACTCTTGCTTGACCATCTACATACATTGAATAAATATGCCAAAAATTCCTGTGACAAGTTTACTAGGAATATTCCTAACGCATTTCTCGTAAATCTGTTGCAACTATTTCTGATGTGTGGCTTTACAAAAGCATGAAGGCAATCGAAATTTTTTGTGAAATCCCAGTGAATTTCTGATAATTATATGGAGTTATTGGAGAGCCGTTGTCGAAATCGATTTTAGAGTATGAGTTGGCCTTACTAAAGTAAACGGCATTGAAAAATTCTTCAATATCTTCAGCGGACAATTATTATTATTATTATTATTAGTTGAGGGCCATGTGGGCGTTCAAGCCACCCCGCACTGCGACCTAAAAGATCTTTTGTGCATGGACCCTACTTAATGAGCCGTCCAGTCAATATTCAGGCTCTTAATGAACCTGACAATACTGCCGGCCGGTATATGGTGCATACCATCCGGGCTCATTACTCTCCCTCCTAGGTGTTGTAACCTTTTGCAGAAAATGGCTGGGCAATGGCACAGAACATGTTCCGCTGATTCCGCTTCCATGTCACAGAAGCGACATCTATCCGTCGAACTTAGGCCCATTTTCTTTAGGTGATACCTTAAGGGGATGTGACCTGTGAGGAAGCCGGTAAGCAGCCTCAACTCAGGTTTCCTAAGTACGAGACATTCCTTGGCCCTGGCCGACGAAGGTGAAATAAATTCCTTCGCCTGTCGCAAACCTGGAATTCCGCGCCCGTAAGAGAACTTTTGCACATCCTCCCAGCGTTTAACTGCTGCCCTATGGTGCCCCTTAGAGACGCCGCAGAAGGGCTCTGGTCCAATTAATGGAAAGGCAGATCCCTCGCGGGCGAGGACATCAGCTGCCTCGTTTCCCACAATTCCAGTGTGGCCTGGCACCCAAACAAGTGTTACCTTATTTGAGCTTGCCAGCAATTTAATAACCTTCAGACAATCCCATACCAGCCTTGACTCAATGGTAAAAGACCTAAGAGCCTTTAAGGCCGATTGGCTGTCTGATACTATATAAACCTTTGCGTCGTTTAGGCCTTTAGAAATGCCTATCCTAGCACAAAGTTCTATAGCATGCACTCCTGCTTGAAAGACGGTTGCATTGGTACCCAAGGACTTCGAGAGTGATACTCCACTCCCATGTATTCCTACCCCCGCCCCATCTTCCGTTTTTGATCCATCTGTAAACCACACCAATGACCCTCGCTCAAAGGATGGTCCCCCTGTACTTCACTCCTCCCGGTTAGGTAATCTAACACAAAATGGTTTGTGGAAATCCAGTTTGGCTGGCATACAGTCGGAAGGCATTCCTATAGTGGGGTCTGTCTGAAACTCCTTAAGGATCTCCAGATGACCCACCATATTGCCTGGTTTGATGTTACCCTCCGCCTGCATCTTAAGGGCCATAGTAGCAGTATCCTTTTTTACATGCAGATGCAATGGAGTTAGTCCTAGGAGTGTCTCCATTGCTGCGGTCGGACATGTTTTCATTGAGCCCGTAACCCCAATGCAGGCCATACGCTGAACCTTATTCAATAAAGTTTGCGCTGTCCTTTGTTGAGTTTTAGGCCACCACACTAGCGATGCGTAAGTGATCATAGGCCTAATAATTGTTAGAAATGACCAGTAGATCATTTTTGGTTGTAGTCCCCAAATACGTCCATAGAGTCTCTGACAGGCCCAAAAAGCCTTTGTGGCTCTATTTTGAATTTTTTGTATATGTTGTTCCCAGTTCAGTTTATGATCCAGGATAACCCCTATATATTTAACCTCTTTGGAAAAGGCAACAATAGTACCGTTTAACGAGGGAGCTACAAGCGAGAGCTTTCTCCTCCTCGTAAAAGGGACAATGACAGTTTTGTTTGGATTGACACTAAGTCCTTCCTTGTCACACCACTGCCATATCAAGTTGAGTGCATTTTGCATGAGATCAGAGATGATCTCATCAAACCTGCCTCTAATCACGATAGCCACGTCATCCGCATAGCCCTGGACATCAAACCCATGGCTATTCAGGAGGATCAGCAGTCTATCATTAACCAATGACCATAAAAGAGGAGATAGTACACCTCCTTGGGGACAGCCCTTTACGGCCCTGATGGTTACTGACTCGCCACCTAATGTGGCTGTAATATGTTCAGCGGACAATACTATTGTTTCTTTAGTTGCAACTAATGATTCTAAAGTCTTCTTATTAAACAAGCCATTTTTGTCAAAATGTGAGCGACAGCATCTATTGCTCATTGGAATAACAATTTTCTTTCTTTTCCACATATCGATTCTCTGTGTACCAGAGCAGCTAGGAAGATTGACTATAATTCCATTTCTTGGAACAGAAGAAACTTTGCTTGACGTTACAGAAGCTTGACTACTGAGAAATTCAGATGTAAATTCAGATTGAGATTCAGTACTTGTGTTTTCTAATGTCGAAAATGAAGTTGTACTATTTATGGTTGAAGCCTGGAAATCAATCTCTGAAGATGTAGTGCAACAAGAACTATCAGGAGTTATATCCATTTCATAATTATGCAAATTATTGTCCACAGTATTACCCTCAGCTGTATTACCAGGCAGTAAGTGATATCTTTTGAACTTTAATCTTGAATGACACTTCAAACAGGCATAACTATTTGGATTATATGACTTTCCTACGCTTTTTGAGTATGTAGTAACATTTATCCATAAAGAAGGTGCTCCTAAAGTGCAAACTCCTCGCCATTTCAATATGCGTGACTTACATATGCGACAGAGAATATGAGATCGTTCAACTACAATAAACAATTTTATGAGATTACATGCAAAATAAATATAAAAAGTACATTTTACCTTCTGGACCCATTAGTGTTAAGTCAAACAGTTCTAATGATGATGAACACACAAGTTAACGAATTGTAAAAGTATTAAAGATTATGTTACACACAAGTTATATTACTCAAAACAAGACTTGAAATACGATTTATACAACAGTAGTTATACAACAAGAGGTTCGAAAATAATCTAATATACAGTTAAGAGGACGAGATGTGTTTCCTAGGTAACACATCGAGCCCGCAACTGTATATTCAGATGATTTTCGAAGCTAGAGTTGTATACGTTAAGACTATACAACGAATCAACCAAATATATTACACAACCAAATAAAAACTGCACCAAATAAACTCATTTTTGCGAAATGTCAAAAATATTAATTGTTTGTTTATATTCATGGATGATATGATTATAACATAATATGATTTACTTGTTTGTGGCCGAAACACCACTAGTTGTGTTAAATTGAACTATCTGATTGGTCTATTTTCCAATGAGTTGTATAGTCTGTTATATATGTGATTGTTATATAAACATAAAAGTTATGAACCAAATTGTACTGATTGAGATTGAGAGTAATGTGTAATGTGTATCTGACATCTCTTGCATAAAAATAATTTTTTTAGTCCAATTGTATGCGAACAAAGAAGGGGCTGCTAGAGAATTTTTAGTATGTTGTTCTACGATTCTTATATAACATATATGTGAAAAATCAAAATTGTATCTCAATGCGAACATATGTAAAATGCCATTGTTCTATGCTTTCCTATGCTTACACATGTAAAAATTGGTCTAGTAAAAATTCAGTTTCTGGAAAACGAAGAAAAGGCTGCCGCTCATATTTTGCAGACAGGTTTCGAAAGATGTGATTAAACATATATTTCAATTTCAAGGCTCTATCTTCATGCGAAAGTACAAAAACGAGGGGCCCAATTTTCACTACATATCACATAGGGGCCTTTATTTAATTTTCATTCTTATATTGTTTGAAACATATAGCATGCTTTGAAGTTTATGAAAGGAAAAAAATTTTTACCGAAAAATTCTCATGGCTTACTACAACTTATAATATATGAAAGTTTTTAAATAATTTGTTGTAGTGTTTAGGGGCATCATAAACGCGGACCACGTATTTTCTTGTGTAATTGCTGTGATAACTATAAAGCGGAATGTTTAATTTGAAGTAAAATATTTGGTCATTACATGAATACTAAAAAAAAAATAATAAAAAATAAATAAAATTAGATGAGGATCGATCCGAAGACCTTTGCCGCTCTAGTCCAATGCGTTACCACTACGCAACAAACAATATAGTAACTTTTGTTTTATTTGCATTGTTAAATTGTTTTATTTTTTCAAAGCGTTCTACAGCCTCATAGCTAAATATATATGTATAATATTAATTAATGACTTTATATAAAAGCAATATTGCTCCGTAATAAAAGAATTGAACCATAGTGCAACCGAAAAATTCTTTAAAATTACCCGATACGTGATCAAATCTTCTGAGTCCATTAACGTATCTCACGATGTTGTTCAAAGTAACTTGCAGCAAACCACTTGAGATAGAATCACAACTTGAAAAAGGAATTCGCTAATTACTAATGGAAGTACTAATGATCGTGCTAGCAAAATTCGAACATTTTTAGGGCAAATATTTTTGTGGAGCTTTAAACCATACAAAGTGGAATTGATCTTGCCACATACATTAACAACTTGTGAATCCCATGTGAACCTGTGATTTATACAAATTCCTAGATTGTTAATATGATTCGTAAAATTAATTGTCACACTATTGATAAAAATTTCAGGAATCACTGGGAAATGCTTTTTAGAAATGAAAATTGCTTGTGTTTTTGCGATGTTTAGTGAGATTCCATTAGAATTGGTTCAATCTCATGATAAACCAATTGAATAAGGTATGATTGACAGCTGTTTCAAATTCGTCTTTTCTTGCGCATATCGTCATTCGGTGCGATAAAATCACAAGGCTTCTTTGTTTGCACAAAATTTTCACAAAAACTATCACTGCAAAACAATTCGATTTGTTTTTGTTTGCTATGAACTAGTGTTTATAAAAAAAGGTATATCAAGAAAAAAGCACCAAATGACAGAATTTTTTATTGAAAGAGATAGCAATACATGCGCTTGATCATACCTACTTAAATTGGTTTATCATGGATCAATCTAGTACGTATGATAGATCCAGATTGATTTTATTGAAGGTTTCCAAAATATTTTCACTAGTACCACCTAGATAGATTTGATAATCATCAGCATACAAATGGTATTTGAAATATTTTATTACGTGAGGTAAGTCATTTATAAAAAGAGAAAATAGAGTTGAACCAAGTATCGTTCCTTGAAATACACCTGACATTATACGCTCAGGTTCCGATTCTTTTCCATTAATGATGACTTATTATATCTATCTGTTAAATAATTAACCCTTAGCGGCCACACTGGAGTGATTTTTCACCCCAGTCAAAAAATCGGTCTAGAAAGACAAATTTAAAATATTGAGACTCCAAAAAATTCATGGACATTCTGAAACATGTTTTTTAATTTCTAATATGGTTTACAAGAGCCAATATCAAGATAATTTGACAAAAAAAAATTATATATGCGCAAAGTTTATAGCGCTACTAATACTTTTTTCTTCCTTTTATGTACCATGCAAATGCAAGTAACCTACATTTCTCGACGACCTATATATGGCGCGACAAGTATGATTTTCGTAATTTTTGATAATTAAATTAAGGTGATTTGGCCTGGGGTACATATTCACCCCTAGTAGCCGCTAAAGGTTAAACATAAGTTTCAGTGCTGTAATATCAAAATTAAAGAAATACATTAACTTCTGTAATAACAAGACATGGTTTAAAGAGTCAAATGCTTTTGAGTAATCCAAAAGTATAAGAACATCAAATGAGTTTATCTTGTCAAGGTGACAAGCCAGATCATCGACAACGTGAAGAAGGGTTGTTGTTGTACTATGGTTATTACGAAATCCGGATTGAAACTGATTTAGATAATTAAATTTAATTAAATGCTGGTTGGTTACGAAGAATGATTTCAAAAAATTTTGATAGAATCGAAACTAAACTAATCGGTCTAAGATTATCCAAATAATCAATGTTCTTCTTTTTTATAATCGGAATCACTATATTCATTTTCCAAATATCTAGAAATTCGGAACGCATGATACAGTTATTAATCAGGTAGGTCAAAGGTGATATAACATACAGTAAAATATTTTTAACAAATTTTAAGTTGATTTTATCGTGACCTGATGAATTCGATTTAATAAGATAAACAGCTTTGGAAATATCAAATTCACTTATGCAGCTTAATGAGAGAGATGTGTGATTACCTGTGCACTAAAACTCAGGTAAGGGAATAACAACAGACAAAATGGGTACGTTGCAGAAATAATAATTGATGATCAAAGGGTCTAAATCGGTCAAAGAACTAGCTTTACCAGCCCCAAATCCATCATGATTGCAGTTATTCCAAATTCGTTTCATGGTTAATTTACTGTTTCCATAAAAATATTTCTGTTTTGAGATTCTTATCAAGCTAGTTACCCTATTACGTTCATTACGATATATTACTAAGTCCTTGACATTGGCTGTTCTCCTATACTTAATATAAGCATGATCCCTCACTAGCATACTTTTAGCAGTACTACTATTAAACCATGGAGCAACAGATTGGCTATTAACTATTTTTTTCGTTGGTACACAATTATTATGAAAATAATATAGGCAATCATAAAAACACTACAACGTAAAATTTACATTATTAGACGAGTGCAAAAAATTCCAATCAACGTCAGAAAAAAAAATTCATAATAATTTCAGCATCCAACTGACTATAATCGTAGATAAGCCTGTAATTCATTTTAATGCGCTTTGATTTAGCTTTATAAGAGATCGCCAATAAATCATGGTCGGAAATATCAGGCAACGTATATTGACTAGACGAAAATATCCTAGAGTAATCTGATTCAGGGACAATAAATTGATCGAGCCAAGTACGATCATGGGTAGATGAAAATGGAACCGATATAAAATTGTTCGCTTTTAAGAGATTATAGAACTTATTGGATTGATCAATCATGTTACAATTTATATCTCATCCAATTATGAAATGAAATTAGTTTAAAATGTGTGATGATATAAATTCCTGAAAATCGTCTAAATCGGATTGCGTAGGAGTTAACGAATTGTAGTAAACCACAATCAATATAGTCATAGATGGTAGTATCATTTCAGACATCAGAACTTAAATTTTACCATACATAAACGAATGAACGACTTTAACCTGGAAACACTTCTTATAGTAAATGCAAGCACCCCCACCCCTCTTATGAGTTCTGTCAAATCTCAAGATGTTGTAACCATTCAGCGCAACAGATTCATTATTGATCTTTCTAGTAAGCCATGTTTTCACGACACCAAACACAATGAAATCTTTGGTATCGATAAATCTCAATTTGTCAATTCGATTTTTGAAAGTTGAAGAGTGTTTTGGACGAACTTGGTCAACCCAAAATACCTAAAAGAAATATTGATCTATAGCTGTGACTGAATTGAGCAGAAATGATACAACTTTACTTACTGCCAATGGTGTTGTGACATTGTTTACAAGAAGTTTGATGAAACGAACTCTGCATTTGCGGTCAGACTCCAAACAATTTTGAAAGAGCGGATCGATTTTCGAAGCTAAAGGGTTTTAACTTTTAAGAAGAAGACAAATGTTCGAAATCAGAAATCAATGTACAAGACAATGCAAGTATTTCCTCTGTCATCGAATTTTATTATAAAAATGCAGTCCCAAATGGGATATATATCATAATTCTATAGAATGTTAAAAGCAAAAAAATCTTTGCAAGATTTTATATGAAACGTGCAAAATTTTAATTAAAACCTTAAAAGACGAATAAGTGAAGACGTTTCGAAAGAAAAATTTATTGTTATTTCTGCAATGTACATAGCTCACACCGATTACCAAATACAATACTGTCGAACTCAGACATATTTTTTTCCATCTTTTTTTAAATGAGGGATTATTACGGGGATGCTTCCATTTAAAGAAAAAAATGTAAACATGATTATTATCTGAGACGCGAACAATTCTGCAGCGACACACAACGAATATTTCGCGATGTACAAATATTTATTCAATGCACAAATATTTATGCTTTATCAAATATTAATTAATATCGTCAGCTTCATTTGCTCAAATCTAAATATTTAATTAATCGATTTAATTAATTAAAAGTCAGATCAAAATATAATTTATGAATTTGATTGGAAATAATATCCTAGATAGACTGCAATCTCCTATTCGATCCAATTTCTTTTAAGAGGTAGGTGATTTAATTATTTAAACGCAAAAAATGAAATTTTTGTCAAGAGTGTCATTCATTCTTAAATAGTTACGACTTCCGCTTTTAAACAAGGCTGATTATTAATTATATTTAATTAATAAAGTTAAAATTAGTTAGTACATTATATAACATTATTTCTGGTTAATTTTCATTTCAAGTTTTTCTCAAATTTCATAAAGACACAAAATTATGTTGGCCCAACAAAATTATTTTGCAATACACGTTAAATTAGAGTATTCTGTGAAGCGCGGTTTAATTTTATTTTGTTTTATGTAACCCAGAAATATGTTGATAAAAAACAAGTTGATATATACAAAATAACCTCATTATTTTACTCGCACTGTTTAAAACTTATTGTGAATGGATGATTTTGTGAATAAATAATTTTTTATAAAAAAAATCAGACCATTTAATTTTAAACTACATACATAAATAAATTATAATACAAATACAATTAATTTAAAATTATGTTACATGCGATTTAGTTGTTTTACACTTAAATAATTATTTTTTATGTAATATATGTTTCTGGTTTTCCTACGGCTAGATAACCTTTGTTGTCGGTTTCTGATCGCCTATGATGAAGATGATGTGATTGAGATGTATCTAAATAGTAAGGCATCGTGTCAGACGTATTATTTAGTTTATGGTTTTTAAACAGAGCGATCAAAAATAACAGGATGGCAATTTTACCCACGACCATTGAATTCACCAACATTAATTTTATTGTTGTTAATAAGAATGGCACAAACGATGTTTGAATTAAAAACGGTAATATAAATAAAGCTAATGTTTTCGTGATTAATTCTTTCTTTTTACCACGACCTGTTAAATAATGTATAAGAAATGGGTTTATTACAAAAATGGTATAACTTAGCAAAATATAAATTTAAAATGCGATTACATACCAGTGAATACATCTTTCAAACAATTTTCATCTAATTGAACGCGCACCACTTCGTTTGGTACATCCAAACTAACATTAACTCCGGGACCTACATTGTATCGAACAAATTTGTTTGACTTTTTTAGTTGGTTCCAAATTGTATCAGTTTTGGTTTGTTCTTCTTCCATAAAAATGATATTATCATTTGCAACAGCATTGTTTTCACTAAAATTTGTTTCATTATTTGCGTAATCTGCTGCGGTCGTTGCACTTTCATCTTCATCTTGGATTTCTGTTGTTAAGGTTTCCGTTGTAAATTCATTGCCAATGTCGTCGTCATGGTTTTGACTTTGATTATTTTCTGCAAGATATTTATTTTTATACATTTTCTTATGTTTTTTATTTTTGGAATTTTTAAAATTATCGTATATGTCGTAAATGTAATCAGAAAATGGAAGTAATTTATCAATGAAAGTTTCATCGTCTTTATTTAGTTGAAACTGTTCATTGTTCTCCATCACTTCTTCCGCCTCTTTTTGTTCCTCGATACTACTGATGTAATCATCATCGCTGTTATTATAAATGTTAACACTTTCGTCATTCTCATCGTTATTAAACGGTGTAAATTTAGGTAAATCTGGTTCCAAATTCGGTGCTAGTTGATTTTTTGTACTAAGCCATGATTTTTTCATGTCCGAATGGCAATTTGAAAATTTTAAAAATAAACAGTACATTATAAATAGCTTATAATTTTTCATCTTTGGTTGCGCAATTTAAATTAAAATTAAATTAAGCTTTATTAAATTTATATTATGTACAACAGTCTGTTACTTGTGATTTTATACTAAACACTTATTTATATTAAAATTTTAACAAAAACTATTTTTATTTTTCAATTTTATCTCAATGTTTTCAATCAAAATAACTTGAACAAAATGAGAGAATCCATGTAAGACGCAGTAGATTTTATTAAATTTTCTTTTTCTATTATTATTGTTAAGGAAAGATTGAAACACGTTTACGTTTTAATATAAAATATACGATACGATTGGATGAAACGCATAATAATTACTGTATGTAGTAACGACAAGAATAACTATTTAAATAACAAGAATGAGAAAAAGTATCAGTACTTTGTACCAAAACTGCATCGGTTTTGACTATAAATGAACATTACAATTTTCTCGAGTTTTTTATTGACATTACGATTGAAAAAATGTACTCAAAAGTTGAGTAATCATTGCTTATGGCTAGTTATTTTGTCTATAAACTCGGTTGGTCCTCTCTTGATAAGTTAAAAATGTACTAAACGTAAAACTATTCTTGGATAGTTATATATGGATATAGAATCTAGAGTAAGATCGATTTTTATGCTGTTCTACTAATCCAGAAATATATTTTTACCTTTCGAATTTGTTACACAAATAATATAATGCGAGACATTCACACCGAAACTTTTAGTCACTGCAAATTCCTTCAATTTTACTGTGGAAGCCTTTATTACACTTTGTTGTAGAGAGAAAACCAGGTGATCTAGTTTTGTTCAATTTCTTCTAATTTCATAAGCTTGTTTAAGAAGTACGTTTAGAAAAAAATAGAAAATGTGTAAGTTGATCTAGATTACTTATTCACAAGAATTGTTTATGTATTAAAATGTTAATTAACCTTAAAAATGAGTTGTAAACATTTGGTTGGTTGGTCAAGCCTGCCTTTTATCTAGTAAATAACAAATTCCAATTCAAACATAAAGTATTTTATACCGTATTGGTAATAATTCAAAATGTTGAAAGCGAAAGATAAGTAGGTACCTACATTCTTATATTTATGCATCACTTCAATGATTAATCAATCACACTTCAAATTCACAAATACCAACATCAAAACCATTTTTTTCTCAAATGATTTCATGCTATCCGGCATATGAAATTCAAAATTTTCCCGTTCAAAATAACACTAACGCAAATAATTTGGATCATGAAAAGTTCAAAATCGCAAAAACAAAATTAAAATTTAATTTGAATAATTTCAAATTCAATAAATTTAATTTTTTTTTTAAAATCGACATAACTCGATTTTAATCTGATTTTTTGATAACGACAATTATGAAGTATTGATAAACTTTCGTAATTTAATTATTTTGTTCTATACAGTATTGTTATAATTATTCTATTAAATCTTTATATTTTATCATAATATTTAATTATTATACTTAAAATTAGTCAATCACACCGCAACTAGTTGCGAGTGCCTCGACAAGCAGAATTTTTGATTCAAGTTCTGACGATTCAATAGGTTCGGAATTTCGGATATAAAAGAACCAACGCGACCAACCAAACCAACACGACCACGAAGAACCACCACATACAATAGAGTAAGTAAAATGGATCCAAAAAAATGTTTAATTACGTTATACGAAAATGTGCAGTTGCTAACCTTCCATCGTACGCGTCCCCAGGAGGCGCATATGGGTAAACCCTAACCAACTTGTCTACCTTTTTTAATTTTACCTGGTTTGTCGTCAGATACACGAAAAAATAGCATGTCCGACACGTAAGAAAAGTGGTTTTACACTCGCTCGCTAGCGCTCACTCGCGAATTAAACAATTACACTCGCTGGAAAACTATAACTTTTCTTTACTTTGTTACCGACCAACTATGTGACTGCACGTTTCCAAAAACGGATAGGCTCAACGGCTGGGGGGTCTTTGTCACATTGTTCATTGGTGGTACAAACCATACGTGCAAAAAAAAACACAAAAAAAGAACGAACAACAACATGGTAAAAGGGCCATCCTGTGAACATCATCACCACCAATAAAAAGAAATCTACTCCATTATGAAAGTTACAAATTTATATTCAAGAAAAAAAATCTGAATTAGAACAAATTTTGAATATAATAAACTTAAACTTATATTTACACTTAAACACTAAGCCAAACTTATTTTCATGAGAAAAGGAACAAATCATCAAATTTAGCCGCGAATATAATAAAAAAAAACTCACCAGACAGTTATCCAAAGAGTACTCCTTGTTTTTGTCCGCGTGCTGAAAATTTCTAAAAAAAACTTTACACTAAATTCACTATGATTTGTCTTTTTTTTTTCTTATGAAAACTCAATTTTAATTCATTTACAAAAATAATTTTTTAGACTAATTTTACAATAACTTGCACTTATTTTTTTTTTGTACTTTTCCGTTTGTTTTTTTTTTTTAAAGCAAGATTAAACTGTTTCACACAGTTGTTGGTGCTCTAAATAAAGCAATTAAATTTTCAATATCAACATATAAACTAGGATATGCAATTTGATATAACTAAAACTAAACTAAACTCTAAACACTATACGGAGATTTTTATATTTGAAATCCCGAAACAAATCCCGAAACTTCTATTGTGTTGCACCCGCTTGTGTTACCACCGCTTTGTAATTTTAGCGAGCAAAAACCACATTACTGGCACAAGAGTAAATGTCTTCACAATTTCGATTGAAGAAGTGCCTAAAGGTAAGTTTTGTTGTACGAATTGTACAAAATGAGAGGCCTGCATCCCTCGTCGTCGCCTGATGGTTATATTCCTCTTTTGTGGATTTCTTGCGGTATCAAATATTATTTACTTTACAATTTTTGTTTGCAACGTGTACTTGCACAATTATGTACATAAGTACATAAAAACCAACAAAAAAAAATTTGTATTGTACCAAAAAAAAAATTTAATAATTTATTGGCACGTCTGTTACGGTCGGCTTGGCCTCTCAAATTAATTGGCCTTATGATAATATTGACAACAACACTGAAATTTCCCCTATTCAACCACCTATTACTCTATTCTCCCCACCTACGCTATTTAAGTTAAAAAAAAAAAAAAAATCCGCTGATCATTTGATCTACATATATACAAATGTGCATAGCAATAGGTATCGCAATCCATCATTCAGATGACTCACCCCACATAGCAACAGAAAATCCGCTTAGCATTACAGATACAATAAAACAATTATTGATTGATTGATTGATTGATTAGAATGTACAGCCAAGCATTATAGCAGGAACTCCCGGATTACGCCGGGCCCACTGTACACCCGTTTACATATAACAAAACCGAAGGATAGGATAGGAATGTTAGTTGGTACAGAATCGACCCGGCTACAGACACCCAAGCGATCGATAATTTAGTAAAATTGTTAATAATTATATAGTAAAATAGTTAGCACAGGACAACACAATCTCTAAACTACAACTTATTTACTACATGTTGATCCTGGAGGATTGGTCCAATCTAAAATTTAATTCTGAAACTCAGGATTAATTTTAATCCCTATAATAATATATTAATTAATAAATAATAATGATGAACAAAATAAATAGGGTGCCGCAACTGGTTTCTTCATCCTGGAATCCCAATGTATCCAATTCGATCCGAAAACTACAGTTTAATTCAAAACTACTGTTATAAATGAGGCATTTTCGTGAACCTTCCACTTAAGTATAGCAGCTTGATCTGTGATAACTATTTTGTAATGGATTACAATTAATATCAACAGCACTTAAAATTAAAATTATAAGACACAAATTAGTATCTAAAGTATGAATTCAGAACTAAAGTTCTGTAAATTAGGAGGATATAAATCAAAACAACAGAATTTCTACAACTACCTGTCCGCTAGATGCTTTAAATTTTTGGAAATCTGCGTTGAATTTCCACGAATATTTCTGAAAATCAAGATCGAAATTAGCTAATTATCATTAAATACTACTTTTAGAATTTAAATTAACATTATTAAATCAGAGCTTAAAACCCCACTATTTAATTGGTAAATCTACTATAGTACAAGTAACTAATTAAATTCATCGCCATGGTCACCAATCTTTCTGAAAATTCAAATCAAATATTAATCCATGTAGTGAACCTAAGTATAATTATATAAAAAATTAATGTAATTTGATAATTATTATAAAAGATAATAATAATAGATGAACCCGACATGATGCAAGGAGTTCCAGAAATACTAAAATAATTGGACTACCGAATCTCTTCATCTGCACATTTTGCAATTTTCATCATCCGCAAGCTGCAAAATCAAGTCATCTCATCTCATAATAGCAGAAATAAATTTTTACCCAGCCTCAATTAATGATTTAAATTTCAAATTAATTCGGCACAAACTTTCTAGAAATCTACATTGTGCTTCTCTGAATATTTCTCAAAAACAAGATCTAATTTAGTTAATTGTCACCAATTACTGTTTTTTAAAAACTAAAAAATTAATTAACTATAAAATCCTCATGGTTTAGTTGATAAAATGGCTATAGTAAAAGTAATTAATAAACACATCATTAAGGTCATTAATCCCTCCAAAAATTCAAAACAACTTAATTAGATATTCGTTATTTCTAAGGAATTCATAATCATTAATTTAAGAGCAGCATCTCAAAATCCGACCTAGGTAGTGTAATAAATCCAATTAGTATCTTCCCGTTAAAAAAAAACCGTAATACTAGTCATCTTCAGAATTTAAAAATATATCCACCAACTTAAGTCCGCCCCTGCTGAGGGTGGGATAAAATGTAATAAAATAATATAAACACAATTAAATAAGGATAAATATAACATAACTTATATTATTGCTGTAGTCGTTTCATGATTTGCCTGCAGATACATATGTATTTCCATGCCCATCACAATTTAAACTGTGAAACTATAAACCATAACCAATATACCTGCTGTCTTATCTTGATAACCAACTAGTAATTTGTTCAAAAACAAACATTAAATAAGCCAATAAAATTTCCAACATTATTGGCAGAATAGTTCTCTACGATCTAGACTTGGTTTGAAACTATTCCAAACGGAATGAAAAATACACGGCGTTGTTGTTGCAAAAATTAACAAGGTAGACTGCAGTATATTATCAAGTAACAGAATATCGACTAATTGATACTTTCTCGCACAACATCAAACCATTCCATTCACCTCCCATTTGTACTCCTACACTCCTCCCTTAAAGGGAATGTACACGGCAAAATATGCAAAGCTCAGGACAGCACCGCTCCACCATCAAAATAGCTGTAGTATAAGCAATTAACAACTAAAAAATTCATAATCACGATCGCTAATATCTCGAAATACAAGTATTAAATTTAAATTGAATATAATTTTTAAAATTTCAAATCAGAAGCAATTTGACGGTTAACAAAAAATGTATTTTTAATATTTAATTCCCACCAATCATTTCATAGGGCAACGAGGATGCCGCAATTCTCTGGAACCCTATTTAAACTAAAACTTAATAATAAGACAACCATATACAATATATATATATGTATATTATTTTATTGTTGCAGCTCACGTCATCCAATCGCATCCCCTTCCGTGCTTGCCCCTTGCCAAGACCAAACCTATAATACAACATGGTGACTCGTTCTTCCTTGATCCCAAAAATACCATTCAAGTTAGATAATTTACCAATAATAAATTAATTAATAAGTTAAATAGAAAAAAATTAAATTTAAACTATATATTGGATAATTCCGCATAAGACTCCATTTAAATTAATTTAATAATTAATATAATTCTACATTGTCTCTACTACCCCGCATTAAACCAGAATACCCAAACAAATCGTGTCATATGAAATACCTATTCATATAATGATTTAATATGAATTATATGACGCATTCAATTCAATTTACTCGATTATACGAATTACTCATATAAGAATCCCACTTGAATTGAAAACATAATATTTGTGTTGCGTGTGTGTCGCTCTTGGTACGAGTATATAAAGAGCACTTTAAATGAACACAACGAATGAAAACGACACCAGGAAAAGTATTAGAATCCCAATGCAATATTAAACCCCTCACACATTTACAGAAAATAAATATTTTCATATACTCATGACAAAGTAGTAACATTGCCAACACACATATAGAAAATATATGTATATAAAATTTATATATTACCAAAACCAACACCAATGCACCACAAGCCCGACTATATAAATTTATTTTTCGCTTATACATGAAAGCATCCGTGATCGGATACACTATATAAATTGTAGCCAAACAAAACAAACGAATTTTCGCACCAATGCTTCCAAGCATAAGCGATTTAATGTAAGAAGGTATTTGTGTACCTCATCACGGAATCAGGCTTGTAGTACACTAGTGCCCGTCCCGATACTACCCAAAAATATCCATACATATGAAAATAAATAAACACAGATTACCTAATAAAATGGTGCCATTTACATAAAATAAAAATACAAATACATAATCTCATAAGAGTAAAGAGAGAAACCAAAAACTTGAATTTTCGTGTACAGAAACAGAAAATTAATGCGTATTATCTATTTGATCGATTTTAATTACATCTAAATATGAGATAGATAATGTATTTGAATTTTATGCACTGACTACACAAATTTGACATGCATTATTAAGCAAAAAATCAAAAGGTTGATTTAATTCGCTACAAATTAAAAACATTGCCTGTTTAATGCATCCCGATGGATTGCATTTTATCCATATTTATATTTACATTTCACTATTTTTACACACAAATTTTTCACTTAATTAAATTAAATTAAAATAAAATAAAATAAATTATATATTTAAAACTTTACACTATAATTAAACAAATAAATAAAATGAATTAAATTAAATTTAAATTATATTCTCGGAGAAGACGACCAAAACACGTCCTTCTTCTTCGAGCGTCAACGACCCTCCACAGATACAATAAAACAATTATATAAAAAAAATTCAAAATATTGAGGTCATTGACCGAAGATACAATCATACTGATAAATATCTTTGGTTGTTGTTGCTGTTTTCTACTTGTTTTGATTTATCTGTAATCTGTATTATACGTCACCATCGTTAGGTACATCGTCAAGATTTTTGCCTGCTTGTTAAAACTAGCACATCCGTAACAACTTGTAGAACAATCTACTATTGTCGAATAACAAATGCAAACATCTAAGTAAGTTAAAGACTAATTAAAATTTTACTGTAAAATTTTCATAATTTGCTTAAGATTTAATATGTTGAGTATTCCTAAACTCTCATAAATTCAGGAAACCGAGTCTTTGAGACTTTTGATGTTTAAACATCTTTACTCGCGCCTACCAAAAATTTTGTATTGGAGTAAACTTATAAATGATTCAAACGGAAATGACGTATTTCGTTTTAGTACAGTGCGATTTCAATAAAGCTAATGCACGGTTACTTCCCACATCATTGACAGCTAAGCACCTGGTGGATTCTGTAATAACACAGCCCATCGGCGATTTATGCCCTGGTACATTTCAGTTTAATATTAAAAATAAGTTACTTTCAGTAGTTGTATTATCTCACAGATACAATCAAGTGCATCGAAAACAAAATCTAGTTCACACGTTTCGTTCTTGCTTCTTATTCTCAAACGGTTTGAAGAATTTTCCAAGCGGACTATGCTCTTTTATATTCGAAAGCTAACTCCACTTAAAAACTTCCAGCGAAATAAATACACTTTCACATGAACTCAGATCAAAATATATCTACTGCGTGATCTGGGGCGCTCGTCGATGTATTCTTTCGTGAAAATTCGTGAATCTTATTTTAACAATCATAAGCCAATTGCGTCGATTATACCGAATAGTCTACTTTGAGAAATCCATATCCAATTATGAATATGTATTTTATCTATTATGATCATTACAAAAAAACAAAATTCAGTAAATAAAAGGGCATTTCTTGTTCCTCTCCAGCGAACTGTACACATAATATACAAACGCCATGTTTACGAATCACCCAACTTGAGAGTACTAATTGGGCCTACCCTTCTGTTTCTTTTAACAATCGGGCATTTACGTTTATTTATTAAGTGATGCTTTTATCGATCTCATTGCGAAAATTTCTGACAACATTAGCTTTGCTTTCACACTAATACTTCACTACGAGCCCACACGTATAGATGTCTTATGTTTTTGTGCAGAATTGAAGGTTGATGGGTTTTAAAACCATTATACATAATTAAATTATTTAATTAATTTTTTTATTGACAAGTTGCTTTAATAGAAATATTGCAAATGGTTACTTAAGAATTTGACCATCTGTTAACTCGTTCTCTGATTGTTATTAAAATATTATTGTTTGCGCCAAGAAAAACATTTCTACTCTTTTCAAATATGTAATTGAAATTGGAACTTTTGCTTTATTTTAAAGCAGTTTATGCGACAAATATATTTTAATTAAACGACGTTCGTTTAACTCAAATCAGCGACTTTTTATTTAAATATAAAATGTTTAAATATAACCAATAGCTTTGTTGTTAGTTCAAGCGTTAATTTTATTACGCAGCTTAAAAAAATATTGAAATAATTTCCGTATAAGAAAATTTGATTTGCTTGAACACCTTACATAAATTTTGTGCCAAAATTTGTCAAATTTTGTATTTAAATAATTATATTTTCTGTGTGGCACTTTGTTTGGATTAGTCTGCCAGCCAGCAGGTCGGTTTTCCAGTTGATAGGGCAACTGCATTTTATGATAGCTTTTAGGAGTTCTTTATCTTTGGTAGTTTTAACAAAGAGCCCCAGTGGACATTTTTTGCATTAAAGTCTCTTCCAAGTACAAATCGTTTTCCTAGTTTACTGAGGAACTCGAGATAATTTTTTTCTTCCAATGAGTGATCTTGTCATTAATGATATTAACGAGCAGTTGCTTGAATTTCTTCTGTTTCGTATTTTAACTCATCATAGTGATGAATACATTTCTAATTATAACAGCACCGTTTAGCAGTGTTTTCATCGTGAATAGTGTGATATATTTGATAAGTTTTAAATTCAGTAATTGATTGTCCAGTGAAGTGTGTTTCCTCGGTGAGGCATACATCGATTTTTTCTGTGTCCAGGATTACCTGCGATTCTTGTTGATACATGAGTCCATTGGCATTTCAACATAAAATGTTAAGATCATTGGCCATTTATCTGCTTAGGGATGGCTCCCTTAGTGCTGTACTCTAGTTTATGTAATCGCTCATCAAACGTATTGAGTCTGCTTAAAATCGTTTGTGTTTGATTTACTATATCGTCATTTTGAGCAGTTTTTATTGCCTTCTGTTACTCATCATTACTTGGAGCTTGACTGTGTTAGTGAAATTTTTATGTGCATAGACATTTCTAAACGTCAATAAAAAATCATAATAGAAACAATAAAGTATTCAGAAAGGAAACATATTTCAGCTGGCTTTGTTTATTGCAGGATTGAAAATTTCCCTAATCAAAATAAGGAAAATTGTTAGTTTTCTTTGTTTTAGTTAATGAAATTACAGAGGCAATAATTAATGCCTACCACTCAAGCTCACCACTGGTGCGTATCAGAGGCACAAGGGATGTTCCTTGGTGGAACCAAAACTTGGAAAACATGAGACGAAATGTTCGTAAACTTTTTAATAGGGCTAAGAGGACGAACGATTGGACTACCTATCAGTATTCCCTTACCCAATAGAACATAGCCCTCAGGCAGAGCAAATGATTAAGCTGGAGAGAAACCTGTAAGAAAATAGACAAATTATCTACGGCGTGTCGACTCCAGAAGGCACTCTCCTTGGAGCACAGGAATCCCTTGGGGTCTGTAAGGAAACCAAGTAGAGAGACAACCACAACCAGGGAGAAGACTATGGAATGTCTGGTGAGAGGTCACTTCCCAGAATGTATTATACTGAGAGATCAGGAGGAATCCAACGCAAGTAGTGTACATCCGTATCTGGTTCCAAAGGGAGCTCAGAACGGGTAAGCTGGGCAGTCAAATCTTTTGAACCTTTCATATCACCGGGAGGGGGCTGCGTATACCCCGCCTTTTTACAACAAGGCCTGCAGACTTTGCTGCCTTATCTTACTATACTCTTCAGAGCCAGTTACAGCTTAGAATATGTTCCAATACGCTGGAGAGAAGTTCGGGTGATTTTTATCCCAAAAGTGGGAAAAAGTTCCTCAGAGGAGATTAAGTATCATAGACCTATTAGCCTCACATCATTTCTACTGAAAACCATGGAGAAAATTCTGGGACTTTGTATTAGATCCAATACCCTCCAAAGATACCCTCTGGACTCTAGGCAGCACGCCTACCAAGAAGGGAAATCAACAGAAACAGCTCTACATGAACTGACATTGGAAATCGAAGATACGCTCCGGAATAAAGAATTATTACTATGCTCCTTCATTGATATCCAGGGAGCTTTTGATAATACTAGTTTCGAGGTAATTCAGGAACAATCACGAACAAGGGGCATAGACCCCTCCACCGTAAGGTGGATAATAAACATGCTGAAAAACAGGAGGGTTACGGCCTCTTTTGGAGACAAAACCATCACCATGGCGGTCACCAGGGGCTGTCCCCAGGGAGGGGTCCTTTCTCCCTTATTATGGCTGATTGTGATGGATCAATTACTTGCCAGACTGAGAAATCTAGACTTCTCAAACATTACCTATGCGGACGACCTATAGTCTTGATGGTTAGGGGCAGATTCGCAAATACAGTAGAGGAAAGAACGCAACAAGCTCTAGAGGTAGTAAATGATTGGTGCACGGAGGTGGGCCTTACGGTAAATCCTAATAAGGTCAGCTGCACTCTCTTTACTAACCGGAAGAAAACTGCCCCACCGATATCCCTGGGGGGGGGGGGGGGGGGTAACTTTCAAACTGTCGAAGGAGGTTAAATATCTGGGTGTCGTACTTGATCAGAAATTGACATGGAATCCCCACTTAAATCATATCACAAACAAGGCCAACTTCACCTGCCAAAGAATGATTGGCAAAACGTGGGAACTGAGCCCACAAATGTTCGTTTGGCTCTACCGGGCCGTAATAAGACCTATGGTCTCTTGTCTCTTACGCGGCGTTTGTATGGTGGCCAAAGACGGAGCAGACTGACACATTAAAAAAGTAGCCGGTTCAAGAGGTCTGAGCCTAAAAATTACTACAAAAATTAAAACCATAAGGCCAGGACACAATATTATCCTACATAAATTAAATCTCAAGGAGGAATTGATCCAACTATCAGATTTGATGGTAAGGGCAATCGACTGTCGGAGGAATTTTACCATCAGGGTGCAAGATAGGGCACTGGTAGAGAATATTATCTCCTCCCTCCCCCGCCATGCTTCTGTATGGTATACGGATGGGTCGAACACAGACGGGTTACCGATGCAGGGATAGTCGGGCCCGACCTAGAACTATGCATACCACTGGGTAGCACCCCCACAGTTTTTCAGGCAGAGGCCCTTGCTATTGAGGTATGTGTGCTTCAATGCGGCTACGATATGTCGATGATGTTTTCGCGGTGATTAACAAATCAGATCTGAAACAAACACTTGATTTGGCAAATAATCAGTACCAGTCAATCAAATTCACATATCGTGGTTTTACCTTTTTGGATTTGAGCCTGATAAGAGCTGAAAGCGGAATCTGGGGAAAGCCGACAAAAATGTTAATTATAGCAGACTTTTACCACGGTGGAGCTCATAAAACTGCAGCATTTCATTCTCTGGTTCATCGACTGTACAACATTCATATGTCAACGTCTGAACTAGACTTGGAGAAAAGTTTCATTAAAGACACAACGTTTATAAACGGCTACGATATTAAGTCCGTTCAATCAATTTTAATCAAACATAGACGGAAAATACAGATTAGGGAATAAACCGTATATGTTTTGCTTACGTCACCCAAGTCCGACAATTATCGAATTGTGTGCCCCATATGCGAAGAAAAATACATCGGGCAGGCGACCAGATCTTTTAACAAACGTTTCCAAGAATAACGGTGCATTTAAATCCAGTGATGCAAATCATATGATCAATAATATACATATAGGCCACGAAATAAATGTCAGCAATTCCGAAATTAAAAAGATGGTAAATGATTTTTGGAAACTCAACGCTTTCGAATCACTAGAAATGGAGAAACATAAATCGATTATTTTAATTAAAATAAAAATACGATTGCGTGTTAAAGTTTTAGTGTTAAAGTGACTTAAAATTTTATCGTAGAGTGCTAAGTTTACAAGAAAAAAAAAATTTACTCCTACGCTTTTTGGTACGTTTTCTCTAAAACTTCAATAACTCGATAAAGAGTGGCCGCACAGAAATTTTCCTAGTATCATTTTACAAGGTTTCTAAATTCTCTATAAAATAGCCGATTTGGATTTTTGAATAAAATTTCGAGCAAGTTCGTTTACAGTTTGAAACAGCAGCAAATTTTTTTTTATTTTGGACACCTTTTGTTTTACTCATAAGAGTCATAAAAAAACAAAATAAAATAAAACGGTTTCCAGTATCGAAAAGAAAACAAAATTTGCTTCAACTGGAAACAAAATTTATTTTTTGGAAGGTGGTATTTCACCAAGATACAGGCGTTCAAATCTGGGTATTTTTTCAAAGAAAATTTCTGTTCCGTTTTTTAATTGGCGCAGTGTAGTTACTTAAGCTCTGTGTATTGCGGTGTGTGAGGGACTCGTACAATTAGACCAGATCAACCTTCATCACTAAGTCGGCTCACTTAAGAATTGCGACTTACTGTGGGGAATAATATTACAACGATAAATTATTTAAACACAATTATTAATGTGACCCAAGTTGTGGATGTTACGATCAAACTTAATAATTCAGTTGTCAATCATTTTTACATTTACAGCAAGAAAATAGCAAAACGTGAGGTATGACGTTATCGGAGGTATGAAATTTGTGGTGACCGATGTATAGTAAATCGCACACCATGCAAGCAAATGCGAAGAAAAATAAGCGAAAATGTAAAGCACAAAATGGATGTCGACGACATACCGTTGACATTGCCGAGCCTATAATACCATCACGATGTATTTCGATTTATCGTTGGCCGTATACACTTTGTGGTGTATTTCCAGAAAGTTTGGGTTACGACGGATGCTATGATGAATTATGAATATGGTGGCTTTGTTAATAGAGGATGTTATGGGTGTTACAATGATAACTTTGACATTGGCCCATTGTATCGCCGTGGGCCAGTTTTACGTACATCCTATTACCATTTGCCGCCCTGCGAACTCATTGGAACTTGTATGGGTTATATTCCATTTGCTCTCGAAGATGAATATAGTGAATTGGATGCACTGTATAACGACGATTCGGATGCGGTGGATTGGAAGATAAATTTGATGATACTATAATCTTATTAAATTCCTCAAAAAATGAAATTCACTGAGGCAAACAAAAGCCATTTAATATGAGACATTCTCGGAACTCAAAATCGTCTATTGATGGGGGATCCCAATGCATCGTATATGAAAGAGCATAGCGGGTTTTCCAAGAAGTTGCGAAGCCAGATTACATAAAATTTGTTGATGATGATGACAACAACAATTTTAGTTATGAAACAAGATTAAATAAATATGCCAGAAAACCACTGTCCAGAAATCATCGATTTCCAATAGATGAGGAGGACCTGAACCTCATTAAGGACGACAAGCAAAATATTAAACAATTTGTTTTATTTTTAGCTTTCCATATTTATATACTCAGTTCCAGGTGTAAAATAATATGATGATGCACATTGTCCATCTTTTGTTATTAAAATGTTTCTTTCCCAAATCGAATTTAAATTGATTATGAACTGAATATGAATTGAATATGAATTGATTGCGACTTGAATTTAAAATTGAGAATGATTTAAATAAAACTTAAATATGAATCGATTATGATTTAAATAGGATGAAGATGACACAAAAATAAATTGAACATAACTTGAATGGAAACTGAATATGATTTGAATATGAATTCAATAGGAATATGAACTAAATATGAATTGCAAATCAATTGAATATGAATTGAATAAATTAATTATGGTTTGAATATGAATTGAATGCGATTTGAATATGATTTTAATAAACTTTTAATGTGAATTTAATGCAGTTTGATTATAAATTGAACATGAATCGAAATTTCAATTGAATAATTTAATGAGATGAAATTTAAACAAGTTTAAAAAGTAAAGTGAGATGCAATTTACGTTTTGATTCTGTTTACACGTTATCACCTGGCAAGTGATATATCACTTTCAAATTATAAGATGACGTAAAAGTGATGTCTCATTTTATGAATGAGATGTTAGTTTAGACGTTATCATCGAGTGAGGCGTATAATTTTTTGAGTGAGATTTCACTTAAATGATATCGTCTAATTGTACCTTTATAGTGTTTAACATAAATCGGTTTTAATGAATACCGAGGATGGCCCGGTCCGATTTCATCTAATTTATTTAATGTAGTCAATCCCTTAATAAGACTGGATAATACTTGCTCAATTAGTTTTATTTAAATGCTTTAATCTAATCTAATTATTTTTCTCAACTTTTATTTACATTTTGCTTTTGATAGTATTTTGTTTTAATTGTAAATTTCCCAATAATTTCGTACATACATACAAACATACATACATTTGAATGCTTTTAGCCACTAGTTGTAAATGAAATCTGAAGATGACCACGCAGTGATCGAAAACGTTCATTTTATTTTAAATAAAACAGATTTTATTAAAAAAAATTAAATTTGTCCTTTAATTTTTTATTTGAATTTGGTGTGTGGTTTCGAGAAGGGAAGAAATTTAAAAAACACTTATGTTGAAGATACGCCAACGTTTACAAAAAGTATTCGAAATCAAAGACCTAGCCCAACAAACCATAAACGAAAAATGTATACATTATGAGCGCACGCACTGTTAATTTATGGATACACATGCACCCGTACATTTCACAAGAATAATGCGAAATTTACGCGATTTGGGAAATGCCGAATGATTGTGTGCAAAGCTGAATGCATACTGAGAGCAATCTTTGTAACTCAAAGGCTTTCGTTTTCACAAAAATGTAGCTGTAAATATACACATACGTTTTAGTAACAGAAGATACAGTTTTAATGCGTGTGTGTTTATGCATACATATACTTAACATTGCCACTGAAATTCTTTCTTGAAAGTGAAAATTACGCAATTACACAGCACAAAATATTCTCGATTCATTCTGATTATACATATTCACTTTCGTTTTACAGACTTTAGTAAATAATAATCAATGACTTTTATAATGTCCATGTTTTGAAACTTTATATTTCATAACTACAATAAAATATTATTACTCTACTGTCTATTAAAAAAAATACTGCAATCGCATATTTATAGTAAATGGAACCGTTCTACTTCTAAAAATACAAGGGGCTTCAAAATTATTCGTTATTAAAAAAAAATTATATTATTTTAAAAAAAAAGACATTTTTTTAACCTAAAATAATCAGTGATTCGGTATACAACAACAAAATAAAATGGCGATATTATCAGAAATTAATTAGGTGCTAATAATTCTTTAAATGTAAAAATATAACGTTCACGATGGCCATAATGACTTTATGTGAATATTTCCGAGATAAAATTCTCAAAATTTCCCGAAATGGTATCGAAATGTAAACCTAAGGTGACAGTTTTGAATTACCGAAATGTTTTCAGAATTTTGAGATTTTTGCGTACATTTAGTTGTAAATGTAATCCTTTTACAAATAAGGCCAAATGACATTGAAAAGCATGCATAAGATAAAAATTATTAATATTGACTTTACGCATACAGACTAATTTGCCACTGAAAATTAGTCTAAATAACACAAAATAATACCGAAATGTATGCGTAAGGGACAATTGCCAACAATTAAAATGATTTTCGTACTTTGCGCCTTTATGCGAACATTTCAGAAATAAACATTCCTAAATAATGCAAAATGATACTGAAATGTGTACTTAAGGTGACAATTAACATTATTGAAATGAATTTTATAATTTGCGGCTGTAACGGAAATTTACTGTTAAATGTGTATTTATTCGGATACAGAAGCATTTACTCATAATACACCTATACTCCACTCAAAAGTAGAAATATCATTTACCCCCCTATACCCTTAAAGAAAAAACAAGAAAATTTCCTTCAGTTCTTTCGGTAGTTTGGTTTCGTACTGATAATCTCAAAACAAAAAGTTCGATCTAAATGTAAATGATATTTCGATCTAATCGAACTTTTTGTTTTGAGATTATCAGTACGAAACCAAACTACCGAAAGAACTGAAGGAAATTTTCTTGTTTTTTCTTTAAGGGTATAGGGGGGTAAATGATATTTCTACTTTTGAGTGGAGTAGGTGTATTATGAGTAAATGCTTCTGTATTTCACTGGTTTACCAAACCGTAAATATTGGAATGCATCAAAAATAATATATTTGTCTATAAAAAAGCCGAAAGAATCATGGTGTTAAAAACAGACAAATTTCAAAATTTCTAAAAATATAAATTTAATCTTAAAACCAATAAAAAAAAAAATTTTGAAACGGCTTACAATTAATTCTCGAAAAATTCATATGTCGCCCGTTGTAATAATCGTATTCACTGATGACCTCGCGTATTTTTCAGCACATTAATAAACGATTTTGATCAGCACTTTAATAAACGTTTACGGAGGAATTACCTTTTGTTCATGTTATATTCACATATTGGTTAATGATGCGGCCATACCACATTGAACCGGGGAATTGCATGCATTATAGTGACGAATTATTTAATATGCATGCGCTTATGTAATCATTTAAGATTGAATACTCAAAAGCAGTAATTTTATGTCCAGCTAACAACCAAATTGAAACCATATCCGATACAGTTAACTACCAGTTTTCTCATAAGTTGGTAAAAGCATGATTACTGGTGACATTGTATGGGTATATTACGGTTGTGACGCAACCAAACCTACGATTTTTTTAATCAAAAAGCATGAAACCAAATATAACCTTCTTGGAGCCATAAGTACTTATTTAGTTTTACAAATCACTCTGTAGTCACCGTAAAGTCGCCGTGTTTTCTTATTGAGAGCAAAATAATATTAAGTTCTTAAATTTGTGTACGCTTATGTACGGGTTTGGTTAGTTGGGAGGGGCTACTTTGGTTGAAAACATGTACTTTACTAAGCACATTGGGCAATGCGTCACTAGATCTAACTCCATGCTTTGTTTTATTAAGCGTTGGACGAGAGATATTTATGACCTCGAGACAATTAAGATCCTGTATTATGCCTAGATCAGATCTCAATTTGAATATGCTGTCAATGTCTTGGGTTCTTGTTACGATGAACATATTCAAAATATTGAGAGTATCCAAAAAAAAGCGTATACACTATAAAACGTGGAAAAATAGATGGGATTATGACCAAAATTTACCATACCACGTTAACCTAAAGCGATTGTCACCATATCTTACTGAGAGCTTTTAAAGTGTTCATTTGTTGGAAATATTTTACTAGATCAAATCGATGCACAATTTATACTGGAATAAATTACAATAAAGGCACCGAGTAGAAATTTAAGAAATTATGAATTCCTTCATCTGTATAAACACAGAACAAACTATGGTGACAATGAACCAGTAAACACGATGCCCAAGAGTTTTAATAAAATTGACCATCTCTTCGACTTTTACTTAAGCAAAGATTGCTTTAAACGTAGGTTATGCTCGTAGGGTAGGCATTATGCTCCGACCTGAAAGTATTTTTATTTCAATTTTAATTCGTGTAAGTACATAGGGAGAGAGGGACTATGATGTTATGGTATTTAGAGCCCATTTTTTTTTGTTTGTTAGAAAATGTTTTTTATTTACAAGTTTTCGTTCGTTTTATTCTAATGCAGTAACAAATTTTATCGATATATAAAAAAAATCCAGTTTGTGTTCAATCAAAACGATAAATTAAATTTATTCAATAAAGAGAATTAAACAGTTAAACTTTATTTCCTAGCACTCCAATGCCAATGAATGTGAATTTTCATTAATTGCATTATTTTCAGGTGGGTTTTTCGATGGACTCCGTTGGAAATTTATGTTGTTTGTTGCTCGAATGACTTCTGCTACGAGCTCGATCCATATTGCCGAGTCGGTATGATTTCATTAATTTGAATGGACAATGTGTCATCGTTTTTTTGAATTGGTGCTACGGACATTACGTGAGCTTGAGACATTGTCTCTGCTGCTCGGTCTGTTAATTCTCCTAGCTGAGTTATTAAAAGGGAATCCGGCTGTAGTCGCTAACTGGCTTTTGTTTTTTTAGTAACTGAAACCTCGCAGTAGTCGATGGATTTGTGTTTCTTTCGGTCAACCGAAAGTTTTAGAAATTTTGATACAAGGCGTTCCGATTTTCGGATACAACATTTTTACTTCGGATATCGTAGAGCGAGTTTTCTCAATTGATAAGAGCATTCTCCGTTTCAAGAGAATTTAAATGTTACTTAAAGCAGTTTTAGTTTAACTACAAATTATTTTACAAATGAAGTGTGAAAATCAAATGCGCAATTTATTATTTTAACGTAGTATCACAGATAAGAATAGACAGCTGTGGATCTTGTATGGACCATATTTACATTCTAAATTTTAATACAATAATTCCAATTCAATTCGTTGGACGTACATTTCTGTCCCTTTTTATCATTTTTTACGTATGGCTATTTTGATTATATCAAAGCAAACATCGCATGGCTATGTTGATTATATCAAAGCAAACAAAAAACAACTTCAAACAACATTTTATTTTATAATATATACGTCCTGCTCTAAACGAATTGGATTGGAATTTGGTATTGAAATTTAAAATGTAAATATGGCCCATACAAGTTCCACATCTGTCTATTCTTATCTGTGGTAGTATTTTATTACCTACTTAACTAAATTAACATTTTTATTAAGGAAAGTATCTAATTCGAGAAAATTTCAAATTTTCAACATCGTGAACAACACAATATTAAAACAGAAGTTAAAATACCACCAAATTTTGTATTACAAAATAAGTACATTATTTAATAACTTAACATTTAAAAAATGCTTTATATAAAATAAATTTCGTGAAAATATTTCAAATCATCAGTTGCTATTTTATTTTATTTAACTGTTTAGTTGGAATGAAAATGTAACTGTTACCGTGAAATATTTTATGTTTTATTTAAATTTAGTATATTTATGTAATTAAAATATTTATTTGTGTTGTAATTTAAAGATTGATGATTTTTTAACTTCTGCTCTAATCCTATAAAATGTATTGCATCAAGCGCGTGTAGAGACCATAATTGAGACTACTCTATAATGCATTTGAGAAAATTTTAATTGTAATCCTATGTGTGCTGCAAAGAAAGATTCTATTTCCCACGATTGAAAACAGATAAAACTTTTAAGTTTTATTTCCGTAAAGTTTGATTAGAAAGTTAAAAATAAATTCAATAATAAGCGGCTGGGTGTACAATTGTTAAAAGTTACGCTTTTATATTGCCAGAAAGAAAGTTTCGGACACGAGGCGAATGTAGTAAAATCACTTTTAACTGTGGTTTTAATAGTAAATGGCTACTAACATTTGTGTCACAAAGCGTGGTTTACTTTTAACTGCAGTGCTACCTGCTAGCTAATATTAATTTGTTGAAAATCGAATTTTTCCTCATTTTTTGTGGAAATTATATTTGAAGAAAAATCTTATTATATATTACACAATTTAATGAGGTTTTTGTTGTAAATTGTACAATATAAACAATTTAGTTTCGATTTGCATTTGTAGTTCGTGCGAAGTTAAATTTTTAATTTAAATTAGTAAATTAATTTGAATAAATTACGAGTAAATTAATTTGTAGTTACATATTTTTCGCAGATCAAATAATATCCATTCAATACAATGCAACACGACGGAACTAAAAAAATTTGTTATTCATTGACAACGATTCTTTAAAGACGTAAATCAAAAAATCGTAGACACCTATACAATAAGTTTATTGTCATATATTTAAAAATAATTAACTTCGTGATAAGAATTTTAATAAGCACTAATATTAACAGTTAGAGAATTTCGTCAGTTTTTTTTTGTTCGTTGAGCATTGACGCATTTCGTTTCAATTTTATTGTTTTTTACTATGTTATAGTTCGTAAACTCGCGGTAGAAGTTAAAATATATTAGTGACACATTTTATGAAATAAGCCAAACATACAAAATCAAATTTTTGTCGAATTTAACTTTTATTTTCTGTTTTAAAAGTATACAATTTGCATTTCTTTTCGTCGTATTATTATAAATAAATAAATATAAATAAATTAACTATTTGGTAACTTAACTAGTATTATTTGTTTCCTAATTTTGTTACCAATTGCCTTGGTTTGCATACACCACAGGAATTGGACCTGAGATTGGAGCAGCTTGTGGTAAACTTCTGGAAAGAAGTTGACTCAATGCTAGTACTAGTAGAACGGCACCAATACCCATACTCTTAATCGAAACTACTGTTAATGCGGCTAATAATGTTGTAATAACACCAACAACAAACGCGGCTGGAATTACGGCAAAACTAATCCGTTTCAAAAAATGATGTCCAAATGTTCTTGCTTCTGTAACAAGTTGAAGAAGTAATGATATTAATCCACTTTGTTCAGTATGTGCACTTATATTTTATTATCACTAAACCTTATTATTAACTTAATACCTGATATATTTGAATTATCCATATCTTCATCACATAAAATTTCACCAACAGCACATAAGATAACAATGAAAAAGATCACAAATTGTTGATTAACTGATGCCATTTTATTTTATTTAATTTAAAAAAAAAAATTATTTTAATATTATTTTAATTAAACTAACGAAGTTGTTTTATTGGTAAACAATTAAAATGAAATGATACAATTTATTCATGATACGTCGAGTTTTATTTAATTTTCAATTATATCGTTTGTTCCACCAAAAAATTTCAATTCAAAGTTAAGTGTTACAAATAGCATATTGAAATTTCATATTTTAAGAATACCATATATAAATTTGATTCAAATGTTTTGTTAGTTCTCTATTTTAGTAGTATGACTAGTAGACGGAAGTATAGTATTTTCGATTGAATACATAGTTTTAGGAAGTTTTGATTGATTTTTTATGTTAGAAAATTTCGCTTTTCTTTCATATTGTTTAGTGAAATTCTAATGTGGAATTTTTAAAGGTCACCCTCATTGTACATAATTAAATCACTAAATACTTTATGTTAGTACAATAGATTAGCAAATAATATGAATATTAAGGGCAACGCAAAAAACATGATATAGGTTTCACACCAAATTTGATATTCAACTTCCACAGTGTCGACAATAAAAAAATTATTTACTATTATTATTACAGCGACATTAAATGAAATTACTCGCTGCTCACACTTATTAGGCACAATTTTCAGTGATCTTAACCGTGAATACAACGTGCATCAAGCCTTCAAATTTATGTGTAACAGCCATTATTAAAATTTATTAGTACCTCAATTCAAAATATCTAAGTAACCTCTTAAACCAAAAATTACTATCAAGATAATTAAATTTTAGATATAATGGATATTCTTATTAAATTTTAACATTCTTGAATTTGTATGCACGATATGATTATTGTCAAAATAAAATTATTTTATTGTTGCTGGTCACGATAAAATTGTTTCGATTTTTTTGCATGGCTTTGTAATGTGTTTGATGTTGATCAATCAATATGCATAAATTGCAATGATATCACTGAAATAAATCATAAATTTCTCCTTTTGTTGTTTAAATTAGTATGTATTCTCAAAAAAGGGGCCAAATACAAATAAATTGTTGCATTTTTGACTGCAAAATTATTAAATTAAGTTAATGTAATACATATGAATAAATACAATCAAAATTCAAAATGTTTTCTAAACTCTGCCAAATAATTCTTTCTAAATTATTTAAAAGTTAATATTCGAAAAATGTAAGAGAATTTGATCCAGTTTCGAATTGATGAGCCTATAATTGTGAATATTTAAATCCTCTCATCAGGTCATAGCGTCTGGACTGATTGTGTCACAATTTACGTTCTATATATATACAGAATGTACTGTGTACAGGTTGTAATAACGAATTATAATTATGACTAATACAGCCAAATTCGCTTACAAATTATTCTTCGACACATTCAGGCAGCTCTATTCCTGTGTAAGCAAATTTTATCATTAACAATTTTTTATTTTAATTTGAATTAACACTATAATGTAAATTAGGGTTCAATCAACTCAGTATAGCCATGGCCTGATGAGAGGATTGTCATTTTCATAATTATAGGCTCATCAGTTCGAAACTGGATCAAACTCTCGTACATTTTTCGGATTCGTGTGGAGCTGCTAGTCTCCCATCGGGCGCGTCCCCAGATGGCGGATAGGAGGAAACCCTAACTAACTTGTCGGCGGGTAAATGGGACATAAAATGTAATCCCTGAATATATGGGGGACTCTAATGCGGAAAACCTTACGGCACAGAGAAACGGATACCCAGGGACGGTGACTTTGAGGGGTGAGCAAGCCCGCTCCCAGTCGTTGATATCCAATGACCGCAATACTTCGGAGGTGATAAATTCTGTAAACCCATTTGGAAGAAGTTCCATAATGCCAAGACCACCAACAAGACACTATGAAATGCACAAGTCAGAGAAATTTATTACCCCAAGTGGTACTCCAGTCAGCCGACTGGACAATCCATCCGGGGGGGATGGGGGATCCATCCTTTTCGAAGGCTGGTCCTATGGATTTTGAGGAAGGCTAAACAATGCATAATAGAAGTGATGCCAGCAGAAATTTTACAATGCGAGCAGCAAAATTCAGTGAAAGAACTGTTGACCTAGAAAATGAAAATATGGATCTCTTGGGGAGGCTACAGAAGATGGAGCAATCATTTGATAAGCTAAGCGAAGAAATTGAGTATCTAAAGCGAGAAAATGAACTTCTAAAAATGAATCGGGATGCTAAAGAACATAGCGAATTAAATAGTATTGAACCAGAGAAAGTCAACTATTTCACTGATCCTAAAGAAGAAAAAACAGTCCAGGAAGGCTAAAAAAAAGAAAAGCTGAATCGTCACCTGAGGTTGAACAACTAAATGTTAGTGGAACTACAAGTACCAGTTTAGTTGTCCAACCCGAGGTCAATCAACCGAAAGGTAGTAAATCTACCAAGAACATTGCACCAAAACTGGTGCAACCGAAAGAAAAACCACGCCCACCAATAAATATCGTGGGAGTAACTAGTTAACCAAAAATTCAGTCACTGATGAAATCGGTTAGTGACAAAGACCCCCAGGTACCGATAAGAAATTCTCGACAGTTGGAAGACGAATTGGAACAACTCAATGAAATAATTCACTATGCTGCATTGGCAAGCACTCCCATTTAACAAAATAAGAAGACGCTTAACATATCCTACCCAATGGAATTTAGAGACTTGGTAAGAGAAAAACGACGAGCTCGTAAAACCTGGCAAATTAATCGAACACCGAAGAACAAAACAATTCTTAACAATTTATGTAACAGTCTAAAATTCCCTTCTTAAAGAAATTAAAAATGAATCAATCAACAGATATCTAGTTAGCCTAACTGATGAAAAAAATTCTGATTACTCACTGTGGAAGGCGACAAAGGGACTCAAAATACCCAAAATGCAGGTGCCTCCACTTAAAAAAGATGATGGGACCTGGGCAAGAGGTGACAAAGAGAAGGCTGATCTGTTTGCGGAGTATCTCCAGGAAACCTGTAACGAGCGGCTCGTTATTTTTTGTTGTACCATAATGTATTTTTTTTTTGTATTTCGATCATTTGTCTTTCGATATTTAGTGTATTGCTTTGGTAAATTTATAAAAAAATACAACAACAATTGTATTAAATAAATCCAAAAAAGATTCAGCTAAATCCAATTATTTTTTGAATTTACTTAAATCAAATCCGATTTTTAGTTTCAATACCTACCACTAGAATTTGCTTCGTATGAAACACATCAAACAAAAATTAAATTCAAAAATAAATCTTTGCGGGTTGCTTTCTGAAATTTTAAATCCAAACCTAAATCTGATCCTTTTTTACCAAAGCATTACACTTATTGTTACTCGACGCACTGTTGATTTGTGTTTTACGTAAAATGTTGTTTGGGTTAAGGCGGTGAGAGTGTTGATGGATAGATGGCGGAGAGACATAGTTCATCGTTCATTCACTGCATTTGAAGTGGGGTATATATCTGCGTGCGGATAACGTGATGACAATCGATAACAATTGGGAATGAAAAAAAATTCTTTCTTTTCTGGCGAGGCAGCAACCGTGTACACATCAAGAAACAAAAAAAAACCAATTGCGATTAAAAATAAAACTAAAATCGAAATTTAATTGGAAACTTTGAGAAAACCACACAGAACAAAATCAAGGTAAACTCAAAATAAAAATTGTATAAAAAAACAAAACCGTGTTGCTACATTGTGGACACTGGACGGCATAAAAGTACCCCATTAGTGTTTGTGAAAGTACAAAGGGGCAATACATTACGACAGTAGTCACAATAGAACGAAAACGTCAGAGTACCTCATTCAGGATCGGGAAACAATTGGATATTGCTGTTAAAATATAATTATAAAGCGAGACCGGGAAGAAACATTCAATCTTAGTACGAGAAAACAGTTCAGTGTATTATTCGTCCGGGAGGACATTGATGTTTGACAGCAGCAATTTTACATGAGACATCACAACTCAGTATACATTTTTTTTTGTTTAACTTTATTATTTCTATTCATACATATAACAAAATTAGTTTGTTCCTTAAGTGTAAAGTCAGTGGTGCGTAACCTGAAAGAAGAGTGTCGGTGGTTACTGTGTGTAGGATTGCGATTGAATTGTAGTACTAATAATTGTGCGCCATAAAGCGATTTTTTTTTCTTTGTTTTTTTTTGTTTCATTGCAGTTTTCCATCAGGGTCAGCGGTGAGCTCAGCGTTGGCACTAGAAGGAATCGAATCTCGTCGAGAGGACAACTGTTTTTTTTTGTTATTGCTACAATAAGACTGTGCATTCTGATTTACATTCGCGTTATAGGCGTATTAAAGTGTGTCGTGCTAAATAAGAGCGACTCTGAATTGTCTTCTTTCTCGTTAGTCAGTCACTGTTTTTCTTTAATTATCTAAATCCCTTCAGGAAACAAAAACAAACTAAAAATTAAATTTTAACTTGCTTTGTAAGTAAAGTTAGCGCTTTATTTGTTTTGGTAAAGAATCACATTTGTAATGTATAATTTTTTGTGGGTGGTTCTATTATATAGTAATTACTAATTATATTCTAAATTAATTTTGTAATTTTAAAAAAGATTTAAATGCAAATTTTGTTACAACTGAGATGCTGTGTTAAAATTAATTATTTGTAGATAAAAATGTATAACTTTTAAGTCCATTTTCCAGGAGATAACGTAGCGGTAGACGTGATGATATGCGGGTGTGTGTGATTTCCATTATCTTTTGATTTTTTTTTACGCATGGTAATTTAATGCAGCTCTTCAAGCATCCGAATGGGCCCTCTATAAACCCATACCCCACTGAGCGTTAGCTGGCAATTGCTGCAAGATGGGACTCCGAATGATTCCTGTTCATTACTTTAAAGGAAACTACAAAACAGATATAATCGGTTTTGGTGATGAAGTCGCGGATGATCTAACTCCCGTATAATGAATGCGGGAATGTGTATCAGGTGTTTCTCGGGCGTCTTGAACGTTTAGTTCAATTAGAGTGCCTTTAAGTTTCTCTACTGTATCGTAACAAACCTTCCAACCAAAACCAAGACATCTATTTCATCTATTCACAAGCTAGATGAGTTTGAAATACGGCCAGTAAAGGCGCAAACACACTGTTGTCACGTCATGTGGGCTCACATGCTGTCATGAAGACAAATTTAAACCGTAATATCATGCTTAGAAATATACTGCTGTCACATCTTATCACACAACAGTGTATTTTATATGATCTCTATACCAGTTTGCCATTATTTTTAATGATGGAGAGTTGTAGGTCAACTAGTTCTTCAGATTTGGACCAATTGCAACGCCAGAGCCAACGGAAGATATGTGGAAATCAATGGCATCACGATACAAACACATGTGGCATTTTCCAAACTGCATTGGTACTATCGACGGCAAGCATATTAACATACAGTGTCCTGTGGCACTATACTGGTTTTCCCAGGGAATTGCGAGTTGGGAATTAATTTATTGTCAGTTTTTAGTGTATTTTGGTTTTCTTTTTTCCAAAGCATACTAAATTTTGGGGAAAAATAATTCCATTTCAAAGCAATTTTGTTGTTTATTTTTCCTTAAAAATTTGGCTGGGAATTTTTTTTCCCAAAACATGAACAAAATACCAATCGCTCAGTATGCTTTGGAAAAAAGAATCGCAAAATACACTAAAAACTGACAATAAATCAATTCCCAATTCGTAATTCCCCGGGAAAACCAGAATAGTGCCACAGCGCTGGATCTACGTATTACAACTACAAAGAAATTCATTCTAATGTACTTTTAGCTTTAGTTGATGATTATAAGTTTATTGCAATTGATGTCGGCTTATATGGTAGAAATATGGTGATCTTGGAATTTTTTCTAATCATTAATTGGTAAAAAATTACACAGTAAAAGTTTAAATGTGCCAACGCCAGCACAAGAGTAATTCAGCTCTAATTGAAACCGGAGAACCACAACCATATGTCGTGGTTGGAGATGAAGCGTTTCCACTGTAAAATTATCTTCCTCGCCCATATATTAGAAATAACTTAGAAGACAATGAGCTGAATAAAATATTTAATTACAAATTGTCAAGGGCAATACGTATCGTAGAAAATGCTTTTGACATTTAGAAGTACAACCATAATTTGTTGACCAAATAGTTCTTGCATCGTGCTGCTTGCATAATATGTTATGCATGGACAATGCATTTCAACCAGATTTCGAATTACTTCGTTTTCCAAAATCAGCTTTACTAAATTTAGATTCTCTAAGAAGAAATTGAACTAGTGAATTGTTTCAAGTTCGAGAAAAATTTAAAGAATATTTTAATTCTGAAGCTGGTAGTCTAAATAAAAATATTTTTCTAAACACCTGATATTTGTAGTTCACTTCCAATTTCCTCCCTAGCTGCTTGTCGAATATGTTAAACGCGAAAACTAGGTGATCCATGGTTATAAATAACCTCATGTTCCCTGACCTTTTCTATTAAAATCTCGTCCATTTTTAAGTATAACAAGAACCAATATTCAATTTACGAAGTTAAAGTTGTAACTGCTGCAGTATTGTAGAATGGCATTATAAAAAAATAAATTCAAGTAGAACCAAAATATACGAGCACACACACACATTCAATGCTTTCGCAGATTACTACCTATTAATTATTTTTTATTTCTAATATGTACATTCAGAATATCCATGAATGTGTAAAATATAAATAAAACAAAATTACTACAATTAAAATTTACGTTAGGCTGCGTGAGTCAGAAATACATATGTAAATTTACAGAAAATAGAAACGTGCTGTCACGTCACACGTGAGTTTGATGACATGACGAGATATACGTGAGGTGACATCAGTGCTGATCCATTAAAATACAATGTAAAACGATAATATGCACTTTTTACCCGTGACGTGAGTTTATGTGACAGCACGTGAGCACACGTGACGTGATAACAGTGTGTTTGCGGCTTAACTCTGATTACTTGCCAAATTATCAAAGCTCTACCAGACAAAGGATTTCGTAAGCTACCTAACGATAAACGACCACCGAATGATAAACCACCTAACGATAAAAAATCATACAGGCCAATTTCTTTGCTGCAAATTATGTCAAAACTCTTTGAAAAATTATTACTAAAGAGACTTAAACCAATAATTGAGGAACGACAACTAATTCCTCCACATCAATTTGGATTCAGAGAACATTCTACTATTGAACAGGTTCATAGAATCACCAACATAATTGAAGGAACGTTAGAACGTAACAAAGTATGCTCAAGCATATTCCTAACCGTTGCGCAAGCATTCGATAAAGTTTGGCACAGTGGTCTGGAATACAAGCTGCATAGAGATCTACCGAGACAATTCTATGCCATACTAAGATCTTATTTATCCAATAGACACTTTCGAGTGAAATATGAAGATGAATACTCTGAGCTAAAGAACATTTCTGCCGTTGTCCCGCAGGGAGTGTTTTAGGGCCGATCTTGTATTTACTATATACAAAGGACATACCAACCACAAATGAAGGAACCATAGCCACCTTTGCAGATGACAAAGCAATTATGGCAGTTGGAAGTAATATAGCTGATGCAACGAGCAAACTCCAGAGGATGACCAATGCGGTTTGTAACTGGACCAAGCGTTGGCGAATCAAGCTTAATGAGACAAAATCCACGCATATTAACTTTACATATCAAAAGGCTTACCATCTACCTATAGAAACTAACTCGCGACTCATGCCATATGCAAATACAGCTAAATACCTTGGCATGACCCTCGATGCCAAGCTCAAGTGGAGAGAGCATGTCAAAAAGAAGACAGAAGAACTTAACATAAAGTTCAGAAAAATATATTGGCTCATAGGTAGTATGGCTCTGAGCTTACAATTCACAATAAGCTGCTGCTATATCGGCAAATTTTGAAGCCGATATGAAGCTACGCTATACAACTCTGGGGATGTAACAAGCAAACAAACGCCAAAATAATACAGACCTTTCAAAACAAGATTCTTCGTAGCATCGTTAATGCTCCGTGGTACGCAAGAAATGAAGACCTTCACAGGGACCTACGGATGGAATACATCAAAGATGAAATAAAAGCACATGCCGCAAAATACGAAATAAGGCTCCAGGAACGTGGAAACCCCTATATTCGCCATATGATAGATAACCCTGAGGCCACTTGACCTAGTGAACTTACCAAACTAAAATGAGTAGGTAAATAGGTTTAATTAATTATGGGACTAACCAGTGAGTTACACCCCAACAAAAGAGAATTTTACTAGAAATATAAAAATTTGTATTTGAAAGAAAAATTGCTAGATGACCGCAGTCTCAGTCATAATAAAATAAATTGTTAAAAAAAAATTAGTTTGTACAACAAATCAAGTTAGCTTGAACGTTCTAATATTTGAGTTGAAAAATAAAAGGGTTTTGAACCAGAGAGAAAGAGGAGAAATTTAATTTTTGGGGCCGAAGAAAACGGTATCGAGGTTGTGGGGTTTTGTAATTTAATTCCAGCATAAACTTAGATAATTCTAACGCAACATTAAATAGACAACTAAAACTATAGGAAAAAGAAAAATCAGTCAGTCAAGCTGAGAGTAAATATCAAAATAAAACTATACGCGAAATAATCAGTGGTCGTCCGTACTGCGGTTTAAGTTTTCAGTAGTAAGGTGAAAAAAACCCAAACCAATTAAATTTTCCGAATAAGAATGAAGCGAGTTTGGAAAGTATGATAATTCTCCCCATACCTATCCAGTGCCTGGGAGTGCACAAACGAAAAAAAAGGGGGAATACCTTTTATAGTAGGTATAGTACCCTTAAAACACCAAAAACATTTACAAACAAAAAACAAAAACAAACCAATTATCTTCATTATTGTATAAAATTTATAATTAAACTATTTAATAAATTCATAATTTAAAAATGTTAAATTCATAATTTAAAAGTAAACGTTTCATTTATTGTGGAACTTGGGTGGGTGGTCAGATAAACTTTTATTATTAAAGAGGTGGGTTTTGGGAGTTTAGTCAGAGCATTCTAGATCTAGAGTATAGAGCCGTAATCATCATGACGTATTTTGTAGAAGCTTTTTTAGTGGTATAACTTTTCACTGATTTCCATAGGAATTTATAGTAAAAATTGTGTTTTTTAGCTTCAAGTGTTTCAATGAAAAAAGCTAAAATATTGTAAACTGTTTATATAAATGTTTTCCACATATCTTTTGTTTTTTTTTTGTCTCTATCTCTAAAATTGTTTCTAGGGTGGCTCAAGGCACTCCCAACTCTTTCGCAGTTCCCTTTTAATAGGGTTATAGACCCGCTTTTGTTTAAATCACCTGCACATTGCATTGCTTCATGCCAGCCTATAGCACTGACATGAAAAGTGGATCGTCCCATTGATTCCGCACTCTTAACGAATTAAAATAATGCTTGCTAAATTTATCTTTAGTTTTACTAGTGTACGTCACATGCCTAAGATGTTTTCAGAAAAATACAAAAAAAAAATATTTAATCATAAAATTATCACACGTTTCTAATATTTTGTTAATTTATTTTGCTTTTCCTAAATTTTTGAACTTGAAATTTCCCCAGGTGGTCATTTTTGGTACAATTTTACCAAATTTTTACTGCCATCTAAGTAATGTATATTGCTTCTGCACGATTTGTAGCAAGGTTTTATTTCAATTTGAAATTGAATGGTGTTGTTATGAATTTTTTTTTTATATTTTGGTTTAAATAAATCAGATATAACAAGAAAATGAAAACGATTTACAATACATAAACGACATTCATACCGGGTGTTTCTTTTAAACTGAGACGATCAAATATCTCGAAAAATAGCCACTCTACGGAAAAAATGTCCATAATCAAAATTTAATCATACCGCGGGGGAAATACATTAGTGCAAAAAAATAGTCCCCCACCCCCCGCTTTGTAGGTGGGGCGGGGGCAACTTTTAAACTAAGATAGGAAGCCATATTTTTTATTGCAGATTCGGATTCTACGGCTAAAAATACGTAGGATTTGACTGAAACATTTTTTTCGATTTATGTTAGATGGCGCTGTAATTGACGATATTCAATTTTTATTTCGGATTAAATATCTCGGAAAATAAGCACTCTACGAAAAAAATGGTAGAGATCAAAATTGAATTATTCCGCGGGGGAAATACATTAGTGTTAAAATTAGTACCCTCACCCCCTCCTTGTAGGTGGGGGTACTAATTTTAAACTAATGTATTTCCAGCGCCATCTATCATGAATCGATAAAAATGTTTCAGTCAAATCCTACGTATTTTTAGCCGTAGAATCCGAATCTGCAATAAAAAATAGGGGTTCCTATCTTAGTTTCAGAGTTACCCCCCGCCCCACCTACATGGAGGGGTGAGGGCTACTAATTTTAACACTAATGTATTTCCCCCGCGGAATAATTCAATTTTGATCTCCACCATTTTTTTCGTAGTGCTTATTTTCCGAGATATTTAATCCGAAATAAAAATTGAATATCGTCAATTACAGCGCCATCTAACATAAATCGAAAAAAATGTTTCAGTCAAATCCTACGTATTTTTAGCCGTAGAATCCGAATCTGCAATAAAAAATATGGCTTCCTATCTTAGTTTAAAAGTTGCCCCCGCCCCACCTACAAAGCGGGGGGTGGGGGACTATTTTTTTGCACTAATGTATTTCCCCCGCGGTATGATTAAATTTTGATTATGGACATTTTTTCCGTAGAGTGGCTATTTTTCGAGATATTTGATCGTCTCAGTTTAAAAGAAACACCCGGTATAATGTTGAAATACAAATATTTATGAAAATATTTCAGAAATCATAATTAAGAATTTGTAGCGTTTTCATTTAAAAATTTGCCTTAGGAAAAAAAGTGATTTCCCATATGTTTTGTGTGTTTTACCAGAGCCTACTGTATAAATAAGAGCCTCCACTATCGACTGTATTTTTTACTAAGCTTAAAATAAGGAACATACAATTTTTTCTTTACTATGGAACTATATGAGGAAACGCTTATTTTCATTTACAGTTTTAGTTTAGTAGAAATGTGAGCTTTTGTTTTTATACAAAAATTTTCATGAAACACGTAAATTTATTTGATTGAAAAATAGAATCATGAAATGTTTATTTCTTAGTGAAAATCGTCATGCAAAATAAGATATTTTTGAAATTTATTATATTGTTGTTTTTGTAATATACGTGAAACGTCATTCATAAACATTACTAGAAATTTATAAACAATACAATAATCATCTCTTTCATTGCCTCCATTCAAATTTTAATTCGAATATCTTTCTATGGTTATTTTGAATTTGCAAGGCAATATTTTGTTTTTTTCGCACTCATTGAATTGATAGGGCCGATTGTATGAACACCGCTAAATGAAAGAAAATCCGAGAGTAATAATAATTTACTACTCAAGGATTTTACTTTTCGTCGATTGTATGAACGTTGCTAAATAAAAATTTAGCCTCTCTTTTATTGCAGTTTTATAGAAGTTTTTTGTATGACTGGCAATACTTTTACTATGACGTTTACTTTGTTGATGTTTATTAAAATTCATTATTGTTTATTTAGAGGAAAATAAAATTTCATTTTCCGAATTTGACATTTTCTTCCTTGTTGAGTCCATTTCTAAGGCCCGTTGTACATTTCAGCTAAGCTAAGCTAAACGATTTGAGCTATGTTCATAGCTCTGTTTGTAAATAAAGGGTTTTAATGAATCGTTGCACACATGAGCTAAGCTAAGCAAACTATGTTGTACTGTTTTCAGCTATGAAAATAAACATAGCTCGAGTTGTCTTCGCCTTACAATTTTCAGCTATGTTTCTCACATATACAATGACATTTTCCTATACTTTATTTTTGACGCACATACAATGTTATTTAAATTTCATTCTGTCAAAATATTCTATACGAAAGGAAGACATTTTAAATATATAATAATAAAGCAAAAATTTCTTAAACATATTTATCATATAGATAATAAAGTTTATTTTCTATAATTTTTTCTAATTCATCTGCAGACATTATTATGTCGTATTTTCGATGGACAGAATTAATTTGAAGTAACCTAATGGGTGCGTCATAAATAAAATATAGGAGTATAAGGATGTGTGAACCAATTTATTAGCTCAAATGTGCGGATGTCGAGCTAGCGAACTAAACTAAGCTAAACTAAGATATGTTTTATAGCTTAGCTTAGCTGTAATGTACAACGGGCCTAATAATTACGTTCTTGTATAAAAATGTCTCGTTTGTATGATACGCACCACATTTGAAATATCAAAACAACAAAAACAATTTTTTTTAGTCTTTGATTCAATCACCAAAAAGAGAGGATAAAACGGATGGTAAAAAAAAAATCATTGATTAATTTTCTAATTTAGCATCGTTCATACAATGCAAACTACGCTAAATCAAAGGATTAATCATTTATCCTCGTTCATACAATCGGGATTTAATTTTTTGATTTATTTTATTTTGATTATTGAGCGGAGACCTGTCGTCTTTTTTCTTACCATTGGTTTTAAGGTATAAACAGAACAAGAGCGTCGACGACGAGCGATGACGCCTGTCAAATTAAAATACACAGAAACCATATGATGCTAACAGAACCAATGTCGCTGGCGACGACGACAATATCGCCGAACTTTCTTTAGTATCTATTTTTAATTTTATCGCCGGCGATACAAGGTTGATTTACATATGCGACGTGCGAGTTCCGCCACGCACACTTTATACATTTTTTTATATTTTAATTTTTGTTCTTCAAAAAAGCTTCGTCAAAGCCTACTACTTAGTTTTATGCATACAAAAAATTTGTATGTGTTTGTGCTACCACATGTAAATCAACCTACAATGTTGCCAACTGTTTATTTTATATTTTTAAGTAGGCTATACGATAGCTGTCATATTAACCATTTTTTTCAATCAATATTTTGATGACATTATATAAAATTAAAATATTTAGGATTTTTAGGCGCATTAGATTTTCCTTCAACGGAAATGCAGCGTTACCCACAAAATAAAACGAAAAATCTATACCCACCAACGTCTACTTGGGAATATTAAATTATAATATTCATGTGCCAAAAACAGAAGATTTAAGCTATGTCGTTTGTTGTTATTTTTTTATTGCCATGCGCTGACGCTCTTGTTATGTTAACTACAGCGATATCGCGGCGATTTTTTTTTTATTCGTCGACGTTCGTCATTGTCGCTCTTGTTCTGTTTATACCTTTAGATGTGGACAAATGATGACGTCATTAAATTGAATTTTCCCTTTTTAATACATATTGTTATTGTTGTAGAATGTTTTTTAATTTAATTTCCCTTATTTGCTTTTGAAAATTGCTGGAAAACATGGAAATTTTAGAATCTGTGTTGTAATAAGCAGTTTGTGTTAATTGTTAGGTCCATTCGAGTATAAAATAGAGGGGGTTGCAGTGGAAGAGAAAACTGCTAAACAATTTTTTTCAAAAACGAGACGGACGATTTGTTTGCTTATGTTGATGATAAATTTGACAATTCATCATCTACTTGTTCACACAATTTGAAGTTGATTGAAGCATTGCGTGGTGGTTATTTTGACAAAAAGGAGTAATATAAATTTGTTTATCTGTTTATCGAGCTAATGTCGAACTTTCCGAAGAAATATTTTTTTACAGTTAATACACCTTGCAAATTCCAATAATTGTTCCCTAGGTGGCTTTAGGATAAAATGAATAGATTACCGTGTAATATCAAATTTAAATTTCTAAATTTACCTAAAACTAAAATACTTTGCTGATGGCAACGTTAAAGGTATTATTTCTGAGTAATAAATTATTCAAAGTCGTATATAACTTCTAATAGCAAATTACTATAAGAGGCTTTAAAATAATATCACGCCACTAGGGTGGCGCAGGTTTAGAAGAGCTGGAAGATATATAAAATGAAATGCTATGTGACAAGGAGGTGGGATTCAGTAACAAATGATAATTAACGTTAATTCTGATTTTGTATTGTTTGTTTTTTATTATTTTGTATTTTCGAATGGTCCACAGCGATTCTCCGTCCAGCCTGAAGCACTGTGTATAGAATTATATCGGCCAATTCTCACGTTACTCACATAATATTGAAAATATAATAAATAATAAATTTTTGAACATTGTGGATACTCTCTGAATGAAGTAAATTAAATTCTTAAGGACGTTCTACGGTATACTAGAGATGTACCTAGTATCAACATTGTTTCGGAAATGGTAAACAACGCGCTTGTTAAAAGTAATACAGAAAATCGAAAGCACAACCAATTCTTATCGGACAAAATGGAATGAACTTCTGAAAATATGTAAAACATGAAAATAAATTGTAATTGTACTAATTTTGAAAGTATCAAATATTAAAAAATTAGAAAATGTAGTCGATTTTTATCTCTTGTTACTCTTTAATATACGATATGTTATTATCAAAATGTTGTGTTGTTCCGTTGTGTTCGATTGTAAAACTTATCTGAGGTTGTAGATGAAAGTATTATCTTCCACATACAAAAGAAATTAGCTGCTTTAAGCTGCTTTTTCGCATTTTATTGTAATTTTTGAAAAACAGTTTGGGGAAAAAGTATAAGAGAGATTTTTTGTCAATTTTTGATTAAATTTTTCTTGTATTCAAACTGAGTTTTATTTTAGAACATATTGGCCATTATCAAATATGACCTTTTGCCCTTTTTCTGGAAGTTTCATAATTTTATCGGTGTAGAACTTCTGGGGTTTATCGGCAAAAAACTTGGCCAAGTGATTTTCACAGTCCTTTTTGAAGCTAACTTTAGACCATCAAGGGAGGTTTGCAGAGATCGAAACAAATGGTAGCCAGAGGGTACACGATTCAGGCTATACGCTGGATGTATCAAAACTTCCCAGCCGAGCTCTCTTAATTGTTGCCGAGTTATCAAAAATGGGTGTGGTCTGGCGTTGTCATGATTGAAGACAACAAGTTTCTATTGATCAATTCTAACATTTTTTTTTATTTGCTTGCTGCAGCCTGATTAATTGCTGATAGTATAGAGATTAGAATTAATAGTTTCCCAGATTCTAGAACCTCATAATGTACGATTCCCTTCTAATCCCACTATACACACAGCATAATTTTATGGGGCGTCAATCCTGGCTTTGAAGTCGTTTGTGATGATTCACCTTTCTTTGACCCAGTAATGATTTGCTCAAAAATGGGTTGATTTCGTTGCGTTTCAGTAGCAACTCGTTGATGGAAATTTGGTCAACTAAATTTTCCATCGAAAATTTTTGATCGAGCTTTTTTGCGTATCCAGCCTTAAGCAAATGGTTTAAAATTGTTTTGTGATTGATATTTAATTCCTTAGCAATGTCATGGCTGCTTATGTGTCGGTCTTCTTCGATTTTTTCTAAGATTTCATCGACTTTTTCAGTGATTAGTCGACCAGAGCGAGAATCATTTTTGACATCGAAATTTCCAGAACTTTTCCAATTTCAAATGCGGCCTTTCATAAGTGGTATTTTGTTAAGAAAAATGTGAATAAATTTAGATTTGATTAATTTTTCCCGTTTTCTTTAATATCTGCTTTACTTTGATTATAATAAAGACATTTTTTTGTGCAAATGTTGTTGTAACTTTGTCCAAGAAATACGTTATTATTGCACTTTACGCATAATTCGTTTTTATTATTTAATTTTGAAACTCTGACTTTATAGATTCGTAATCCACGACCCAAACAAGCATGAAAATGATATTCATCTTGATCGTGACATGACATACAGTTGTTTCACGAATAGGGGTTGTTAATAGGAGATGAAGCATGAAGGGGTCTGCATTTTCCAACTCTGACTTCAGATTCGTAATCAGCGACCCAAACAACCATGAACATGATATACATATAGATTTTAATCTGGCATACAGGCTGTTTCATGAATAGGGGTTGTTAATAGGGGATGATGGGGGTTAAATTTTGTAACTCTGACTTCAGATTCGTAATCAGCGACCCAAAAATCCCCTGGATGCATATTTTTACATACTTTACTTGAGTTTTTCACTTTTGGCCAACTTTTTTGGAATCCGCCGCTGGTGTGTATGAATTTAATCAAGAGTTTTTCATCAAAAACGGATAAACATTAAATATAGAAACGATATCATAATGAAAATTTCATTTAACTTTATTAGAAAAAAAACTTCATTCAGTTACAAAAAATCAAATACACACCCAGGTGCGTCGTGTTGACAGGAAGGTTAAAAATTAAATATTCCAGTCTTAATTTTAAAGATAATTAATATTAGCCAAACTTCGTTTAAACAATTTCAAATTTATTGAACATCAATACATACATTTTCATTCCTTTTTACGCAAAATAAAAGTTCTTTACGTATTATATCATCATGTCCGGTAGCCGGGCATCGAGGATAATGCCGAATTTGATTTTAGCTAAGTGGTTGGTAAACTTTCACCACCGGTAGAGCATGAACGAGGGCTCAAAAAATTCGACATCAATATTTAAAAGTTATTTTTAATGTTATTAATTTGTATAATTAAATGAATTTAAATGCAAATGAATTAGTTGTTTTGTCATTTTTTTAAATAAAGAATTTGTGATTCTAATCAAAATTACTGTTTCTATTAACCCCATGCCCTAACCATAGGAATAGAAAGAAACCGAAAATCAATGACTGTTTCTATTCACCCCAATAGCAGGTGAATAGGAACAATGAGGTTTTTTAAAAACATCGCCATATTCATTTCTAATAGATCAAAGTAGATTGAAAAGGAAAAGTCCACCAAGATCCATATTTTAAGGTATTTCAAATATTAAAAACAAATATCTTCTTAGCAGTACATATACATACATGCTTGTAAACTTGAAAAGTGTTTCTATTCATCCCAATTTACGGTAATAAATTGTAGTCAATATTTTAATATATTCTCTCGATCGTTCTCTTCTGAGCTTATTTCACTTATTTGTATCATGTTATCTATCCTTTTCTCTTATTCGTGTTATTTTATCTCTCCATGTTAAACGAAAAACTAAAGAAACGCACATTCGACACCAATACAATTTACCAATACTATACGCCTTCCGGTAATTCTCAAATCAATCCTCATTTTGCGACCAAAATCATTATCCTTTGCAAGAAGTTTATAAATGGTAAATTTAATCGCGAATTTGGATCATAAAGATCAGTGTTTCAACATCTTCCATCGTCATACGATGTACATTCGAAGTACAACAAGCGTGTTAAAGGCTTGTTAGCACATTGATTCATTATTATAGTTTTGAATACCGCGAACAATGTTTTGCATATTAATATATATAAATATAAAGAATTTGCTAGACAGAATTTTACACGTTTAAATATTTTTCGTATCTATGTAATTTGTACCTATGTACATCAATTTTTATTATAATTTTTTTCACTTTTTTTATTGCTTTATCGAATTTACTTTCACCAAAAAATTTTAATAAAAAGAATGATAAGAAAATAAACCTGAAGAACAAAAAAATTCCAAACAAATTTGATTTGACAGTAGTAACCTTAATTCCCATTTATGTACACATACAAATAATATTTATAAAATTATTATTTATTGTTCACTGTTAAAAATATTAATTAGTTATATACATTATTATACATATTAATCGTTGACCTAGAAATTGATTCATAATTACTAATTATAAAGTGGTTGGGATTTAAATTCGTGACATACCACTTGTTATATTACGTATGATAATAATTCACAAATAGCTAGCTAAATTAGCTAATTTTTCTTAATTTAACAAGATTGGTATACTACAGAGTACACTCTCGATACGATTATTACCTTATACCAAGTTGCATTATTCGTATATTTTGATTTTATAACTTTTGGTATTGCTCAGTTTCATGGTTGAATTTCTCAATAGTCTGTTAGCATATATTTATGTCATTTAGTGTTTAAGAAGAAATAACCAACCACCTAAATTCATCAGTTGATAAGTAATAGTGATTAACTTTGGATTTCAATTACTTTCAACTTGTATAACAAGAACAAGTTAGTACCAACAACTTTATAATAAATAATGATGAGTTAATTTCTATTCATAATTATTAAAGTTATTGATAGTTGTTGTTGTCATACAAGTTGAAAGTTAACGAAATCCAAAGTTAATCTCTATTAACTTAACATGTCAATGATTGATAATTTTTGTGTATAAATTTAAGGGGGTGGGTAGTATTAACACAAAATGGTATAAATATAACGCTAATAAACTATTAAGAAATTCACCCACGAAACTGACCAATACCAAAAGTTACAAAATCACAAAACAAGAATGATGAAACGAAGTTTAAAAGGTATTAATTGAAATGAGAAGGAGATTGATTTTTCGCAACCTGAGAGTCATTTCTGAAATCTTTGAAATCAAAATTACCTACTGGCAAAAAAGGTTACAAAATTGTCTACATAGAGGATTTTACCAATGGATATGACTTTATTAAGCGGATTTCTTCTCAACCGTTTGAGTATGCTGAACCTCAAATCACTTCTTGGATAAATGGGAATTATTTACCAACTTCATCTCTCATGAAATGCGTTGCTATGCAAGCCAAACTAGACAAAATGTCTTCGAAAGGAATATATGGCTAAACAGGGGACGAAACTAACTAAGTAACCATACTACACTAAATCTATCAACGCAGTTACAAAAGTTTCAGAAATTGAGGGTAAACCTGTTATTGTTGTTTCTCAACAAGATATAACAAACTGTACAAATTTAATTTATGTGTTGGATACTTTGAAGACATATTTAGAGCAACGTAGAAGTGAATCCTTTATTCCCACTCTTGATAGTAATTGCTATGTAGACAAGTTGAAGTTGGTCTTGGATTATGTTACAAACTGATTTGCCCATATATTAAATGAGTTTTACATAAACGGTTCAATATTTTAACGCATTATCAAAGAGCTTTATCGTGTCGGTGAATTACCAATGAGCCCTCCAAATTTTTGAAATCTTCCATTGTGAACGATTCTTCAGTTGCAATCCCGTTATTTTATGTTGATTCCTACTACAAGAACTCTTTGTTGAAAATTACTTTTTTCATAAAACATTCAGGCGTATTGCTTCATTTGCAATGATCTACTTTTTTACTCAAAAATTCACTTCCATTCCACCACGTGTGATGGATTTTGCTTTGTCGGTACGTATTTCCAATTCACCGTTGATATTATTTTTTAAGATTAATGCTGTCCGGTTTGCTACGAATGGTTTCCAGTGACGTCGTGCTGTTAGCCAACTAAGCACTATTTTGGCACTATGTTGGCATTTGCAAAAGATTCCCCTAATGCCCCATGGTCCTGCTTGAATGACCATTTTATTAAAAACCTTCCATTAACAACGATTTTTGTAGTATCTTGGTACCATTGGGAGCATCTACGCCCAAGCACCTCTTCTAATACCCGAAATCCTTTCAATAACACATAAATGCTTTGATCATCTAATGGTGTCGATGATACGTTACACATGGTCTGTGAACCTTCAGATCTGGAGGGTAGGCTTCAGGCCACGATCCAGCCCAGTTTGGTTAGTTGCAAGATGGGAAACGCGGGTAATCTATTCCTCCTGGTCGATTAAACTAGGGATCGGCAAGCTCTATGTTCCAAACAACATGATTCTTTGGTATTTTGAGTTGTTCACTTGGTATTGAAGCTGGTATTGTGTATATGATCTGAGGTTAAAGCTGCACTGTGAGGTTGGGGTCGTAGTGAGACATCAAGATTATGTTGGATTTGCCTCGTGATGTTCCAGCAGAAATGATAGACCGTAAGTAGCGACTCGTGAATTGGTGCGTTGCAGACCTAGTCTTTGAATACAAGACTCCGTTATGAATAAGGATTGTGATCCTGAATCAAGCAATGCTCTCGCTTGTTGGCATTGCCCGTTATGTGATTGAATTACCACTAACGCGGTTAGCAATAACGTGGTGCTTGCAGGTTGGAAGTGATTGGGTATTTTATGAGTGACCGTCAGGGTATTTGTTGAAGCTGACTCGATATTGTTGGTTGTTGGTATGCCAGTGGCTGGTAAACACGTTGCAGGTGTATAGTAATAATATAGTAATTAGTCTACCCTCGTATTGGTGAATTTGAGTGTTCATGTATGGTGTAACTTAGCGCAAATTTGACAACGCCTTTTAGAAAAACATGTTGAATGGTGATGGCCCTGTCTCAGACAGTTCTGACATAGATTGTTGTCAATTACAAGTTTGACAAGCACTACACTATGTAAGTTTTAATTATTATTATAGATTATGACGCAAAATATTCCAACCACACAACTCAATTCACGCACTAAAACAATAAAGAGTCCCAAAAAGTTTTGATATGATTTAAACCTATGACTAACATAAACACTCGATTTTTTTTTTTTTGTCGTACGGTTTTAAAAAGCTACACGAATATACTTATAACAAATTAGCAACAAAATTTTTAGTACATACGTTTCAGAGTCTTGTTACGATGAATCAATTTATTATGCTTCTAATGATTATGACCGAATATCCCAATTTCCATTAATTGATTACGACCACAGTTTTAAAAAATGTGACCCGATCCCGGATTTCGGCACCAAAAAATGTTATGTACAAGATTTTAATTTAGTTTTTTATAAATTCTTTCATAAACAAACGTGTTATCGGCTTCGAGGTTGTACAAAAAAGAGAATGAATTTTATTTTTTCAGTAATTACTATAAATCTTAATTATAATAGAATACGATATGCAGCCAATAATTGTATACCAACTACCATAATTTTTCAATGGTAATTTTGCTGATGCTAATTGTAAAGAATGGGCGAACTCTTTCATACCCTCCACAATATGATTTTTTACATTACAAGTCGAAATTTAACAATAAAAATATAAAGGGCTGAAACCTCACGAGGTGATCAGAACTTCGGCCTTTGGTTTTTTCAATGAGGATTGCATTGACCTGTCACCTGTGTTATAAAGTTGGTATGATAGTTTTGACAGTACTGATTTCTATTTTAACCAACATATATTTACTTATACATACAACAACAGCCAAACAGGTCAAAAGCTTTAGTAGCAGGGGTACAGGAATCCAATATAACACGAAAAATTGTATTTTAGAACCTTATACCGAAAGTAGTATACAAAATTGATATTTCTAACCTTGTAACCGACCATATTCTAGAACTTTAACCAAAAATCATTTTAGAATCCCATTTACAACGCACATGTCAAATTTCATCATAATCGGGTAAGGAATAACTAAGTTCCATCCTACTTGGCCTTATTCCAGAGCTTTATCATAAAATTATTTTAGAATTCCATTCCCAACACCCATCTCAAATTTGATGATACCCCATTAAGGAATTGCCAAGTTCCATGCTACTCCAGAATTTCATCCAAAACTCATTTTAGAATCCCATTTCCAATACACATATCGAATTTCATCAAAATCGGTTGAGAAATGGGCCAGTTTCATCATACTTGGCCTTATTCCAGAACTTCATCAAAAAAACATGTTACAATCCCATTTCCAACACACATGTCGAATTTCATCAAAATCGGTTGAGAAATGGGCAAGTTCCACATACTTGGCCATATTCCAGAACTTCATCCAAACAACATTTTAGAATCCCATTTCCAACACACTACACACATGTCGAATTTCATCAAAATCGGTTGAGAAATGGGCAAGTGCCACCTACTTGGCTATATTCCAGAACTTCATCCAAACAACATTTTAGAATCCCATTTCCAATACATATGTCGAATTTCATCAAAATCGGTTGAGAAATGGGCAAGTTCCACCTACTTGGCCATATTCCAGAACTTCATCCAGAAAACATTTTAGAATCCCATTTCCAATACACATGTCAAATTTCATCGAAATCGGTTGAGAAATAGCCAAGTTCCATCATACTTGGCCATATTCCAGAACTTCATCCAAAACAATTTTAGAATCCCATTTTCAACGCACTTGTGATGAGAAATAGTCAAGTTCCATCATACTTGGCCATTTTCCTAAACTTCATCCAAAAATCATTTTAGAATCACATTTCCAACGCACGTATCGGATTTCATCTTAATCGGTTGAAAAATAGACAACTTCCATCATACTTGGCCATATTCCAGAACTTTATCCAAAAATCATTTTAGATTCCCATTTCCGACACACATGTCATATTTCATAATAATCGGTTAATAAATAGGCAAGCGCAAGTTCCATCATATAAAAAAATTTGTTAACTACTTACTCACTACATCCTAATGCAACCCCAACTCAATTCCAACTCAACTTCAACTCAACCCTCAAATTTACCCCTAGCTTAACCTTCAAATTAATTCCCAATTCAATGCCCAATTCAATAATAATCAAACCAGCATACATAAAAAAATCGTTAATATTTATAAAACCAGGTATTTTGGGTCAATTCGTATGGCAGGTACCCGACCCTCTTGTCGTACAGTCTCCAAAAGTTTTTCAAATCTCCGCCTTGAGAAACAGATTGGCGAAAAAAAATCAAAATCGGACAAGCCGTTCTCGAGATACCATTGGTACAGACATCCAGACAGACGGACGGACATTTTTTTTTTTTTGCATTTTCAGACTCAGGGACTTTCAAAACGTCGAGAAAAGTGGTTTTGGACCAACCAAATTTTTCGTCATTTTTTACAGGATTTCAATACTTTGGTCTTTTTAGACCGAAGTAACATTAAAATGTTGTATGCAGCCAGATAAATCTTTGGAAATGAATGACGATGATCTCATGAAGTCTGCCGGAGCGATACAAGAAAAATATAAAGACGACCTATCGGAAGAGTTTCCGCTACCAATGGTGATAGTAAAGTTAATGCTTAAGGAGGAAATTTCAGGGATACCATCTAGGGGTCCACATTAAGTTTTGCGGTTTTGCTCAAAATTTGTAGTTACGCCACTGCAATACAGCCAGTTTTCGCTTAATCAAAACAATACGTTTATTCATGTTCAGATGCATTTTTTAATAATCCAGTCATCGGGCATTCAGTTTTCTCATTCTATTGCGAATTTGAAGCTTGCCGCTCCCATTTTTGCTGTCAGTAATGATTTTCTCGCAGGTCGACAAGCATACAGAGACCAAATTTCTTTAGTCTTCTTTTAATAGTAGGACCTGAAATAGTGTCAATTGTTGCTATTAGAAGCCAACTTCTCAGCTCCTAAGCCGTAGCACACCTTTGCTTAACCCGAAATGTCTGAAATTCGATCTGTTGGTTTTCTTCTTTTCATCAGAGCCGACTTATCTCGCAACCGTTTGATTTTCGGAATAGTGCCTTAAAACTTTCGATTTGCTGTTTGGCTACACTAAGTTACTATTGCAATTTGTAAACATGTGTACTTTTTTGCCTTTAGTTGGAAAATTTTGGCTTTTTCGTCAGCATTTAATTTACAGCGACCCATTTTAAAATTAACTCTTTGACTACTTAAAAAAATAGTCAATGAAGTAAAATTTATGAGAGAACTGCATGAAATAGCAAATAATCGAAACCGAACATTTCCATGGCGCAGGGTGTACATACAATTTGTCATCTACACATCTAAAAAATAACATTCTAAATTATAACGAAAAAGTTCTAATGCCTAGATGTTTTTTGATTGTTATTTTATATGTTCTAAAATATAAAATTTCCTCTTTGAAATTATTGAACCACCCTATATTGTATATATATATTTGTTTTGACATTTGTAGTATTGTTTTGATTAGTTCGACATGCGGATTATCATTTTTATTATTATTTGTCTATTATTATTATTATTAGGTTTAAGGAATTTTAGGAATGAATTAGTGAGGGAAAAGTGATTCGTAATCATTAAACCAAATATTGGGGAGCTGCAAGCCATAATTTATAGTCATACTCATCACTAGGCTTAGGATTCTTAGGTAAAAAATATTTTTGTTGGGTAATCCGAATCTAAAATTTGTTAGATATTTGTTCACTTTAGAACAAACAAAGGCGAAAGAGCCCTATATGTACCATATGTATGTATGTGTATTTTCGCATAATTACATATTTTTACATATTTTAACTTATTTTATGTTTTAGCACATATTTTATGACTTTTTCCAAATATTTTAATTTTTTTTTTGTTAATTAGCTTAGAATTAAGCCAAACATTTTTTTAAACTAAAAAGATTTACTTTTGCCTAAACTGCGTAAGTTAGATCAATAAATTATAAATTAAGAACAAATCCAACGTAGAATTAAAATATTTGAGGTTTACTGTACATTCTTAGATGATCGGAGTTCTTCTAGAAAAGCAAATTTTGTGATTGTCATCTTTATTCGTGGACCCACTAGAGAGTGATGAACGTTTTCGTTAAGTATGGTATCGATAACCTGGCTGGACATCCGGGCCTGAGCCGCGCCACAATTATTCAAAGTTGCATTAAAACAAACGTAGTTCAAAGGGATGTATTTCGCTGGAATTTCTTATACTATGTATTTTAGGCCTATTTAAGTGATAAAACAAATTTACAGGCGATTTGGCTTAACCTCACCTGAATGTAATGTTGCTTTTATTATTGAGTGTTGCATTTAAAATGTTTTATACCGCCTATCATTTTTATAGTATATATCCTAGTGAAACATAAAAAAATTAAAGCCAACCCCAGATAGATCGACCTGGATCGCTTAAATAGGTATAAAATACATGTTAAAAAATATCAAGCAGTACACTTTATTTTGAACTGCCTACGTTTTAATACGATTTTGAATAATGCTGGGATGGTACAGGCCTGAAGTTGTCAAGCAGGGTTGTCGATACCATTCTTAGGGTCAAAAAACTAAATTTCCACAAATGTTGAGCCGGAATAAAACTTTTTAACAAAACGTTCCCCAGTTATTAGGCTATATAATATACTTTTATCAAAAATGAAATAGTTCTCGTTATTTGATTAGTCCAAAATTGTGACCGATAGAAACATAAAAAATGCAATTCTACCCCATTTAAGTAGCGTGGATCGTATCAATCCTCACGGTTTGCTTTAGAGGTATCAACTGTTTACGTGTCGAAATTTTTAAGTGTTTGAAGATGTGGAGCCCAGCCCTTTATACTACAGAGGAGTTAGTTTGTCCCACTTTACAGCTAAAATCTTGTAGATATTTGTTTTTAATGAGTAAATTGAAATCCTCATGATAAGTTTTAATTTCAGCTTTCTTTTCAAAATTTGACCACAAATTTTTCATTTTAATCACATATTTTTACCACATATTTTGCAATTTTAGTTACATATTTTAGGTACATATTTTTTAGAACCCATAAATCCAAAGCCTAGCGATCACCTAAATCCCTAAATTGTCTGCTAAAATATTAAAAAACGGCGTATATGCCAACATGGCTGCTCAAGTGCTCAAAGTTAATTTTGTTTTATTTTCAATAGATCGATAATTTGACAGCCAAAATATGTCAAATTTTTTTGAGTGTTAAGGAAAACAAACAGCAGTTTATATGAAGCTAACTTAAAATGTTTGAAAATAACTTAATTTTAATAAAAATTACCATAGAAAAAACTCAAACGACACAAGATTAAACCTAAAGAATACGAACTTGCCTTCTTTTATGTTTTAATTTTTCACCCGCTTTTCACAAAAAAATTTAATTGCTTATCTTAAAATGACATAAAATGAATACATTGCAATTAAATTTTTATTAAAAAATATTTAATATATGTCTGTAATAATAGAAATAAAATTGCATCTGTGCCACTTAAAACAAAAAGATATGAACAATATTTTGACGTTTATTTGTTTTCCTTAACACAAAAAATCACAATGAAGTTGTCTAGCATTCAATCTATTAGTGACTTTCCCAAATATAATTCCAACGCTTGCTGACTAGCGGCTAAAATATTTCGTATGTAGTTTTATATGGTCAAAATGTGTCTTGGATGTTTTATTAAATTATTAATTTCGACTAAATTAATTTTAAAATTTGATATTTATTATTAATCGCAACATATTGAATTTTATTAAACATAAAAAAAAGAATGGGGACATCCACTAATTTAGACAAGAAATTTGTATTTGTAAAAATGATTTTACTTGTTTTTGTATGTAAAAAAAAAGTAATCAGCGCTGCCCAAGCGTGGGGACAAATGAACTAAAACCGATATTGGGAAAGTCCCTCATTGTAAAATTACAAAGTGGAATTAATAATAAATATTAATTACAGCTGTAGATTTTTAAATTTAAAAACATAATCTAATAAATCTTGAATTAATGATATATGGATGGGAACCACAAATCACTTATAATAGATTTAGTCCAGTCATTGACGGTAAAAATAGGTTATTACCTCCGAATTCTTACGAACCATACCGATTTTCGTGAAATTTTGACAGTATGTAGAGAATCGCTCAAGGAACAAAAGTTATATAGTGCAAACGCGTGCTTTTACCTTGGGGGTGGATGCCACCCCTTCTAAGGGGTGAAAATTAGTACACTAAAAATAATCACAGAAATCGTTTTCGGATTGCTCTCAAACATGCATTTTTTAGATGAAAAATCAACATTTTCAATCGCGAATAACTCGAAAAATATTGATTTATCGAAAAAACTTCATACGATATGTTTTGCTTAGAATTCATCCCTCTATCGATTTCTGCAGTTATTTTGAGTGTACTAATTTCCACCCTCTAGAAGGGGTGACATCCACCCCCAAGGTAAAAGCACACATCGCCCCTATATAACTTTTGTTCCTTGAGCTATTCTCTACTTACTGTCAAAATTTCACGAAAATCGGTATTTTCAGTAAGAATTCAGAGTGAAAAACCGTCACTGACTGGACTAATTACGCCTTGCGCATAAATAATTGTCCATATAGTTTTCATAGTTTTCCAACAAATAAGAGTTGTTGAAAGCTTAGATCCTATTTTGTAAGAGGAAAGAAATATTCAACCATAATACATCCATATTCAACCATAATACATCAATAAATTATACATTTATTAGACAAATTCCTTAATTTTTATACATTTCCTTTGCAATATCTTTCTAGCAACTCTCAGTTGACGTAATTGCGCAGTAAACTACGAAAACGAAATCCACGAAGGCGTAATCTATTATAGTGATTTGTGGATGGGAACCATCATTTTTCTTCGCGCGATTCTGAAGCATTCTTAAAGGAACAATGCGATTCTTCCGTAAACTTATCATTCAGTTCCAACCAGTTTCAAAATTGTATCAAACGTCAAAAACTAGAAATACCTATCCAAACAAAATACCCATATACAACCATAAAAACAAATATTTCCCTTTGAAAAAATATTTGCGGTCGAAACCAAAACAAAGAAAAAAAATTAAATAAAATTAAGAACACTTTGACTGTGTCCGCATTTTTGACATTTATTTGAAGATTATCAAATTTTATGTTTTCGGAAAAATGGCTGGAAAGGACATCAGCGACAAAGAAAATTCTGATGCAACCGCTGTCATTGAAGCTGGGCAACCAACAATCGTATAGTGCCAAAGTCAGAAATCTAGGCATATTTTACTAAATTTAAACATTGTATCGACTTTCAAAAAAAAAAAAATTTATGTAGTTCTAATAGTTGCGCAAGTTTTTTGGCCAACGACTGTAAATAAAACCACAAATCCATTATAATCAAAACTATTGTTAATTTTCACTTTAGTATCCAAGTCGTAAATTTTGACAAGCGATAAATTACAATATTAATGCAGCTAAAGAACTCACCAGTGTAGGGGAACTTTAGCTGAGAATGATTCAAAACGTTTGACTGCTTAATTATAAATTTATTGTAACAAAATGTAAGTGTTTATATACAAAAATTATTTGCCGAAATAGCAAAACTTATATGACATAATTTGTATAAATCAGAAGTTGGATTCTATGTCGGTAAATAACAATTTTACTTAAAGACACTTAGTTGACAATTATTGCATCGATAGTTGTTGTAGTTTTAACGTACCATGATTAGTGCAATGTATTTGGTTTGCATGATAAGAGTTATTTAAGTTTAAATCTGTGATTGAATAACTATCTTATTTTATTTACTTAATAATGCCATTATTGTTAATATATTTTATCCAATTTTGATGTATAATAGACCGATAACTAGACTGATTTGAAATAAAGAAAATGTAAAATAACCCATTGTTATTGTATAACCCACGCTGCTAGGGGCAACGTGAGTTATATTTTGTATAACAAAATGTTGAGTATAGTAGTCATTGGAAAATTATTCGTAGAATTTGTATCTGTCGTCAAAGAAACATGTCACATAAATTTAAAGAACGGTCACTATGATAAAATGTATTTCAAAATTCAATGCTACAGTGTGAAAACACAAAATGGAACTATTTCTTATTAATTTACGATTATTTACATTTATTTTACCAAAATTGGATAAAACGTTGTATGCCACTCTTGAGCAAAGAGATATTATCCACTCGGGATAATGTCCCACGAGGCGATAGCCAAGACAAATTATTTATCCCTCATGGATAATGTCTCGTTTTGCTCACTAGTACCATAAATAACTATTGTCTAGAAAAAGCCGAAAGAATCTTATTGATTTTAAATACAGACAAACTTCTCTTTCTATAAGAAACTTTGATTAAACAAACCCTTTTCCATTTTTTTAGATAAGATTTAGATTTAATTTACTTTTATTTAAAATAACATTGAAATATTTACATTTTAATTTTGTTAAATAGTTTACGAATTTTGTAAATAAAATATTTAATTTAGACCAATAGGGTAGCGGGAATTCTTGATGGAATTTTCCTTAAAATAAACGGGAATAGTCGGGAATTTTTGTTGCAACAGATACAGACATACATACTTTTATTTTGAATTCATAGGCTACTTGATTTTTTTGGATTTTAAACTACTAATTAGTTGATTATCAAATAATCTATTTTTCACTTTAACAAAATCCATAAATAAAAGTGTAAGTACTAATATTGGAAATAATAGTATACAAACCACGGTTGAAAACTATTATTACAGCCTCGCCTTATGTAACCCTCGCCGTAGTGTGTCTCGGTTTAATAGTAAACTTCTCAACCTTAGTGTATACTGTATTCTTAAACCAGGGGAATTTTAATTTGATATAATAAAGAGCGTAATAAATTATGTACATAAGTGCCTTTCTGGTTTTAATAATATAAAATTCCTTTAGAATTCGCTTTTTGATTTGACGTTTGCTGGTTATTAAATATAAATTTATTTATTATTTTCTTGATTCAGATTACACGGAAAAACACAAAAATTAAAAAAAAATTAAACCAACCACACAAGTGTAATATTCATCTTTTAAAAATTAATTAATTTGCTTTTCTCATCTTGTTTTTTATTCCAATTTAATTTTCTTTTCTTGTGTTATTGTTCTTTTTTTGATTTAAGAAAGAATTAAAGGCCGTTGGATCTAGAGGTGTTCCAAATAGTGAGAGGATTTCTGTTAAGAACCTGCGTTATATGAACATTTATGAACGAGAAATATGTTTGTGGTGGACAAACAAAATAAGCTGAATGAATTTAGTACTTTATATTATAGAGGTTCCGTAACGGTTGAGGGGGCAGTAAACTATGTAATAATTTAGAGACAAATTATTTATTATGCATGGCTTAAACGACCCATATTCGCGAATTTATCAACATTTTATTCTTGTACGATAAAAATGGTTCACTTTGAGGAGAGAATACTTAGATAACACTACTCTGCAAAATTTTAAAAATGTGGTGCCACTTGGCAATGAATAGTTGTTTCCGAAGTAACTTTTTACGCTGAATCCGAATCTGGGCTCAGAATTGCTCTACCACGTCAGGTTTAGGAGATATTCTAACCTAAAAGTGCAAAAACACTGTTCTTTGACATATGTGAGGTTATCTAGCACCACGAATTTTTTTTTCTTCAAAAGTTCATGTGTGTGATTTTATAGTACAAGTCTTCTTCTTTCAAATGCCTTTAAGTTTGCTCAAATATGTTTTTTTTTCGCCGAGATATCGCATTTTCAAAATTGCATGTTCGTAAATTTGTCGGTATACTGTATAATACACTACCTTTTACCTACGGTATATATGCACTTTTAGGTTAGAATATCTCATAAACCTGACGTGATAGAGCAATTCTGAGCTCAGATTCGGATTCAGCGTAAAAAATTACTTCGGAAACAACTATTCATTGTCAAGTGGCACCAAAATTTTTAAAATTTTGCAGGGTAGTGTTTTTATACAGAAAAATTTACGAATATGCAAATTGGAAAATGCGATATCTCGGCGAAAAAAAATGATATTTGAGCAAACTCCACGGCATTTGAAAGAGGAAGGCTTGTACAATAAGATCCTATACTTGGGTTTTATAAAATGTAAAAACTGCATTGCTACATAACCTCAAATATGTCAAAAAACAGTGTTTTTTGCACTTTTAGGTTAAAATATCTCAAAAACCTGACGTGATAGAGCACTTCTGAGCCCGGATTCGGATCCAGCGTGAAAAATTACTTCGGAAACAACTATTCATTGTCCAGGGGCAAAATTTTGCAGGGTAATGTAATTATTAGATGGAGTAGCTGGAAGAGATGATGAGAATGAGAATAAATAAATTGATAACCAATAAATCTTAGCCTATGTTAATATCGAACTGTATTTTGTAGGTATTTGTCGGCAATTACAAAATAAAATGGTAAGGTAGGTTCACGTAATAGTTTTTCAAATTTAAACGGATATTCTTAATATTCCAATTTGTTTTGATACGTGCTGGCTTTGAAAAATTTCTGGATGTAAAATATCTACCGACCTTGCTTCTTTTCGATAATTTAGGGGAATTATTTTATTGTTTTACTTCATATTGTAAACCGCAGCACGAGAATTTCATAATTTTCCAACTCTCTCGTTATGCGTTCTTTTAAAATACTGGAAATTTGTATTTTTTGTGTATTGTTTCTGAAGTAAATTGAAACTTCATACCAAGCAAAATGTAGAATCAAAATCTAGATTAAATTAATTAACCTTGTTAGTAGCAAAAAAAATGTGGTTCATCTAGAAGATTATTGTAATTCGACATAATTATTGTGAAGTACGAAGAAACAAAACAAAAACAAACTTTTTTGCAACATGCAAGAACCGGTAATCTTATAATACTTTCTTTCTACATGTTTGGTTTTTAGGAAATACATACAAATATAAATAATTTATTTAAAACGTAATTAATATTATTTATTTATAAATTGTAACGATGCATGTTAGATAATCAGATACAAATGTGCATAGTACATATTTATCTTACTTTATTTTAATACAAGCCATCGTACTACTAAACATTAACTGTAAATTATAATAAGAACTAAATTCTTCTTAATAAAAATAGAAATCTCAAAAGTTGTTTTTCTTAGTTTTTCTTTTCTAGCAATCATCAGTTGCATTTTTAATAGAAATTATCTGCACGAGCGTCAGTCCATTGTCGACCGTTTAATGTTAAATACAACACATTCATTTGATAATAAAGAATTTTTTTTGGAGCACTGAATAATAACGATTATGTTTTGTATTGTGTCGTGAAAGGTCCAGTTAAAAAAGTGCAATTTTTTCAATTCGTTTGTGAACAAGAAATATTGTGATTTGTGAGTTTGTATTCAAGTAGGGTTCAATTTGATTAAATATTGTAGTTATTGTTTTGCAGGTAGTCATAAAATATTAAAATATGTGTATTTATCTGAACAATGCAAGAAGCTTGTAAGTTATAAGATTGTAACGATAAATAAATTATTAAGTTTGACGGTTTGATCAAAATTTAAGGCTTCATTAAAAATATTTTATAAACTTATTTTCTTATTTATGGCGCATTTTTTTTGTATTTTGTTTTGGATAGATTACTCGTCCATATAGTGAAATAGGGTAATTTCGTAATTACAATTATAATTAAGATAAACGAGACCAATCTCATTCTCAAATGACTTAAGTGGTTGGTTTTTTATCGAAAATTAATTTTTCAACAAAATTCTTGCTACACTGCGCGAAATAGTTATATGGGGCAAATATTTGTTTTGTATTTTTTTTTTTAATAAACAAACTGTTATTTTATTTTTATTTGCATCATAATATTTGCCAATGCAGAGGGCATCGTTACTTAAAGCCGTTTATTTTCATTGGTCGAAGGAAATTATATGGGACAAAATTTAAAATGCATTTATTTTATTCATTAATAAAAAATATTAACTCTAAGTGCATTTTAGTAGTTTGTATGACTTCCATTGTTATTAATAACATCTTATGATTAATAACAGAAACGTCAATTTTAGTCCATTCCTCTAGGATGACTGTCTTAAACTCCGCTAAAGTATTAAATTGACGTCCATTTTTGTAGACTCTCTCGCTAAGTATGCTCTAGAGATTTTTCACTAGATTTAAGTCCGGACTAGTATCAGGCCACTGCAACACTGGTATATTTAGTCATTGAAAAAAGTCTTGGTGCACTTAGCAGCTTGAATAGGTGCATTATCCTGCTGAAATGTCCAACTTTCACCGTACATTTCCTCCCTAAAATTTATTAAAGCATCATCTAATAACTGGACATACTTTGTCGCAATCATTTTATGGCGAACAAAACAAATTGAGGTCTTGCTCCGATAGCAGAAACCGCCCCATGTCATAAATGTCTCTCCTGAAAATTTGCGGGAATGACGCGTTTGAGGTGACTCATGAACATCTCGCAGATAATTCTGGCATCCATCTGGTCCATCAAAATTAAATGCTTTTTAATTACGCACCCGCTTCTGATATTTCAGATTAACATTCTGTGTTAAAATCTGTTGTATCCTTCGTTTAGTGACGTCCAGACACATGTCACGCTATATCTTTGTGTTACAAGGTGCTCATAATAAAAACGGAGGGAGTCCATTTTTTGGGGTTATGTTGTGGCTTTTGTCACAATGTAAACAAATAAATACAATTAAAAATTCAAAAGATTTTTTTTTACTTTTTATAAGTTTTACGATTTTTATTAGTAAAAATCTTTCCTTTGTGTGACAATTATTTAATTTAATGTTGGGGGACCGGTTAGGTTTCGGATTTCATCCGTCGTCAGCTCCTTGAATTTTCACTATTGACATTTCGTTGAAAACATTGCGCATACTATATTTTGTATTAATCACTGTGTTTTTTGCAAAATCATTTCGTATAATTTATTTGTCACAGTGTTTAACTTGTCGTTGAGAATCTATGGATTGTTCCGATGTTTATATATCTCGATCTCTTCTAATCGGTCCATCACTTTTCCTTTCTTGAGTGTATGTAAAACTTTCACGTTTGTGTTCATGTCAGTAAATGTGTTTTGTTGAATTACAATGTGGTTAGCAAAATTTGATTTAAAAATTGTGTTTGTGTTAGCTTTCTTCGTTTCCTGTATGTGTTCCGTAAACCTTTGTGTAAATGTTCTGCCAGTTTGCCCTACATAGAAACTCGGGCAATCATTGCATATTAATTTATATATACCGCTGTCACTTGTTGGATTAATTTGTAGTGTTAATTTGTTCTTCAATTTGTGTGACGTTTTATGCGCGATTTTGTAATTATAATTTCTGAATACTTTATTTAATATATGGCTCGTATTTTTGTTGTATTCGATAGCTACATATGTATTTTCCATTGTCTTCTTCCGTTTGGTACATTGCGGTTAGCATTTTTTGTTGTATTTTGTTTTTTATTTTGGAATTAATATGGTGAATAATATTTGATGAATTTTGTATTACTGTATGCTTGATCGTGCATAATTCTTCGATGTAATCTGCTTCGGACATTGGGATGGTGTTTAGCCTCGTTAAAATGTGATTATATGCTGCAATTTTCTGTTGTGTGGGATGATTGGAAGTGTTATGGATAGTTTCGTCTGTTTGTGTTGTTTTTCGGTATCTGCTGAAATTGTGTTTATGGTTTATGTTTTTTATAGTCAAATCCAGAAAATTAATAGATTTTTCAGTTTCTACTTCAAGAGTAAATTTAATATTTTTGTACCATGGAACAAAATAAGTATGAGGTCAACATAGCGATGCCAATAAATTATATTGTTTTTATATCTATTTTTGTTGTCTTATGTATACATATGAGTTTTTTCTAAATGGTTAAGATATATGTTGGCAAGTGTGCCAGATAAAAAGCAAAAAAATCTTTTCAATTTTTAATTGTATTTATTTGTTTACATTGTGACAAAAGTCACAGCATAACCCCCAAAAATGGACTCTCTCCGTTTTTATTATGATTATAATCAGGGGTCACTGAAAGCTTTGTTTTACTACGCCAATATGGTTGAAAAATTACAACGCAATAGAATTAATCTATATTTCAATAGGCCATGTAAAAGACTAAATTTAATACCAAATTACATAAAAGTTGTAATAAGAGAAAACTGCCCAGCCGCTCTATACACAAAACGAAAATGTGAAAAAGTATGGTTAACCAAAATCATCAAAGACACATACACAAAAATTGACGCGATAACTAAAAACATACAATGCACAACAGGGTATCACAAATGTTTCATCCCTTGGAATATAGCAGTATTTTAAAACAAGTGGACAAGTTAACAGAAAAAAACATGATTAAAAAAAGGCGAACCATTTCACAAAAATCAAGAAACTAAAACACATACAACATATACTTCGCAACACTTCTGACCAACACGAATACTCAATAAAACACACATTTTACGAAAAGGTGTACAATTTAACCAACATTGAATTCAACCCCACTGAAACAAGTTTATTGGAAAAAGCACTTAGACACATCATGTAGTCTAAAAACAACAGAAAAACAAGAGACAGACATTTATTGGAGATTGAACATGCCATCCTAAAAACCGATCAACAACATCAGGATGACATAAGAACTGTTTTGATCGATGCATTAAAAATTAAACAACCTTTCAAAGACAGAAATAATAAAATGGACAACGCAACAGCAAAGAATCTGAAAAACATAAAGTAAAAATTAATCGAAAATAATGCAATAATAACCAAAGCTGATAAAGGAATTACCACTGTAGTAATAAACAAATCAGAATATCACCAGTACGTAAATTTTGTTCGCAAACCGAGACACGAGAATTGAGAATTTTGTATTCGTACACGTTGTATAGTATACATTTTTGTGGTTGTGTTGTATTATTTTTGTTTGTTGTATTTGTTCGTTTTTTAGGACAGTAAGCATCAAAAATAATTAAATCGGGTGAACCGGTTGAATTTTTTTGGTGCTTATGTTCGTTTCTCTTCTCGTGTTTTATACTTCTCTCTTGCTTTTGAGTTGAGATTTGTCATTCTACAAACAAAATAATTTTTGAGAGACTTGATTTGTTGTTGTTTTTGATTATGGAGTAACACTTTTTTTTTTGAGTTAAAGGATAAATTATTTTTCGAGTTTGTTATTAAAAAACACATTTAAATAAAATATTTTCGGTTGTTTAATGTTTTTTAACATACAAGCACTTTTGATAGACAGAAGAAAATTAAATGATGTCAATTTCATAAAAAAATAAACAACACTCACGTGGCCACTAATACACACACAATCTACCACTACTAAAAATTTGCGGTTATTCTACTCTCAATTCTCGGTTTGCGAACAAAATTTAGGTACAGAAAATTGATAAATTCATAACAAACAACGACATTAGTCTACTCAATAATGACCCAACAAAAAGATATCTTACAGCTGTTAACTTGATCATCACAAAATCAACATCAGTTTTAACAAAACAACAAATATTCATGTACAAAATGATTAAACCAACAGCACCAACTAACACAGGACTTCCAAAATTGTATAAAGCGAACATACCTACAGGACCGTTAATAAATTTCACTTCCTCACCGTCTTACAAAATCGCAAAATATCTAAACAAATGGTTAAACAACAACATAATACTCATTAGTGATTCATCATTAAAAAACAATAGCGAATTAGTGGATAAAATAATGTCAATTGAGATACCCAGCGGTGCTAAATTTGCTTCCTTTGATGTCTCCAATATGTACACTAACATACCGGTCCGGCAAACAATACAAATAATCAAGGATCTATTAAAGCAAAATAAGATGCAGAACGAAAAAGTCAAACACATAATTGAACTAATTGAAACCATCACACAGTAGATTTATTTTCAATACAACGGTAAATTTTATACACAAAAAGATGGACTACCCCTTATTTGGCCCACTTGCCAACATATATCTTAACCATTTTGAAAAAACTCATATACACAAGACAACAAAAATAGATATAAAAACAATAATAATTTATTGGCATCGTTATGTTGACGACATAATTATTTTGTTCCATGGTACAAAAAGGCAATTGGATGGCCTACACGCATATATCAACAACATACACAATAGTTATTTACGTCACAAGGCCGGTAAATGAGTTATTACAGTACGACTTCGACGTTTATAAAATTTTGAACGAGTACTGTAACGATCATTTAAAGTACGTGTAACGTACAACGTTTTGTTTCTTACTACATGGGACATTAATTCGATTTTTTCATTTAAAATTGAATTTTAAAGTAAAAATATGAATTTGAAATTTCAAGAAAATCAATCCAAATGATTTTCAAATTATCAAGTTACCTTAGTTATTTTTTTTTTTTGGTTTTATAATTTTCTGTACTGTAATAGCTCGTTTTCCGGACACTTTTGTTCTGTACCGTCATAATTCATTTCTCGGACGTAATCATTGATTTTCGGTATAGTATGAAATAAAAATATTAAATTTACTCTTGAAGTAGAAACTGAGAAATCTATTAATTTTCTGGATTTGACTATAAAAAACCTAAACCATAAACACAATTTCAGCATATACCGAAAAGCAACATAAACAGACTAAACTATCCATAACACTTCCAATCATCCCACACAACAGAAAATTGCAGCATATAATCACATGTTAACGAGGCTAAATACCATTTCAATGTCCGAAGCAGATTACATCGAAGAATTATGCACGATCAAGCATATAGCAGTACAAAATGGATATATAACAAATATTATTCACCATATTAATTCCAAAATAAAAAACAAAATATGTACCACAAAAACTTCTAACCACAATGTACCACACGGAAGAAGACAATGGAAAATACATAGCTATCGAACATAACAAAAACACCGGCCATATATTAAATAAAATATTCAGAAGATATACATAATTTCAAAATCGCGCATAAAACGTCACACAAATTAAAGAACAAATTAACACTACAAATTAATCCAACAAGTGATAGCGGTATATATAAATTAATATGCAATGATTGCCCAAGTTTCTATGTAGGGCAAACTGGCAGAACATTTACACAAATATTTACGGAACACATACAGGAAACGAAGAAAGCTAACACAAAACACATTTACTGACATGCACACAAACGTGAAAGTTTTACATACACTCAAGAAAGGAAAAATGATGGACCGATTAGAAGAGATCGAGATATATGTATAAACATCGGAACAATCCATACATTCTCAACGACAAGTTAAACACTGTGACAAATAAATTATACGAAATTATTTTGCAAAAAACACGCGCAATGTATGCGCAATGTTTTCAACGAAATGTCAATAGTGAAAATTCAAGGAGCTGATGACGGATGAAATCAGAGCCTTCTAGAGTATAGAGCCATAATCATTATGACGTATTTTTTAGTAGCTTTTTTAGTGGTATAACTTTTCACTAATTTCCATAGGAATCCATAGTAAAAATGGTGTTTTTTAGCTTCAAGTTTTTCAATGAAAAAAGCAAAAATGTTTCAAAATTTTTATACAAAAGTGTTCTACATATCTTTAGCAGCAATATACAGGAAGGATATGGGTATTAAGTAAATATTAATTGCAGAAATATTAAAATTAAATTATTTCTAAAATATATTTTTCGAACTTTCATTTTGGAAAATACATCAAAGTTGGCTCTGACGAATTAAAATAATCTTAGACCATACAATAGAATGGACCGCTAGCGAAGTGACGTTTCCATATAAAATTGTAAAGTAGCCTGTCTCCAACATCTGCAGCGCAAAGTAGCCTTGTGACCGATAGGGTAATTATAACAAGTATAATCAAAATTAGTACTCACAGATGTCACTACAAAATTCAGTAGATACATTTAGTACCAACAGAAGTCACTGCAAATTTAAATTTACAATAAATAAAATAACAAACGATAATTCAAAAAAATTATTTTATTGACCCATAAAATGGATAATTTTATTTGACTTTGTTCTAACATAAGATTTATTATTTAGATTTATAAGATTTACGATGGATGAAGTTGCAGTGACATCTGTTGGTATAAACAAATCTACTTATTTGGTGGCGAGATCTGTGGTTACTAATTTTGATTATACTTGCTATTGTTACCCTATCGGTCACAAGGCTACTTTGCGCTGCAGATGTTGGAGACAGTTAAAAACCATTGCTGGCGGTCCATTATATTATATGGTCTAAGAAAATAATACTTGCTAAATTTATCTTTAGTTTTACTAGTGTACGTTAGATGTCTCAGATTTATACAGAAAAATACGAAAAAAAATTATTTAATCATAAAATTATGACACGTTCTTAATATTTTGTGAATTTGTTTTGCTTTTCCTACAATTTTTGAACTCAAATTTCCCCAGGTGGCAATTTTTGGTACGATTTTTAAAAAATTTGTACTGCCATCTATGTAATGTATATTGACTTAATGCACACAATTTGTAGTAAGCTTTTCTTTTTTATTTGACCAGAATGCTGTTGTTATGAACTTTTTTTTATATTTTGGTTTAAATAAATCAATTATTACAAGAAAATGAAAACGATTTACTTAAACTACATTTATATGTTGAAATTCAAACATTTATGAAAATATTTCAGAAATCATAATTAAGAATTTATAACGTTTTCATTGACAAATTTGTCTTAAGAGAAAAAGTGATTTCCCATATGTTTTATGTGTTTTACTATGGAAATTTTGATTTTTTTCGTCGTTTCTAATTCCCTTAAAAAAGCTTCGTTTTTTAGATTATGGCTTGTATAATCAAGGTTGCTTTGATGAAATCCGAAACCGGTCATCCAACATTAAATTAAGTAATTGTCACACAAAGGAAAGATTTTTACTAATAAAAATCGTAAAACTATTACAAAGTAAAAAAAAATCTTTTGAATTTTTAATTGTATTTATTTGTTTAGAAGGTGTTGCTTTGCGCGGGTGTGGAGTGCGGTTTATGTGTATGAGCTTCCGTAATAGCGGTATGATTTCATTTTTGTGGGACACCCCGAAATGATTTTGTTCGTATTTCAGTACGAGGACCATCTTCCCCAAGCCCTTTAAACTCAAAAATCGCAAAATCGAAGAGTTCAAGGAAGTTTACAGGTCTTGTAGCCCTTGAAATTTCCTGCAAAGTGATTTTGAGAGCGATTAGATATCTTAAAAATTAAGGAAGTTACCGTTAAAAAATCAATCGCGTTTTTCGGCGAAATTTTCGGACAATCGCGAATAACTCGAAAAATATTGATTTATCGAAAAAACTTTATAGGACATTTTTGGCTTACAATTCATCTCTCTACCGATTTCTGCCGTTATTTTGAGTTTATTAATTACCGCCTCCGATAAGGGGAGGTATCTACCCCCATGCTAAAAGCACACATCGGCACTATATAAGTTTTGTTCCTTGAGCCATTCCCTAATTACTATCCAAATTTCACGTCAATCGCTTTTGTCCGTAAGAATTCTGAAATAGTAACCTATTTTTACCGTTAAATACTGGACTACCATGATTTAAATAAAGAAAATTGCTTTATTTAAATCATGCAGTGCTTTATTTAATGCAATTATTGTTGTAACTTTATCAAGGGAATACGCTTATATTTAGCTGCATCACGTTTTTTTATTTAATTTTCCTTATTTTCTTTTGATTATTTCTGGAAAATGAGGGAACTCGAGAATCTAGAGCTAGATTGGGTCGTTTATTAGTGATGTCAGAAAAAAATTATTTAACTATACAAAATCCAAACTCTATGAAAACTAATTATTTTTTGGTCTTTCTATGTCCCTTATTTCAAGTTCTTGTTTTACATGTCAGCTCTATTTACATCAAGATGCTTCTGGTACTATTTCAGTGTACAGTTGCTACACACTTCTGTTAAATATTTGAATAATATTTATAAATATTTAAGCGCGAGTTTTAAAATATTCCAGATTATAATTTTATTTTAAATAATAATATTTTTTTTATTTCCAGTTTTGGCCACATCTTGAAAATTGTTCAACGAATATGATGAGCAGACAACTAATCATCTTTATTGCTTACATCGTAGCCATAATTACAATAACGCAATCAAAAAGTGTTTTCTACAAAAGTATAAAAGAGCATTACAAATTAGAACAATCTTCGTTGTCACCGCAAGACCCTGCTAACGTAACACAATCAGCACCAAAACCACTACTATTATCATCATCACCACTGGGATTTTTGAAGCAATCTATACCGAGAGAAATATTAAGTTGTATGACAGAATTAAATATTTTGAAATGTATAAAAATTTATATTGTACAAAAACTCGAAACATCAAAACCGAATGATAACATTGCGAGAAATGTTAGTATTTCAGCCGATTTTTTTAATCGAATCGCTTCCGATAAAAACAGTGATGATGATCATATTTTAAATGAATCCTATTATAAATTAACTGATAAGGAATTAAATAAACGAATGTATTTAACATTTAAGCAATTTTTTGGAGAACGCGAAATTATAATTAAATTGACACCGGGTTTTATTTTAAGAGTGGTTTCCAGTGAAAACGATTTACTTGATATGTCGTTGAAAAAAGAATTGGTGTATAAACCTTCTACCGGCGGTGTACTATCCAGCAGAGGACGTAAAAATAAGTATTTCAAGTATATGATGAAAATGGGTGTTCCCGCAATATTTTTACCAATTGCATTGATTGGTTCCTTTTTACCAATGATATTACCTGGACTGAAAATGGCAACGTTGTTTACAGGCGCGATTAATAATGCAGCATTCGTCGCAGCTCTAATGTATTTAGCAAGAACCGTCGCTTTGGAAAATGAAAAAAAGAATACTGTATACTATACTGCAGGGTCAATGCATTAAGTTAAATAAAATAGATTACAAACTTAATTAATTATTTGGGAAGTTTGGGGGATGATTTCAAGGTTGAAATAAGACAACAAAACAAATTGAATAAACTTTTAATTTTATGATTTTTTATTATCCGCTGTTTTTATTTAAATGATTCTCCAGAAATATGTTAAATAGAACCGATTCGTATTTCACTCTAAAGCGAAAAGATGTAGGGTGGCGCATAATTAAATGAACAATTTGTTTGTTGAATAACTCATCGTCATCAGTAACTAAAAAAAAAAAAAAAAAAAAAAATTAAGAGTGATATCTCTTATTGGCATCATTACAAATCGTTTTGCTTACGTATGAAAAATTATGTCCGCTAAATCACCACCTGCAGCATTGATGATTTTGATTTAATTTAAACAAAGTTGAGGCATGTGTAAATTAGGTTATAGGAGACGTACGGATATACCAATTTGAGGTGCCTAAAAACCATTTGAAATTATGATTATTAACTATTGAGATGTATTTTTAAGCCAGGAGGGGCAACGGTTCTAGTTTACAGCTGGCTAAACAAAATACAAAATTTAACGTAAATGAATTCCACCCTTCCGAAATATTTGCTTTTGCGGCCACTTGACCCTTCATGATCACGCAAGTAAAACAAACTAATAATTGATTTCTTGAGCTAAAGTGAACTGAAGGATTACTGTCTTTATCTAAAGATACATTTGGAATAAAGATGTTGCTTATTTTAAATGCATCTTAATAGTTGTTTCCAACATTTTACATAGTATAAACATTGAGGAAGTATATATTTCCTCAATGGTATAAATACAAAAATTAATACATAAAGTATTAGGTACCATTTCAAGTTCATCGGCGATACTTATTTTTCAAAATATTTTTATATTTAAATTAGCTTAAATATATATACGCCTAAATGCCAACATGCATCTAGCCGTTTATTGAAAGGCTAGAATTTACAAACATTGATATTTTTTTATTTCGTTTTGCTTCAACGAGCCGTAGTATCGTATGATTTATGACATCTTCAAATATATTTAATATTACTTTTTACACTTTCTGCCGTAGGCACTTGGCGAAACACACTTAATACACACATTTTTACAATTTTTTAAAAACACTTGTTAAATATTTCGCAAAATTACAAAAGGTTTAAAAAATCACTCGATCGATTTCGGCTTATTAGGCCATCATCAGGTTTAGTAGATACCCCTGATGATGGCCTAATAAGCCGAAATCGATCGAGTGATTTTTTAAACCTTTTGTAATTTTGCGAAATATTTAACAAGTGTTTTTAAAAAATTTTAAAAATGTGTGTAATATTTAATATTAGTAAGTGGTGTGCATAAACCTTTATAAGTTTTAAAATAATAGACTCAAACAACGACAATATAATATTAGTTTAGAGCAAAAATTAAAAATTCTTAAAGCTGACATCTTTAGAAATAATACCGTACTAAATGGTATTATGTTTTCACGTATTAAATAATACTGCATTATCGGTAAATCTGCTTATAAATTTAACCGCTAGTGTACTTTGGATAAGTATAGCTATGGAACATAAATTATTAAAATTTATTTAGCCGAAAGCAAAAAGTCGACAATGCAGATCATGTCTGTCGATAATTAAAAATTTAGTGGTTATCAGCCGAAAGTGAAAAGGGAACATGAATTGCAATAAAAAAATTTGTGAAAAGTATTACGTGAAAAACTAAGTTTAACCTAATCGTTGAAAATATCGGAGAACCAGAAGAATCCACAAAATTGGAATAAAATCAGCCTTTAGGGTGTATGTCTGAAGTTGAATCGTTTTTATGTGATTTTCAAATAAATCATAATAATTTATAAGGGTCATCGCTGTCACGACGATAGATGGATTAAATCTAAAGATGGCATTCCTAGTTTTTTAAAAATATTTTTTTTTGTATCGAGACAAAAATGTAAACAAAGGCAAAATACACGAATAAAACAAACAACATATAAAAAAAGTATTTTTTATTTATGTACCAAAAATTAAAAATTGTTAAAGCTCACATCTTTAGAAGTAATCAAGTACATACTCAGTTTTCACGTATCAAATAATACTACATTATCGATAAATCTGTCTATATCATTGACTACAAGTTTACTATGGAAAAGTAAAGTGATGTCCTTTATATTCTTCTAATTTATTTGTAGACCACAAATAAATTATAATACCTATAAAGGTCTTCGCTGTCAAAAAACGGCGATAGATGGATTAAATCTAAAGATGGCACTAGTAGTTTTTTTTTTTTTTTTGTTGTATCGAAACAAAAATGTAAACAAAATTAAAAAACACGAATAAAGCTTACAACTAGACATCAATTATAAAAAAAATTAATTTTATTTTTTATTTATTTACCAAAAATTAAAAATTGTTAAAGCTGACTTCTCTAGAAGTTATCCTGTATGTTTTCACGTATTAAATAATACTGCATTATGATGAAAAACTGATTTTCAATTTAGAATAAATTTCGGCATTTTTTGATTTAAATTAATATAAAATAATTTATTAATTAATATAATAAAATTGGAATAAATTGGGAATTTTTATTGAATTATGAGCATTTTCAATTCTGCCATTTCTGGGGAATAATTAGAAAGAACTAAAAAATACCAAAAATGTTCAATTAAAATTGTCAAATTATTGCAGTTTTATTATTTTAATTATTTCTTATTAGTTTTAAATTCAAAATATGCAGTCATTACTCATAAATGGAAAATCGATCTTTAGTTATACGTGTATATTTCTGTTATGTGGCAATGCTTTTATCATAGAAATACATACAACGTATTTTATTTATCCACCCCTCTCTAACTAGCTTCACGTGATGCAGAAAGTACATACAATTGTAGTGTTCCATTGGAAACAATTTGCTACTTGCAAGTACTTGTGAGTAGATGTCCAATGGAACGCGAATTTTCGTGATAGTAGTAAAACATAACCTCAATTTAAATAAAACTGGTAGATTTTGATAAAAAAACACGTTGTTCCATTAATAATAATTAATAATTATAAGTTTTTTTTTTTTAATGCTGCCAATGGCTTTATTCTTGAATCTTTCTACATAAGAAACTAACAAGAAGTAATTAAATCTTAAGCTAAAATTATTACATATTTTAAGTCTTAACCAATTATAAGTAATAAAACATTAAACAACAAAATAATTAAAATATTTTTGCTATTTAAAAATTGCCGTGACGTATCACAAACATAAACAAAATTTTTTTTTTAACCCTAATCTAACCAGCATATTTTTGTTGTCAGTAAATTCAAATTTTAATCAAATAACTTAATAAACTTTTGCAAAGAATGCCAAGTACGTTGTATGCAAATGTTTCAAAATAAAATACATACAAGTTGATAACTAAATTAACATTATTTTAAAAATCGACGCATTTATCAAATGAGCCAAAAAGCACACCTTGGTTGTATTAGGGTTAAAAAAACGACATCCTACGCAAACAAAATTGGTATAGAGTCATCTATTAGAATTTTTTAAACTAAAATCCCTCTACCGTAAATTTTGTGCGTAACTACTTCTCAACTACACCATCATTTGAGCATGAGTAGTTGCGAGTAGGTACAAGTACTTGTGAGTAGTTTACTCAGGCCAATGGAACACAGCAATTATATATGGAACAACCCAACAAACTAAGTAATGAATTTACATATATATATTCATTACCTAGTTTGTTGGGTTATTCCATTTGTATATTTAAAATGTTAAAGGTAAATGGTCGTTCAGTAAAATTTACTCTATTTACACTAACACTACTATAATATTATAATATTTATTGTTAAAGAACATAACCTAAAAAAAAAAAGGAAACAAACAAATCATTATTATGTATTATTATTATTATTGGTACATAAATGTATTTGAATTCAAACTTATCTTCAAACTATTGTTAAAATAATCGCCAAATTTAGCAGCGCACAAATGTATTTTTTAATTTTTTGTTTAATTTATTTGTTATTATGTATTTCATTTTAATTTTTGTAATAACTAATAATAACAAATATGGCACGTCACTGTCGCAATGTCAATTAAAAACACAATTGCATACATTTGGGCGAATTATCTGATATAAAATAAGTACTAGATTATATTCAGCAAAATGATTTATTTCATTACGCGGGATTTAACAATTGCTATATATATTTAAAAACCGCGAATCGCGAACGATACCACGAAAAGAAAAGGGGAAATCTGATCAAGTTCGGCGATTTGGTGATTTTTATAGCTTAAATCAGTCTCTTTTATCTGCGACAGCGAAGCGAGAAACATCAGGAAATTACCATTTTGCGAATACACAATTTTTTGGCGATTATTTAAATTGAGTAAGGGTATTTTTCTTTATATTAAAAAATTATTTCAAATAATTATAATTATTATAAAAAATTTATAAATTAAACAAAACTAAATTGAACATTATTATAAAAAATAAATTTTGTAAATTAAAAACTATTGAACTATTTTGTGAATTAAAAGACTATAAATAGATTTTTATTGTTTTATTTTTAAAAATTAAAATTAAGAAAATTTGTGCGAAATAACAAATAATATTATAATATTTATATCATACATATAATTCCGACTATAATATTATAATATTTATGTCATATAATTAGAAAATAATAATGTATATAGTATGCACATAAAAAATTGGAAATGTACATACAAAAAACAAAAACTATTTCAGCACATAAATTAGCTTAATTGTCTTAAATTCACAAAATACTCTTTCAAAAAAAACCTGACTTACTATTCTACAAATTACTGCCAACAGTAACATCTATTGACAAACATATAACACTAAAATTCTTCTTTTAGTGCTGCCTCTTTCGGAAACATGATGTATAGCTATCGCAGGAAAAATAAAAATTCAAGGTTCCCGTGGGAAACATAAATGCGAGACAAATACAAATTATATAGGTCAATGTTATAAGTCCGCATTCCAATAGTATACAATTACAAAATATATGTATAAAAACAAACGAAAGTAGAGAAAAAAAATATTCGTACAATAAAATAAAACTATTTGAATATATTTATGCATTTGGAGTAAATTCAGGCGAACAAGAAAAATAAGTACTAAAAGCTCAACATGCTATTAACTAGCATAACTTGAGGCGTAAAATAAACGCACATAATATACTATGCATGAGGTAAATGAACCAGAGAACATTACCCCAAAATATAATAATGCGAATTAAGCTAAGTAATTAATTTATCAAAATTACAAAATTACAAAATCAATAACCTAAATCAAAAATTAAAAGAAAGAATTTGCAATAAATTGTTATTAGTGTAAAATATTAACAAAAATTTTGTATATAAACTAAATTTTAAAATGAATATTTATCAGTCCATCGATCAAAATCATATAACATCGATCAATCTAGTATAAGTTAAATCAGTACTAATTAAAATCTGTGAACTATCAACCATGTAAATCCACAAGAAAAATCAGTTCCATCACTATAATACTCTAAATTGTGCGCTAAAATTATAACTACAAACCATATATTTATACGCAAATACTGTACACCAGTCAGAAGTAATAAAGATCATTCCTGTCAACTTTGAAGAACATCAATTTTTATTTTGATACTACGAAGAGACGCCTTCCAGCGATATTTCCTGATCACATATCTGGACGAGAAAACAAATCATCTTGGTGAGTATCACTACACACAATAAACTAACCTACTAACACTAAACCAGAAAGGCCTGAAAACATTTCGGCACACGATCCTAGCGCTTGACAACCGCTAGGAGGGGATCAAAGAAGTGAGAAATCACACGCTTCCCTTATGACCTGAGGTATCCTTACCTTAATTAACACGAGTGGTTCTAACCCACCTTCTCACTGTAGGTTACGTTTAGGATCGACTTAACAGAATCAGTCCCCACCAGCGGTAAGCTGACGACAACTAACTATTACGCCAATTTTTAACGGTCGATTAACGGTAATCATCAATCTCTAAAAATCGGATCTATCGTTGTAACAATCAAATCATAATTAGCTTATTGAATTTATTAACCGACAACGCATTCTTATCTCAATCTTCATAAAATAGTTAATTAACGTGATTAACCAAGAATATAAATTAAAAAATCATCTTCTGATACCCATTGCATCTCACGTTAGTATTAGAGAACTTTAGTTAAGTTAGTGAATTGGGTTTGATACAGTTTAAACGGTAATTAGGCAGTATAACAACCCCAAATCACAACAACGTTCTGCTTGATACTTAAGGTATCAAGCGAGAATTGTATTTTTGTAGTTTGGTCGTATGAAACCAAACTACCACATAGAGAAGTCGAAGAGGGTACTCACTTCTCATTTTTGAGAGTCAATACATTTGTATTGACTCTGGGGTAAAGTAAAGGTGAGGGGGGTAATGACAAATGATATTTCTACTTTTTCCAGTAGATATGTATATGCCAAATCGAAAATACTGTGAATGTCATCTCATTACTACTAATATATTTCCTATGACGACCTGCACGCTGCACCAACACCATTAAACATTGCAATCGCTACAAAAATATGCTGGGGAAAATACCAATTTTATGGCAATAAATACTAACTTGAAATGCATATTTTCCTTTACTAAATAGGAAACGCTTATTATTATTACTAAAATAGTACATTTTACTATTTTTATGGTACATTTTACTATTTTAATGGTAACAATTTGTATTCGCATCTCTTTAAATTAACCATGTGTTATAGTAAAATGCTTTCCTATATTAGGCCACAATCCTGTGGGCTCCTATAAATTATAGAAATGTATCCTATAATTTTTTTCCGTGCAATGTTTGTGAAAAGACACGAAAACCATTCATTAAATGTATTGATGATTTACGGACCGATCAATTTATTTTATGCCGTCAACGCCAATTGGCCCGGAAGCTTGCATGATTCTCGGGTTTTGCGTAACACAGTAATATTTAACGAGTGACCAATTTCTCTATCAGGAAACAAGCGAATGAATAAGAAAAAAATTTAAATAAAATTAAGAACCCTGTGTTTTTACTGTGAATCGAATAAAATAAATTGTATCCAATTTTGATGTAAAATAGCCCGATAACTAGACTGATTTCAAATAAAGAAAATGTAAAATAACCCATTGTTATTATCTAACCCACGCTGCTAAGGGCAACGTGAGTTATATTTTGTATGACAAAATGTTGAGTAGTCATTGGAAAATTATTCGTAGATTTTGTAATTTATGTCAAAGAAACACGTCATATAAATTTAAAGAACGGTCACTAAGATAAAATGAATTTTAAAATTCAATGCTACAGTGTGAAAACACAAAATGGAAATATTTCTTATTAATTGACGATTATTTACATTTATTTCAACAAAATTGGATAAAACGTTGTATGCCACTCGTGAGCAAAGAGATATTATCCACTCGGGATAATGTTCCACTCGGCTATCGCCTCGTGGGACAAACTTATCCCTCATGGATAATATCTCGTTTTGCTCACTAGTACCATAGACATTCATACTAGATTTCTCATTTCATAGTAACTAAAGGAAAAAAAAACAAAAACTTCTGATAATTCCAATGTATCGTTGTGTTGTGTATTTTATAAGGCAATGATTTTAGAATGCGTTGCAAATATAATACGTATATGCAATACATCGATAATATTTGAATGGAAAATTTTTGTTTTTATTTTGTGTTTTTAGTCAAATGAGAGATCTATTATGATTGTCTATGCTAGTACCATAAATAACTATTATCTAGTTGGTCATGAAAAAACACTTTAAGGTGCAAATGTATATTTGATTTAAATTCTACTGAAAATTTGCTAAATGTTCCTTGTACAGAAATGATTATCACTTAGCAAATAATATTGATTAAAAAGAGATTTTGTACAGCGTTATTAATATTTAATTATATAAATCATATTAAACCTATTACATTAATATCTACATAAATCACATTGACGTTTGCTAAATATATATTCGACCCTACACATATAATTTGTATACAATATCATATGTAATTTTCTCTTTACGGAACAAAACTCTTAAACTTATCAAACAGATTTTCGCTTAGCAAAATTTTGTAAAGTGATAGGTGCTAAGTTGGTCCAGTGCGATGGTTAAATAGGCCCCAGCTCAGAAGGTTTGGTTCTTTTAAGTCTACGTACTAAATTCGTGTTGCTCAGGACCTGAGTTGCCTCAATGTTCTCATGTTGCCGGAGGTTTTCTTCATGTCACAAAACCGGAAAATGTAGAGGGAGACTCGGATCTTTAGGCCTACCCCTAAACCTACAAAAAACAACGGGGCATAAGCTCAAATGAAGCTGGTCCCTCCACTCGGGTCACCAAACCTGAGCAAAGAAATACAATGCGGAACCAAAGCACCAATGAAGCTACTTCCTCAAAACCAACCTATAACACAGAAGGAAAGCACGGAGGGCCCTGAAAGGTCGGGGAAAGACAAAGCCATGCTTGCGTGGGCGAAAAAAGTCACCGAACAGCAGTCTGAAAGTCCTTCAGTTGGGAAAGTCCTAAGATCGCAAAAAGAACTAAGCTCCATGCTACCGAAATGAGGCCTTTTAACGAGGTACTCAAGGATCAGCTGGTTGAGGCAGTTGTTGACCAGTCCCAAGAGGATGGCAGTATCACGCCCGCCAATTGGAGAAAGGTGGAAAGGGCCTTAACCACCACCTAGCTGAATGTCCTGGCAGAAAATCCAGGACCTGCTCCGACTTGTCGGGATGCGGGCTGGCACATGAACCAGCATTACACGAAGGCAGTGGAAGGTCTTGGTGAGGTATGGCCCGGAGCCGGCCTTGCTGTTAAAGCCAGGGAAGACATTCCCTGTAGGCCGAGAGCTAGGGTGTGGATCCCTTCGGAACTTAGCGATCCAAAGGTGATACTCCAGTTGCTGCAGTTTGGTAACTCAGATTTGCCAACGCACAACTGGAAAGTTGCTAAGCTTGAGGAGCCAAGGGCCGACTACAGGTCAGCCGTCATAATTTTAAACAGAGAGTCACTGACTGCACTGGAAAAAGCAATGGTATCGTAAACTATGGTTTCAGTGCAGTCACACTTAAAATCTACAAGGACGCGGACAAGCCGGAGGCTCCGAAGTCGGAGGAAGCTGCTGAAAGCTCATCTGGACGCCCTGAAGATGGGAACAGCCAGGCGGAAACTATCTCCACTGATATGGAGATGACAATGTCCTTGGAGTCATTAAGGAGGATTTCAGAGGCCTTCACATCGGAGGAGGACTCTGATGATACAGCGGTAGAGAGAAAGGTCTATGAATGGTGATATTCTTACAGATCAACCTACACCACTCAAAGGCAGCATCAACTGCTCTCCTTTTAAAAATTGGAAAGGAAGGGACGGATATTGTCTTGATCCAAGAACCTTGGGTCGCTGATGAGCGGGTACTTGGACTCCAGACACCCTGTTATAGATTAATGCCCACGAAAAAAGAAGGTAGGGTTCGATCGTGCATTCTCGTTAAAAATAACATAAGTTGTTTTCTGCTATCAAATTTCAGCAATGGAAATGTGGCAGCGGTCAGCATTGATGTCAATAAACGAAACCTCTGGCTAATATCGGCCTACCTGGCTTAGGATGAAGTGAACATTCCACCAGTCATTCTAGGTAAGGCAATTTTGGATGCTCAAAAGCGCAAGGTTGGAGTCATCCGGGGGAGTGATGCAAATTCTCATCACACAATCTGGGGAAGTGCGGACACAAAGAACGAGGTGAGTCTCCAAACAGCCCTTTCTACAGGAACAGGAGGGAAACCGACTAGGATATCTTTAGAACTATTCTGGGTAATTCACTACCAGTGCCGGTGCCTAAACCTCCAAAAGTTACGGTAGATCTCGATGGCTTAGTGGACGAACTGTCCAGCGCTTTTAACGAAGGGGTACTGGGCTCTTGTCCTCTTAGTAGGCCTAGGGGTAAATCTCGGCCACCTTGGTGGTCCAAGGAGATTCAACAAACACGTCAACGATGCAAAAGACTCTTTAAAACAGCAAGGAAAACAAGAGCCGCTGTAGACTGGGACTCCTATAAGGAAGTCCTCAAAATTTACAAATATCAATTAACAAGTGCAAATAACAGATCTTGGATACTATACTGTGCAAAAATTCAGGAGTCTTCAGAGATGCCCAGGCTGCGCAAAGTACTATCCACTGGCCCTTCCATCCCAAGCTTTCTTCAAATGCCGAATAGAGTATGGACCACAAATAGTGCGGAATCGCTGGAATTGCTATTGGAGACTCACTTTCCTGGTTGTTTCGAATCTGCACCTACTATATCAGCAGGTAACAGGGCAAATATCCTCGTAGGCTAAATTATTAGCAGAAGAAAGATTCTATGGGCGATAAGCAGCTTTAAACCATATAAGTTGCCTGGGCCTGATATTCTAAAACCGTGTGGATATTCTAAAAACTACGGATCTAACCATTTCCTGGTTAGAGGTAATTTTTAGAGGCAGCCTAGAACTATGTCACATTCCTAGTAAATGGACGGAAGTGAAGGTTGTTTTCATACCTAAGGCGGGAAAATGCTCACACTGCATTCCCAAAGGCCTTAGACCGATTAGCTTGTCTTCTTTCCTTTTCAAAATACTGGAAAGACAAATTGAAGCTCATATTAGAGGCAAGATTGCGCCGGTAAAACTGTCTAAATCTCAACATGCCTATTGCAATGGGAGATCTGTAGAAACTGCTCTTCATTCTCTTACATATTTTATTGAAAAATCTTTCGAATATGGAGACTACGCGATGGTAACCTTTTTAACCGCATCGAGGGAGTATTTAACAACGTGCTTACAGGCGCTATAACTCGGGCACTTTCGAATCTAGGAGTGGATGAATCTCTCAAGGACTGGATAGATTAAATGCTAAGAGGCAATAACATAAATGCCAGCCTGGGGTAATCCTCCGCCAGAAGATTTGCAAACAGAGGCACGCCACAGGGTGGCGTACTGTCCCTCCTGCTTTGGAACTTGGTCATAAATGATCTGTTGCTGAGACTGGAGGATAGTGGCTTCAAGGTGGTTGCCTATGCGGATGACGTCGCTATTGGTGTTTGTGGAAAATATGGTACATTTAGTGAGCTTATTCAAAATGCCCTGGGTATTCTTTCATTATGGGCCAATGGTTGTGGATTGAATATGAACCCACACAAAACCGAATTGGTTCTCTTCTCAAGGAAATATAAACTTCCTCATGTTGATCCGCCCACTGTAAATGCGTTCAACTAGGCTTTTGTAGATGGAGCGAAGTTTCTGGGTCTCGGTTTGGACAGTAAATTAAACTAAAAACCTAATATTATGGAAAGAGTAAAGAAAGCTACGGTAGCGCTATACTCTTGCAAAAATGCCATTGGGGAAGGTTGGGGCTGGAGCCTCTCATGGTCCGTTGGCTATACACAGCAGTAGTTAGACCCATTCTTCTGTATGGGGTAACAGTCTGGTGGCCTGCTCTGGACAAAACTGTCAGCCTTAAGTTGTTGACAAAAGTTCAGAGAACAATCTCTCTGTGGATCAGTGGTGCACTGAGGAGCACTGGAGACTTTGATATTTCTGACTCCTCTAGATATCTTGGGAAAACAGTGGGCAGCTTACACTGCCATACGGCTGAAATTCACGTTAATGTGAATCTGCAACAATACAGGGGATCGTCTATACTTTGTAACAAAGGGCTTCCCAATACCACCGAATATACTGTTCCGTCACTATCTTTTGATAGAAAGTTTCGGACTATTGTCCCATCCAGAGAGAACTGGATGATGGATGCAGTGTTGGAACCAGAAGTTTTAAACTTCTTGACTGATGGTTCAAAACGGGATGGAAAAGTCGGGGCTGGGGTATTCAGGGAGGAACTTATGTTAAACCTCTCCTTCTGTCTCCCTGACTACTGTAGGATTTTTCAACCTGAAGTAACTGCGATAAAGGAAGTTGTGGACTGATTGAGGTATAATGTAATGCCGACTTGTAATATTCGCATATATTCGGACAGTCAGGCTGCCATTAAAGCGGTCAATCACATCTAATTATGTCGAAAGTAGTGCGGAACTGTCTCTCATCTCTTAACGAGATGACAGATCAGTTCAACATTATATGGGTGCCAGGATATTTCAATAGTACAGGGAGTATAAAAGTCGACGAACTGGCTCGACGTGGTACAATGGACCACATCTCAAACAGCAAAAAGGATATTGAAATGCCTCTTGCAGTATGCAAACTGTTGCTTCAGGAGGAAGCTAGTAATTTGACGAATGACAGATGGTCAAATAGTACCTCATGCGTAATAACTCGGCATGTTTGGCCAAAGTTGGACTTAGCGAGATCCATACAGCTGATCTCACTTCAGCGGAGTCAGATCAGTGTGGTTGTTGGAGTAATTACGGGGCACTGTCTCATAGGCAGACATGCGAGTAGACTTGGTTTCTTCTCACATGACTACTGTTGTAGTTGCGAGGACGAAGAGGAGAAATCAACTTTTTTGCACCTGTCCTCGTCTGGCACGAAACAGACTGAAGTTTCTAGGGGTGCCCCTCTTCAGCGACCTGACGGAACTCAGCAGGATGGACGTCAGGAGTATCCAGCGCTTCGTAGCAAGCTGAAAGTGGTTTCAATGAGTTGAAGGAAAATTTTTAAATTGTGTTCCGGCTATGGACCTTTATGTGTCTATGCCTGGTCCTAGTGGAGCGCCACCCAAACCTAACCGAACCTAACCTTTCTTCATGTCTCCCTGCTTTTTCCTGAATTTCATTTACGATGAGGTCCACTTTAAGGTTTAAGATCCCTATGGAGGTCATTTTGCCAGACATACCAGGGTGCATCAACGATGTTCCTTAATACCATATTCTGAAATCTTTGGATAATACATATTTACATTGCTATGTTTGGTAAAAGCCCGCAAAGTTGAATATCATAAGTCCAAACCGGTTCTAATATTTGCTTATAAAGTAGAAGCTTGTTGTTGTTGTATATTGATAAAGAAGAGTTCCTTCCTATCAGCAAATACATATTTCTGTATTTAAGTCTTAGTTCTTCACTTTTCTTCTTGACGTTTGCTTTCCATCGTAGTTTAGCATCTACGGTACTATTTCTCGATTCATGGTAATCGGGATATGTTTGAATCGCCTGTTTGTAAAATTGATGTGATCTAACTTAGTTTCATTTAGTTTTATTCGCCATCTTTTTGTCCATATTCTGCTTTTCGGAATCTACAACTACGATAATTACTTCGGTACTACAGCACTCCACACGGCTTAGCGACATACTACGCAATAGGTTCTAAATTTAATATTTAAAATATAAAGGGCTGAAACCTCACGAAGTTATCAGAACTTCGGTCTTTGGTGTCTTCAATGGGGATTGGGGATAGAATTCACCTGTGTCATAAAGTTGGTGTGACAGTTTTGACAGTATTGATTTCTATTTTAACCAACATATACATATTTACTTATACAACAACAGTCAAACAGGTCAAAAGCTTCAGTAACATGGGTACAGACATCCAATTTAACACGAAAAATCGTATTCTAGAACTTTATACTATAAGTAGTATACAAAATTATACTGATATTTCTAACCGTGCAACTGAACACATTCCATAACCTTATCCTAAAATCATTTTAGAATCCTATTTACAACGCACATGTCAAATTTCATAATAATCGGGTATGGAACAACCAATAAGGTCCGTCCTACTTAGCCATATTCCAGAGCTTAAACCAAAAATTATTTTAGAATTCCATTCCCAACACACGTCAAATTTGATGATACCCGGTAAAGGAATAGCCAAGTCCATCGTACTTAGCCATATTCCACACATAACAAATATTCCCATTTCCATGCACATCAAATTTCATTATAATCGGTTAAGGAATAGCCAAGTTCCATCCTATTAGGCCTTACTCCAGAACTTCATCCAAAACTTATTTTAGAATCCCATTTTCAATACACATGTCGAATTTCATTATATTCGGTTGAGAAATGGGCAAGTTCCATCATACTTGGCCATATTCCAGAACTTCATCCAAAAGTCAATTTATGTTGTAAAAGTCGGTAAATTCTGCTAAGCTTCATATTGTTAATTGGTACTTTGCCATTGTAAGCTAAATCTGCTGTAGTTGGTAGGGCACAACAAGTACCTTTTACTTTGGAAAGGTTGAAAGTTTCTTCAGTTAAGCCACTATCAATGTAAGTTTTAGCGGTAACTTTACCAGGTTTTTTAGGATCAAATACAAATTCATAGTAATTAGATACTTGAAAAGCGACTTTTTGATTGATTTTTAGGAATGTCTTTTTCGTAACTTCTTACCGACAGAGGTTAAGCTTTAAAGTTTAGTTGAGCCTATTTCTTGAAACTAATAATGTCTTCTGTTTTTACTTTTACAACTTGAAATTTTCTTGTGTTACTAGATTGTTCAATAAAATCAACATATTGCTGATGGCTGAATACACGATCTTCACGTCCAATTTTCCTTTTGACGATTGCAAAGTTTCTGTCACAATCATTAAAAGAGTGACCACATACTGGAAAATATATATGGATCGTCATATTTCTTTGCGAAGACAGCGCGGATTGGAGTGCTAATAAAAATCGGATAACCGAATTGTTTTTGTTCTTCCTTCTTCCCGTGGCAACCATCGCAAAAAAAATGTAGATCAGTTATTGAATTTTGAACATACTTATTGATGTAATCGTTTAAGAATGTCGAAACATCGTCGGGTCCTTTGAAAGCTTGCCCTTCATGATAAGAAAAGAATGTTCCTCAGCCAGTCCTCATGTTATGTACGCAAAATTCGTACATCCAAAGGTGTCTGTAGAAAAATATTTATTATACAGTTAAAGTTAGCAGAGGCAAATTTTGCATATAGTCAAAGGATAAACCTAAACCCGTTTTCGGCACATTTCTCTTCAATTTCTATAGCTGTCCCATAAAATTTTCTTACACGACGCTTGTGTACTATCAAAAATTATGTTGGTTTTGCTCGAGTTATATACGTTGTATACTCGTACTTAAATGTACATTTTTATATCACATGTGTAGGGACAGCACGAGCACGGCTTGTATAAACAATTTTGTTGGTTTTGTCTGATGCAATATTATTATAGTATTGACTCATGTCAGCAAGAGAGACAGAGATACTTATATCGCCGTTGCCGACTAATAAAATGAATTAAATTCGAAAAGGGCACATCTCCAAGAGTTGTGACCTTCTCGAAATTATTGTTATACGCTCCGATACTGGTAGCAGTATTAATACAAGAGATGTGCCTATTTCAAACAAAATAAGTGCGGAGATGTATTTCCATCACATTAACGTAAAAAAACGGTTTTGTCAAAATATACGAGATGTGCCCTTTTCGAAATTGCACATTCAATTTTATTCTTAAAAAGAGAGACATGAACACTATCGAACATCGAAAAAAATGATGTTAGAACATCTCAGCGCAGGAAATTTTTTTTAAACAAATCAGGGGTGTGATTCTGGGTCAGTGATAAGTTGAAATGGTAAAAAACTTTTCACTCCCATCTAGTCATCCGGTTCAAAAGTCATTCTTTTGACAAAGGATTGCTTTCCCATAGAGGAATTTGGCCGCTTCATGATGAAGTTTCGTAATCATTTTTTCAACAGATAATGAGTGATTAATTCATTGATCAATTGAACCCGGGACCTCCGGAGCATAAAGCAAGCATGGTAACAACTATGCCACCGGGGCAGCAATTGCTTTTTTTGGGTGAATCGAAAACGACATCAAATTTGAATGGATGCCATATGAGTTTATGATGTATATTACAAAAACAAAAACATTTTAAAGTTCAAAAATATACCTTATTTTTGAAGAGAATTTTCACTAAGAAATAAATATTTTCATGACTTGATTTTTCAATCAAATAAAATTACATGTTTTATGAGCATTTTCGTATAAAACAAATCAAAAGCTCATAATTCTAATTAAAATTGTAAATGAAAATATCGTTTTACCATATACATACATAGTCGGATAGTAAATCAAAATGTTATGTAACTTATTTTAACTTAATACAGTCGATACTGGAGGCTCTTATTTATACAGTAGGCTCTGCATAAACCTATGCTGGTTGATAGATATATGACTTATTAGTGTTGATTTAAAAGTGTTGTGTTCTCTGTAACATGTGACATCATCCCGTTTGCCTGATTTGAAGATTGGAATTATCTTAGAGATGCTGTGGTTATAAGGAATGATTGAACATTTGTAACGAAAACGCTAAGTTTCCGTTAGCAGACATGATTTCAGCGGTCCGGTGCGGTATAGGATAGCCGGCTAGGCTCAGGGTATGGCGTGGGGGGTTCCGGACATGAAAATCATGCTTGAATAACCGCAATAACAACAAAACAAACGAACTAGAAAGATTAATATCACTTTGCTTGCAGGAGTAAAACCAAATTATAATGATTGGGTACCCATCCGTAACCGGACAGCACCGATGCCGTTCCGATCTCTCAAGCAACCCGCCATGAGAAAACTGATACGACCTAGAATCGCTGACGATCCCCAAACCCGGATAAGGAGCCCTCACCCACGAACGACCTAACCAATTGACCCTACTCCATCTTTGTCAATTAACCTAACAACATAAAACTAACAATGAGACACATCGGCTGCACGTATGCCAATAACCGTCCCAATGACACGACTTCCAGAACAATATGTCCGCCACCTGGTAAACTATGATCCCAGAAAAAAATATTACACTAATAATCAGAAAAAAATTAACTACGGAATTATTAATTAACAGTAAGCAAAAAAAACAAAGAAAATCTAGAATGAAAAATTTAATCAGGTACCGATGCAGAAGCAAAAAAAAAAATCATCAACTTCAAATGACAATTATCGTGATTGCAATAACGCGAAAGCTGTGGAAGATGGTTATTTAATATAAAAAATATATATATATATAGGTATATCCGAAAAAAAAACGCGTTAACCGTCAAGCGGAGCTCACAACAAAAAAAAATTTAATCTAGTTAGAATTAGTAAGTATACTATAAATAAAAAAAACAACAAATTTAATTAGAAGTTAAAAATTATTACAACTTTAGAAAAGAATGGAATTTTTCAATAATAAATTCAATATTTTAATCATTAAAATTAAGAGAAAATAAAATTTACTAAATACAATACAAATTTTAACAAAGAAATTGCAGCGGCTTCGTCTCGTTGAAAATTAATAAAAAACCACCGTACTTGTATTATCAACCAATAAACAGCCGATGATCTACGACGCAGGTTCCCCCTCGCACCGTCCTCGACCCCCAGCAAGGTCAGCTGCCACCAAATATTACCTCTTCACCACGCAAATACAGGATTTTACTCTTAAAATCACTACGCTTGAGGTGAAATTTCCATTATAGAGTAATACCAAATTTCACTTGAATGGAATTAATTTTTATTGGTTTTTTTTTTCACTGTTTTTTTTTTTTTAGATATTTACTAGCCAAAAATCACACATCATGGAAACAATAAAATTTTGGAAAAAAAAAAATTCAGCAGCATAGCACCAACAAAACTTAAAAGTTCGAAATTTTTTTTTTTTGATTGTTAGTTTGTGTTTTTTTATAGGCACCAAGAAATAAAACACGCCATATCCACTTTAATACTATTTAGTATAAAACAAAATTTTTATTACCCTTGGCCAATCACAACAACAATACAAAATTTATAATTTTTTTTATACATAGTTCAGAATTATTTTTATTTTTTCACACAATATTTTTTATTTTTTCATTTTCTTATTCAGTTTTATTAGTATTAAACATTGCACACCAACTGGTTAACTTTAACTACCATAGTTTATGAGCAAAGTACAACAATTGATTTTTTCTTATTAAATTTTGGATGGTATCAATTATTGTACCAAACTGCTAAGTTTAGATTTATATTAATTAAAAATTTTAGCATCACATAATTTAAATTAAAACTGACTTTACTAACATTTTCTTTAACTTAATTTTTATAATTTAAAGTAACTTTTATAAATTTTTTACTGCCCACACTTGACTCGTCAATAATCAAAACTTAACTGGCCAAAAATCAAAACTCAACCGTCTTACCAAAAAAAAAAATCTCTTTTTTCTCCATCGAAGATTTTTTTTTCAATCATTACCACCGACACACGTACGTTTTCTCAACTTATCTTTTCTTCACCGCTCTCTCGCTATCGCAATCACGCACCATCACCGACCACTACACCAACAGAACAATTGATTACATGATGATTTTTCTCACGACGGATTATTCTGGAAAATCGTGTCATATTTGTGTCCAATCAGAATGCATCGTCTGATCAACACAAGTAAGTTCATACATACGGCCGACGCATCTCATTCTCACAGCCAATAACGAAAAACCCCCCTACCAAGTATCGTGACAATAGGTGACACAATAAGTATACTCTGCCTTGACTATCGATAGTAGTCATTAAGGGGTATATAAATACATTGAACGGTGATAGTCAAACAGGCCTACACGCACCGGACCAAAAGCAATGATTACACAGGTTACGCAAACACGGACGCGTAACACATTTTGCACAACGTTTTTACTAAAATACTCGCGTTTAACAACGTTTAACGTGTTACGTTTTTAACATAGATGAGGATACATCGTCCGGCCCACATCCACCTCTAACCCAACCACAACGCCTGAATTTATGTAATAGAAATTAACTTTCACTTTTCACTTAATTAAATATTTATTTAAAATTAATTGGATTTAGCTGTATTTAATATAAATTAATTTAACAAAATATAATATATTGTGAATTAAATAAAATGTTTTTATAAGTTACTATAATCTTAAGTTAAACAATATTGTTTATATAACAATTATGTTAAATTAACATAAAAAACTGCTATTCCCTTTTACAACAAATGGATGCATTTTTGATTTCATCCTCTTCCATATCGGGGTCACCCCACCCCCAAACTACATTTTCGTGTAAATGATCATCTACGCTTGTACTTGTTTCTATAGTTGTCTTATCTTCTGTTTGTCGACTCAATCGATGGGTTCCATTACCCGTTCGCGTGATGCGAGCTCTTAGCATTTTTTCTGGTACCGTCTTTAAGTCATAAGCCCAACCTAAGAAATAATCATACATAAATATGAATATTCTGTTACTGTAATTGGTTTAAACAATTATACCTATTTTGGAGAACATATCTATTACAGCTGTTGTGAAATTTCCATAATAGCTGGCAAGTTCAGCTGCTTTATAATCCCAGGGAAATGTGTGGTGGTAGTTATGAAAACCTTCACCGTTTGCCAAAAACGATACAAACATTGTTTCTGTTGGACTAATATTTCTATAATATATAAAAATTGAAAACTAAACATTTATTCATCAAGTGAAATAGAATGGCAAACGTACTGATCATAAGGTTTATTACCCCAAATGTGTGCAGCGCTATTGACTAACCATGTTCCATTTAGCGAAAGTGCATACCTGAAAAATCCGCAGAAATAAAAAGCAGTCGAAAAGTTCTCTCCAAAGAAGTAATAAGGTATTAAAATTGGCAAGATAAAACAAAATATTGGGATCAATTTTAAATAGTGGCGATGTTGAAACATAACAATTGGATCAGCTTCTAAATCACGCATATCAACCGTTTTTCCTTTTTCTTTAACATCCGGATGTTTTTTACAAACCAACCATCCAACGTGCGAGAAGAAAAAACCTCGTTTCGAATTATGCGGATCAGCATCTGTATCGGTAAACTTATGATGAACCCGATGATCACGTACCCACTCATAAATACTATTTTGAAGCGCAATGGTTTGGGCAATCATCAATAAAAACCGCAGTGGCCATTTTGCTTTATAAGATCGATGGGCCCATAACCTGTGCGCGCCACCTGTTATTCCAATTCCACCATATAAGAGCACCAAATAAGCTGAAAAACATAATTAATTCATATACAAGTACATATTAAAATAATAACTAATGACAATTGGTTTTTAAGTATTTGCATATTCTTTATAATTTCTACTCATAATATTATGTATGTATGTACGCGTTTTTTTTCTTCTAAAAAATGCAAGTAAATAAAATCATTTCTTTATATTATGTGAAAATTAAGGTTACGAATTGAATCACAATGATACACGGTAAATAATTTCTGGTAAAACAAAAAAATACGGATTACACTAACCGAAAACGAATGTAATCAATTTACAGTCTGTCACCATCAAATATAAGCCATATAATGCTGCTAAATGGAGGTAGATGAACATAATTATATTCCGCCAAACTAATTGAACTTCATAAGGCTTTTTGGCATTAATTACGTCTACAGGTTCACTGTCTGCTTTGCTTTGTACTAATTTTGTTTGCGTTTTAAAATCATCCCTAATTGGTAGCTGCGGTAAATAAAATGAAATATGATATGTTAAACAAATAATTATTTAAAAATTTATTCTACATATTACCTTCCTTAAGTTTGTCTTATACACTTCATCGACATGTTTAAGATGTTCCGGTTTGATAGCTGCCTCAGCTAAAAAGACAGTTTCTCCCATTATCGGTGGTGCCATATTAAATGTGTAACTATTTATTAAATTATACACCTTTATGTTAATGACAAATTTTTAGCAACCGATTGGTTTTCAAAACTTTGTTTTTTAAATTTATAATTAATTCTGAAAATTTAAATAAAATTTTAATTAAAGTTTTGTTACAAACCGAAAAATACTAATGTGCTAAATTAAGATGATCATGGTCACAACTCCTTTTTAATTGTTTTGTTATCAGACAGTATCACAGTGATAAATTAATGATTTGAATTAATAATTAGCTTTAATTAAGTTACCTCAAAAAAGAATTAAATGTAAAAGGTTCTAAGTATCTATTTTTTTAAAACAAAATTCTAAATTTTTTCCAGTTTTAACCTTTTCGATCTTAACTAAGAGGCGGTTAAGGAACGGTTTTAAAATTAATTTAATTTGTTGTTACAATATTGTCATATAGGTGCAACGTAAGGCAGGGTATTGCTTTGGTACGCCAAACATTTCTAATTAAAAAATACGGCAAATATTAAAAGGTTGGGTGCACTTAGTGAAAAGAACTTAAAGTATTCATACCAAATGAAGATATATAATTATGTGTATAACTTTGTCTGTAAAGTTCGCTTATTTTTAAGAACAGGAATATTTGAGTCTTAAATGCCACGATTTATTTAAATTTATTGGATTACCGAATTAATATAAAATCATATTCATTTGTAATCCAATACAAATTTGTTTAAACCTTTTAAGGCAATCAAGAAGGTTCATATATTGTTCTTGCTTATAAATTTCTGACAAAACATATTTTTGTATTGTTGTGTACATATATGATTAACTAATAATATTTTTTTTTTTTTTAAGTGATATTTTGCTTTATGGACTTGTGCAACTTGTGCGTACTTATTATATCTGTGGCAATATCACATAAGGGAATAGCTCTAAAATTCGCATTTCTCAGGAAAATGTTTTTAAAATTAACAGTCGTTCAAAGTCATATGAGTGTTTTGAATTCTGGCTTTTTTAAATGATTATTACGGTAGTTGCTGGATTATTACAAAAAAATTATATATGGCATGAACTTGAGTAAAACTCGAGTTATTTCCTTATGTCATATTGTCAGTAGTTATACAACAAGAGGTTCGAAAATAATCGAATATATACAGTTGATAGGATGAGATGTGTTGCTTAGGAAACACAACGACACCGTAAGTGAAGTTGTGTTTCTTAGGGCCCGGGTAACACATTGAGTCCGCAACTGTATATTCAAATGATTTTCGAAGTTCGGGTTGTATATGTTAAGACTATACAACGAATCAACCACGTCAAATGTCAAAAATATTAACTGTTTGTTTATATTCATGGATGATATGATTTATTTGTTTGCGGCCGAAACACCACTAGAGGTGATCGAGGTGTGCGGGCGTGCAGGGCGCAAAACTTTTAGGGGCGCAAAATTGTATTTTACACTCTAATGGAACTTGCTAAATATTGAATATAAAATAAGAAAATTATCACCCTGTATTGCATTTTAATGTCACCATGTCACTATTATATACACTCATGTATTTCAATAAAATCAATTTTTTAATGTGTTGAGGTTTATGAAATTCATAATCCAGTTATGTCAGAACTTCTTTCGATCGAAAATTTTAACGAAAGCCCTTTAATAGAAGATCAGTTGATTTCCCCATCTGTATCCAACCAATTAAACGTTGACGATTCTGCAAACTTAACAATAAAATTACTGATTATTTGGTCGTTGAAGGTCCCAGGCAAGTTCAACTAACACGATATCCTAAAAATGCAACCAACCGTCATTTCTCCAATAATCATTACTTCCGTGTACTTTCTAATAACGAACGTGTACCGCGACGATATTATATTATATTCTGAAACTGCTGACCGTAAATTTTGTTTCTGTTGTTTATGTTTTGATCGAGGTGGTACGAATTCGTAATTAAGTTTAGCAAATGTAGGTTACAATAATTGGATCCATATATCTAAAGCGATTAAGTTGAGTGGAAAAAATATTTTAAACGAAATAATTGTATAATTCATGTATTCAAAATGCAAAGTATTTATCCATCATTGCTGACTGTAGTCCGGATATCAGTCATATAGAGCAATTATCTCTGACTATAAGATTTGTTGATTCATCAAATGATAAAGTCGAGATATGTGACGTGAGAGATTTTTAGGTTTTAATGTGTCATCTGATGCTAGGGGTGAAAGTTTATCCAATACGATTTTAAATTTGTTGGAAAAAAATAAAATCGAATTGAAGTACTGCCGAGGTCAAGGACACGACAATGGCGCAAATATGAAAGACAAACACAGTGGAGTTCAAAAGAGAATTTTGAAACAAAATCCATTGGCATTTTTCATGACCTGTGGATGCCACAACTTAAACCTGGTGTTGTGCGATGCAGCTAAATCGTCTTTAAAGTCCTTGTCATTATTTAGAATATTGGGAAGGCTTTATTCATTGTTCGCCGCATTGCTAATCGTTGGCAAATACTAACCTATCATGTGCAATCATTTACATTAAAAAGACTTAGCGACACACGTTAGGAAGCAAACATTTCTAGTGTTAAGGCTGTTCGTTTGGTGAGAAGGAAGAGAAGCATGACAAATGATATTTCTACTTTTTCCAGTAGATATATTATGATGAAGTGATTGGCATTTTTATGATTTGCCAAATCGAAAATACTGTGAATGTCATCTCATTACTACTAATAAATTTCCTATGACGACCTGCACGCTGCACCAACACCATTAAACATTGCAATCGCTACAAAAATATGCTGGGGAAAATACCAATTTTATGGCAATAAATACTAACTTGAAATGCATATTTTCCTTTACTAAATAGGAAGCGCTTATTACTAAAATAGTACATTTTACTATTTTTATGGTAAATTTTACTATTTTAATGGTAACAATTTATATTCGCATCTCTTTAAATTAACTATGTGTTATAGTAAAATGCTTTCCTATATTAGGCCACAATCCTGTGGGCTCCTATAAATTATTGAAATGTCTCCTATAATTTTTTTTCCGTGTAGTTGCCATTTGTTTATTTTGATTTTTCTTAACTCATTTGTCTCTCATTTATTTTGTTTTCGTATTTTTTGCAAAAAATGTGTGACTTTTATTCATAAAGCAAATAAGTAATTAATATATTTTCAAATAAGTTCCTTTAAATTTCAAATCGAA